>OX419344.1:18147224-18162224 GCA_948470475.1 Galaxea fascicularis
TGCAATCTGCTCTTAATGATCTCCGGAAACTTCTTCTACAAAATGGTTACCCTCAGGGTATAATTACCTACAACATTAACGATGTTTTGAACAGAAACAGAAACAAGCCCAACAGCCCTGTCTTGACAGTTCCTAAGAAAGATATAATCATCCTGTTACCTTACTTAGGTCTACAGAGCAACCAAATCGCTAAACGCCTGAGATCCTGTGTTTACAATTTCTACTCCTGCGTCAACCTTAAGACAGTTTTTCAGAACACTCTCCGCATCAAGTCTTTCTTTCCTTACAAGGACCGCTTAAACCGCTCTCAGAAGTCTAAAGTCATCTATAAGGCCGGTTGCTGGGACTGCACTGATTTTTACATCGGTAAGACAAAAAGAAGACTTCATGACAGGAAAACTGAACATTTCAAGGCCCTCGCTAAAAATGACCACACATCTGCCATTGCTGATCACGTTAAAACCACTGGACACAACATCAAGTGGGATCATTTTGACATTTTAGCGTCGGGCAAAACCGATTATCATTGCAAAATTAAGGAAACCTTATTTATCCAAGAACTTAAGCCAGCTTTTAATGCAAACATTAGTAGTGAGAAGTTGTTGCTTTATTGATAAGGTGTATCCTTTTACATATTTACTGTTAAGATAGTTTTTCTTAATCTCGGTTCCAGACCCCTGTCTTAAAAGTATATAAACAGTGTTCAAAAAATTGTAACGGTCACTTTTGAAAATGTATGTTGTTGAAAAATGTATTATTGTACCCCAGTTAATAAAACTAAATGTTATTCAGGCATTTTCAGGTCTTTTTTAATATTGCCGGGAAAAAAATATCTGTTCCTTTTTGCCAGCAAGACACACAAGATATTTCCCAGCCAGCTAGATAAAATTGGTTGGTTTCCCAGCCAGGTGCAAATTGAGCACCCTGCACAACAACAAAAAAGACAATTTCATATGTCGTAAGCCCAAATGCGCGTGGCAAAAGGCCTCAAATCAAGCCTTCAGTGGGGGGGGGGGGGGGGGGGGGCATGACACAAACAACAATCCACATTTCGCCAGCCAGCAACACTCACACTGCCACCACACTTCAGTAATTACCAACCGAAACCATCATCAGAAAGAAATTTCATAACCAATCCCGGTGAAAAACTGATGTTTTCCCAGCCAGCACAATACCTTGGGAGAACAGATAAAGTGAGGAACAGATTCGTTTTGTGCCCCTGTCTGTCCACACCATGCTGAGACAGAAAATCTATGTAGAAGCATTTTACTACATTTTGACCCAATCGACCTTATTACCATTAACCTGATCCTGCAGTTTACTCGGGCTTGCGAAATCAACCACCCAACTCCTACCTCACATTATTGTCAGTAAGTACAGATACGTCTTATTTCCCTTGTCGGAGTCAACATAATTATTTAAAAAAATAATTTATATTTTACTTAAACAATTACATTCTGCTGTATAAGAATTTGAAGCCTGAGTTGGCCCGATTTATCAACGTACATATAAATATACGCATGTTTATCAGTCTTATCGTGGAGCGCTATATTTCTATATTCCTCGGATTTTGTATTCAAGGAGCGCAAGATCCCCTTGATTTGCCACATCAGAAGTTGCACGTTATCATGAAGACAATAGGAAGCCCCTTACCTGTATTCCCAAATCCTTTGTTTGCTTTGAAACAAGCGTATCTCGTAGTGGTTGTTGTTTCAAACTCTTTGAGAATTGACTCTGCGGCTTTGACATCCTTCACAAGACCCGACCTCTCTGTCAGTTTCTCTTCAAATAATGAACTTACTGCTTTTAATCTAGATTCCTTTGCCATCCTAGTGTCCTACGAAATCTCTCAATGAGTCCAGACACAGCGTGGCTGATAATATTACTCGCATATACCTGCTTGCTTTGAAATTGGGAAGCGAGTAACCCCGGCGAACAACCACAAGACGAATTTCCCGCCAGTTTCCCGGCTTTGTTTGGGGGATCCTTGTTTGGGCCCTTTGTCGTGGGAATTCAATCACCCATAACCGACCTTTCAATTTCTTCAGATTAGACGTATTATTTTATTATATTCAAAGACCTGGGAAAATTGTATTGTAAAGACTGCAGAACGAAATCATCTTCAAAATAATGTGAATTACTGAAAAGAACAGAGCACGGGTTTCCTAAGGAAAAGTCTTTCGGATCTCAAGGAATGGCTTTTATTCAGCTATTAAAATTGTTTTGAATATACATAGCGGTTTTGACTGTTTGTTTGCCCTTTGAATCTTTCAATTTCCGGTCCTTTGACAACCTCCTTTTGAGGGATTGCCAAGCGATGTCGCGCTGTTGTAGTTGTAATCAGCCATCCATGAAAGGGAGGTTTCCGAGATCTTGTTAAAGTTTAGTTCCCAGCCAAGAGAAACACAATTTTTTCTTCAGATTAGACGTATTCTTTGGTTACAAATAGATTTATAACGTTTCTACAACGGTTTGTTAGGCGACGGGCTCGCACAAAGCTAATTTTAAACCAACAACACGAAGGCGACTCGGGTGACCTCGGATTCCGTCATCGGAAGAAGTTCCGACTGGACCTCCTTTTGACGGATGGCGAAGTGTGACTACCTCGCGCGACAGCCACGTGACTTTATTGTGTCATTTCAAGATGGTGGGTGAATCTGTATTTTTGCTTGTACTTCTTGTTTTAATTATTATTTAGGAAAATGATGGAGATTTCACTTTAAAAATCCCATTGTTTTACGCAGGCCGGAGGGATGGATCTCGCGAACAAGCTGCCTAAAATCAAAGATCAGGAGAAAGAAAGCAAATTTGGTTATGTGTTTGCTGTGTCAGGACCCGGTAAGTGTTGATCGGATCAAATTCTCAAGCTCATTTAATATGTATCGCAATTCTTCGGCTGTTTTCTCGTATGTTATGCTGTAACCAAATCATTGCAATTCTGTTTTGTTTCTATTTTTTAGTCGTGACGGCAGAAAACATGAGTGGGGCCGCTATGTACGAACTGGTGAGGTTTAAAAGTAAAAAGTATTAAAACAAACACACACAGAAAAAAAGAAACGAGAGTTAAGCTTAATGATCAACTGACAAGTACATGTATAGTCTTAGAACTCGAAGCTAAGTAATGAGCTACAAGCTTTATTCCATGTCTGCGATTTGGCGGAAAATTTGATTCCCATGGCATCGGTTTGATCTTGTTAAAAAATCTATGATTTGCAGCTGTAACATAGATTTTATGCAATACCAAATTTGGCATGTGACTCCATCCTGATATTATCATTTCCAGCAGTTTCGTTATACAGTGTATGCACTACATAAGAAAATCAAACATCATTGGTACATGCATAGATGATTGATTCAGCTTAACGTCAGTTACATGTATTGCAATCATCTCCACACTCATAATTCCTGAAAGGGATGTAAATAAAGAATGCAGACAATTTTATTATCAAAAGAGATGGGAATGAACATTGTAGTTCGTGGTGCTGAAATAATGGAGGATCTCACATAAAAGCCCCATGATGCCCAGGGGTTTTCATAAGTTTTGAAATAGCCATCTGAGCTAGCTTAAGGAAGTGGCAACCTGATTAATTTTTTAAAATCTTTTTTGTGAAATCTAGACAAAGTAGGCGGCGGTGAGAGGTAAATTTTGACAAACTAGGCAGCCGTTTTTGCCAGTTGCCAGTTTCTTATGAAACCCCTGAATGTCCACTACAGCACCTGACAAAATGCTACAAAGAATGGTGTGGTGGGGAGCAGTGGAATCTGACCCACTGGAAGTTCTCGTTGACACCCTGCCTTAAAATACCTATGATGAACCCTGGTGTTCTTTAATTCACAAATCCCATGGTTAGATGAGGTCACTCAACCTCAGAACCTCTGCTGGTTAAAGAAAAGCCTCTTATAAAGACCTTATACAAATGTACAACCTGTATGCCCCTGGATGCAAATAAGGGTTGGTGATCATGATGATGATGACAACAATGTTGATGGTCACAGAAATATCTTACTGTTGTTTAACAGGTTCGTGTTGGCCACAGTGAGCTGGTCGGAGAGATCATTCGTTTGGAAGGCGACATGGCAACAATTCAAGTGTATGAGGAAACTTGTATCCAGACATTTATGCTTACCTAGTTACTCAATTTATTGCATGGCACAATAAAAGGGACACAAGGGACAATTTGGCCTTAAAATTCAAATTTCCATAATATGAATATTTTTTGCCCTCCTTTGGCTTACAGACTGGGTAATTCATTTTGGAAAGGTGGGTCTGCAGCAACTGCTACCATGTGATTTGAAGCCCTGAACTGAAACTGGTGAATTGGAAATTGAAAAGCCCAAGCAGGCAGTCAACCATGCATCAGAACCTTTTTGTTTCTGTATCTTGAGGTTTAGGGAAAAGTCATATTAATAGTACACCTGTAGTTTATTGAATTCTATCCTCAAGGCTACAACATATTGACCTACATACATGTATCTGGCATAATAACAGCACTAGTCTGTAGGTCTACCCAGAGTAAAGTGAATTTAGAGAAATTTGGAATTTAAGGCCATATTTTCACTTATGCCATTCTTACAGCAAGCCCCTTAGTTATTCAACACAAATAGTAGCCTTGTGTGGCAAACTTTACTTGTTTTTACAGACTGCTTCAGAAACTGTGTGATGAGTTTTGAGACTAGGCGGCAATTACTCATCTTGGATCTAGCATCATTTAAAAGACACACCTACGAAGCCTGTGTTGAAGGTTCCTTATGAAAAGAGCAGACCAGCCAATGCTACAACTACTATTTTACAGTATACTTATATGTACAAAGTTTTAGCTGCGTGGGAATTGGTGTGGGTGCCATCTTCTAGAAGAAAAAAGTTAAACAGTTTAAACATGTTTATGAAAGGTACATGTACAGTATGCCTTTGATAAGGGTCTTAAAATACTTGGTAAGATCATGCTGGTTACATGCTCAACCTCTGTCTTGGTTCAGTTGATTGGTATTAACCTAATGTCTCCTTCAGCTACTGCTGTACACAGGTACATGTATAACTTTAAAAGTGCACCTAGACCCAAAATATTTTTTTCGCTAAAATAAATTTTTGTACCTGTTCAAGAAGCATTACGCCCTATTTTTTTCTTTTTTTGCCAATTGTTGGCTTTTTATAGGCTTCCAAACTTAGAAAAAGTACCGGTAAGCATCATTTGGCACACCACTGAGTGAGAAGGGACATCGGTCTATTCTTGATTTGATGTCACAAACTGGTTTGTATCACATTAAGTCTTAGTTTGTAAACATGCATGCAAAGCAATTTTTAATGTGAATTCAAGAATAGACCGACACCCGTTCTCACTCGGTCGTGAACCAAATGATGCTTACTTTTTCGTATGATTGGAAGCCTACATGTATAAAAAGCCAACATTTGACAAAAAAGAACAAAAATGTGTGCAATGCTTTTCAAACAGGTGCAAAGATTTTTTGGGTTTAGGTGTACTTTAAAGGGACATTTGAAAGAACCCACACTCTGATCAAAAAGAGTAGGAAATGTGGTGTGTTCTATCACAGTGCTTAGAGTGTAGGCCGTACAATCGGCTGAGCATCTGTCCCTAGAGTTTCCCTTGGTTATGGAAACCTTGTAAGAGGTCTTATGATGATGCAGCACCATAATTATATCAAATTAGGCTTACAGGTTGGATCAGGTGATCCATACAGTCATCTGCCTAGTGAATGTTATGTAGACACAAGAAAGAACAGGGAATGTGGAATATCACATGTTGTATGCCCCTCTGCTATAGTAGTTTCTTTAACAGTTTGCACTATTTAAAACTCTCCCAAATTCACTGATGAGTCATACAAACTGGGTTTTATTCCTTGACAATCGTGTCTGCAGCTGGTGTTACAGTTGGTGATCCTGTGCTGAGAACTGGAAAACCTCTCTCTGTTGAACTTGGACCAGGTAAGGCTGTGCTACATACATGTACAATCATGTACAAGCAGCTTTTAGATGAAACAAAAAGTATATCATTCCTCATTAATATGCAGCTATGTGTACATGTACACCTGTATAGTCACTGTGTTAACAACCAGAATCATAATTGAACCCTTGATGGGGATTAATGGTGTGACAGGTTGTTTTCTCAAGCAATCTGGATTTTACATTTATAAAAGGGCAATCAATGAAATTATTTCTGGTACTTAAAACTTAGCTAATTTAGTTATGTACACAATTTTCTTTTGCGTAGTATTTACAATGCTGAGATACAGCTATTACAGAGAAAAATCTAGACGTGTAACTTTAGAGATCATTATAGTTATAGTGGAAAGTGTAATCCTCACATTTTTCGATTGGTCTACTTCAAACCATTTGTCAGTCTACTTAAAATCCTAGTGAAAACCCTGGTTTTGATGTCATCCATGGGTTATTAAAGCACAGTACACATACACTGCCAAATAAGATCTATTTGTTATAATTAATAATATTCCTTAAAAAATAGTCCATACTTTGCCTTTATTATATCTCTCATTTAGTATGCACGCTGTGATTGGTCAATTTTGTGGGCCGTACTTTACTGTACAGCCCTCTAAATTTGAAAGTTTTCTTTCTCGTGTGCCCGGTTAACCTCAAAGATATTATATATATCTTACTAACTCGTTTTCTCAGTCCGTACTGTAAGTAATGGATCGTCATTTTTCCCATTGATTTATGGCCCACTCGCTTTGCATTTGGGCCATAACTGAACGGGGAAAAACTTGGTCCGCAACTTACAGTGCAGACCTCAAACTCAATTAGTAAGAGGTATTTATTATTTTGTACAGGACATCTGCTGTCCACACTTGAAAATAAAAAAAAAAAAATTTTTAAATTACTGTTTTACACCTTTAAACAGGAATTTTGGGTAGTATCTTCGACGGAATTCAGCGGCCACTGAAGGTAAGGTTACCTAAAAGAATAGTAACATGCCTGCTCTGATGAAATGCAGTTGAATCTTTTACTGAAAACTCTTTCTCTTCATTCAGGATATTAATGAAATGACACAAAGTATTTACATTCCCCGTGGTGTTAACACTGAAGCCCTCAGTCGCAGTATATCATGGGATTATCAGCCAGAAGGATTCAAGGTTAGAATTATTTTTAATTCAATAGTATTTTTTTTGCTGATGACATATTCATTTAAGGTCAGCTTTAAATTAATTAATTAGTTAATTAGTTGGTAATCCTGTATAATTTATTTAAACCCCAACTTTGTATGCAGAAGCATATGAAACGTCAAGTAAAAAATAATTTCAAAAAGGATGTGTTTATATCTGATGTTTGTCACCGCTGTTTGTGTGTTATTTCTTATCAAACTGAGATGACCAAAGAAAAAGAGTATTTACGACAGGTTGATTTGTTTTGCTTTCAGCTTTTACTGGGGTATACAAAATTTTAAGTGTTTGTTATAACAGATTTTACTATTCCAGGGTTCACTATGTAACAAGGTTCTGTTTGGTACAATTCACTGTTGCGTTGACTAAAGTATTTTGTTTGGTGTCAAATAACAGGAACTTCATGGTGACTGAATGTTAGATATACATTCCACTGCACCTCCTATTCAGCTGTACCCCCCACCCTCCTCCCCCTAGCCACCCTCGCCCAGCCCCTACATTCTGGTTTATAATCTGAATAGTTACACAATTGTACATTTATCAGATTGGAGATCATGTGACTGGAGGTGATATGTATGGCATTGTACATGAGAATACACTACTCAAGCACAGACTGGCCCTTCATCCAAAGGCGCGTGGTACAGTCACATATATTGCACCTCCTGGAAACTACAATGTTACAGTAAGTTATGGTGTCCCCTTTAATTCTTTCAAATGAGAATTGATGTACGTTTGGGGTTTAAATGGATACCAGGCAATGTACCATTAATTTTAGATTTTAAATTAATTTTAAATTAATATTCAATTTTTGTTCGTTTCTCCTCAATTTTAATACATGTACATGTAGGGAAATTTCTTAACAATTGTTTTGCCAGAGTTATTAGTTTCTTGAGTCTCTGCTACGAAATCATGTAGAGGGCAAAATGAGATGTAGCTGGTAAATTTCTAATTTGAGAAGCACTGTATAGTGCTGTATAGATCATCAAAATTAATTTGTTTTTTTTTCTTATGTTGCTTGTGCTGTAAGTTGCGTCAACTACTTATGAATAAAAGACTGGTAAAACAAAGAGTCAAACTTCCTAAATAGAGTGTATTTATTGAAATATGTATTCTAGCATTATTTCAAGCATCATACACTCATAAATATTGTTTATGTGGCCATGCATGATTGATTCTTGTGGCTACTTGAGCCAAGGTATTTACTATGCCACACTGATGAGGCTTAATAAGGTGGAAAAAGCTGACCATGGCTACTAATGTTCAGGCTCAAACTTTATTTTGTAGAGGTACATGTAATGCCCACTACCACATGGCCTTAGTGCTTACCTAGACACCTTAATTTGTGTGGTATTCTTGTCGCTTCAAGCCACATCTCACAAACTTTATGTTTTCATTTCTTGTTGTGAGTAGTCCCCAGTGCAACTCCTTGGTTATCGTTGTCCTCCTGCTCTGCCTCCCGCCAGTGGGGATTCTTGACTCTGTTGTTTTCATTTGTATTATTTTTTCATTGTCCATGAAAAGCCCCTCCAGGGGAGGGGTCAATTAAGTATTTATTTATTTATTCATTCAACGTTTTGTAGGATGTTGTCATGGAAACTGAGTTTGATGGAGAGAAGACCCAACATACCATGTTACAGGTTCGTCTGATATAATACTGATAACCCAGGCAAAAATTAGCTTCTCACTTGCGCAAATGGATGCTTTGTAGCGGCTATTGTGATCTTGTTTGTATTTGGCTCTCTAGCTACCCCTGTCACAAACTCTGACTTGTGCTTCTTACAGTGTAGTCGCCTCCTTCTTTTCACTTTGTATTTATCTGACCGGTTTTTCCATGATGTTACAGATTTGGCCTGTGCGGCAAATGAGGCCCGTCGCAGAAAAGCTAGCAGCGAATTACCCACTGCTGACAGGACAAAGGGTTTTAGATGCCCTATTCCCGTAAGTATCATTTGCGAATTTCGAATCGTTTCTACTTGCACAGGACCATTCTGGGCACTCGTAATTTCATTATCAGATTTCTGTTGGAATTTGTTTACCTCGCAATTTTTGGATGCACGATCTTGATTATTCTCCATATTTACGATCCCAAATAATTATTGTAGTATTTTAAAATTCTATGAAAAAAAACCTTTTATGACCTGAGTAAAAATAGTGCCGGGCTCTGGAAGTTGTGAGCTCAAATTCTTATTCTAGGTGTCACAAAATGTCTCTCTTTCTTTCTCTTTGGCCAAGCAAAGTACGTGCCGAATGAAGGACTCGAGCACAAAAACGGACACACCGCACACACAAAAAGGATCCCCCAAAAGCGGGTATCTTTATTTTGAGGAATACCCCTGAGTTTAACAACCTCGGGCTACGGCTCGTCGGTCGAGTACCACGCGAAATTCCTTGCTATTTATTTCGCAAGACAATTGCTATAGTTTGTAAATGACTACTTCATTGATAGTGATGATCACGTGAACAATCATTTCAATATTTCAGATGTGTTCAAGGAGGAACCACGGCTATCCCAGGAGCCTTTGGTTGTGGTAAAACTGTCATCTCCCAGTCCCTGTCTAAGTTTTCCAACTCTGATGTCATCATCTATGTTGGTTGTGGAGAGAGAGGAAATGAAATGTCAGAAGTATTGAGGGATTTCCCCGAGGTAAACAGGCTGCAATTCAAATCCCAATAGTTCTTTGCCTTTCGCCTTGTTTCCACGTTATTTTCTAACTCTTAAATAGATCTCTGTTGGGAATATCAAACTCTTACTGGTGAAGTCATTTTTCCACGCATACGGTTCTTCAGTTTAACAGCTCACGTGAACTCGGAAACGGGGCCATGCGACCATGCGATAACGGCCATTTCCCAGTCGTAGGTCCCAGGCTAATTTCACTCCTTTACTCTATCGCTCCTTTGCTTTCTGTGAATAGTTTGTGCGTCCGCTCAACAGAGCATAATCCGCAGAGCGTAATAAACAAAATAATTTGTAATTGCGATTATGAAATTGGTCAAATGAAAAAAAAAAAAAGGGAAAAAAAACAAGTTTCTGTAAAAGAGTAATGAAAGTTAGACAGAAGAGGAACTTGCTTTTGGGAGTTTTTGTGTGGGATAAACAGAACCAGATGATTTGAAGGGTGTTGGTATACTAGAAAGCGTTAATCTCCGTAAAATGTAACACAAGTATGACGCTTCTCTTTCGGAGCTTTCAATAATAACGTGTTTTGTAGCAAAGCAATTATAGCCATATAGACGCGAGTGGCTTACAATTCATTTTCCGGCTTCAGTGCCCTATCTCTACTTGAGATAGAATCCTTTAACTTTTGTTCTTTTGATTCTTGGAACCACTGTCGTCGCCCGTCAGTTCACTCAAAACCTTTCATCCTTTAAGAGATAAGAAGCGCATGTCAAGAAGCATTCTTGTGTTGCTTAGATACATGTAACGCACGGTGTTATTTTGCAGCTGACAGTTGACGTTGGTGGGGTAACAGAGTCCATTATGAAGCGTACGGCGCTGGTAGCAAATACCTCAAATATGCCTGTGGCTGCCAGGGAGGCTTCAATTTACACTGGTATGTATTTCACTCATATTGGCCGAGAATTTCTTACTTGCTCAGTCAAACCAGGGAGATAGAATTGGAGCAGATGAACTACTCAACGATAACAATAACGGAGCGATAACGAAAGATAACGATAATGGAACGATAAAGATAACGGTAGCGATAAAGATGACGATGACGATAACGATAATGATCACTTTCCTTAATTAGTCAGTGTGAAATTAAAATCTCGAAATATAATCAAAGGCTCCTATGAGCCAGCTCATGGATGAGGAACATAACAATACTATGAATTTACAACAACTTTATTTTCTAAAAAGATATGTGCAAGAAACCTGTACATTCGTTTGTGTTTTGTGGGAGCACATCCTTTTCAGACACACCTCTTGGTAAAAGAACCGTTTACGCACTAATATTTTCCGTAAAATTACGCAGTTGATTGGCAGGCGCCAGAAGCATTACATGTACATTAGACGAAATTGACAGACGTAATTTGAACCGGCGATGGAGCACAAATATGCAAATTTGTACACGGACTATAAAAATAATATTCAAATGTGATCGCTTTGTTAAGAAGTGTAACAGGCAAGTTAAAGTTTCTTACTGGTCGACGGCACATTTCAAGTTAGTTTTATAAACGTTTTTGGTCGTAATAAAATTTCCGACTATTCTGAATGCGAGATAACATCATAATATTTTGTGAAAGTCCTGAGGGAAATTAGTCACGCTTTACAGTCACAATGTTTTTGAGCGATTCGGGGTCCGGCACAAAACTTTTGCTTTGTTAGGTGAGATATTCAATCCTTCTATTTATGCTTTGTGCGACAATTAACTTGACTTTCCAAATATTTTGTTGTTCGAACAGATTAGCTGTTATAGCTGCTTGTCAGACCAAATTATATCCTCACAGAGAAAAATATTTGCATGCTTGTGGTCCTTGTGTTTTTGTCAAATGTTGACAAAGCGCTATACTCATCGTTTAAAGGGCCGTAGTCAGCCACACCTTTGTTTTGGTTTACAGGCGAGAATTTGGCTCTTATATTCAGGAACACAACTTACAATAAAGCAAAAAGATTTCGCTTCACCATGCATTATCAATAATTTCGATGGCATTGAAAATGGCGGAGGCTGACTGGGGCCCTTTAAGTCAAGGGATATAGCCTTTCTAAACAAGATCATATTTGCAATCGAGCGTTCACCATGAAAAGAGCGTCTTCAAAAATACTGCATTACGTACCTGCTTAAATCGATCATATGTTGCTCAAAAAATCAAAAATCAAATGCGTTGCTTGCCAGAATTCGCCGGGTTTTTGGGCTAGAAAGTCTTTCTCCTGTTTCCTTTTTTTGCCGATTTTCGTCATTCTTCCTTCTTCCATCATATTGTGGCAAAAAATTCTCGATTACTACTGCCCCTGGTACCGTACAGTGATACGCTTTATAGTTGCTTTTGCGATATCTCGAAGTTCATTTTCGCTGCTCTGAAGATTTCAAAGTTCAATTCTCGCGGTAGCTCGTGTTCTTCATCTTATTAACTTTATCTGATCAGTGATCCTTAAACAAAATAGACCTTTGTTGAGTTGGAAAATCGAAACGAAAAACCGACGCCAGGAACATTAAACACGTAAACAATATCTGCAGAGCAAAATTCTCCGCCTTTGTACTACACCCTGAAATTTGCAAACGTTGGACCAAGAAGACTATGGAGACAAAAGCAATACTTACCAGGGGAGGGACCGGGGGAAAGTTTAATGAATAAATTAATCAGAATCGAGTGAGTGAGTGAGTGAACGAATGAGGATCCCCTGAGTGAGTGAGGGAAATTCAGACCCACAACAAAACCTCATGGCATGACTACGTCATCCACGAGCTAAAAATGAAAATAATCCTTCTCACACGACGTATCCGAAGTGGTGAAAATAATCATTTGCCTTTTACATGGATTGCCCCGATTTGAACTCATTAACCACTACTTCTCTTCTTTCAGGTATTACTCTATCTGAGTATTTCCGTGATATGGGATATCACGTGAGTATGATGGCTGACTCCACGTCACGTTGGGCAGAAGCTCTTCGTGAAATTTCCGGGCGATTGGCGGAGATGCCTGCAGGTAAAAAAAAAAAATTGTTTTGCTATTTGCTAGAAGTTACAGCTGGAAAGATAGGTTTTCTGATTATATTGAAAGGCACAACACTAATTACCTCCCTGAACACCAGAAGCAGCCCACACGAAACATCCTTTTTTGTGTGGCGTACACGAAGTGTGTAGCCACATTAAGGTACGATCGAATATATTTATTTGTCCACGAGAGTCGAGCGCCTGTCACGTGGTCTAGTAAAGCACCCATGTACGCATTGCGGACCTATTGTTTTCAACTAGTCGAGAGTGGACTTCCCTTGTTATTTGTAGTTCTAAGATCTGTTGAAAATCCAACGTGCGAAGCATATACTGTAATTAGTACGCGATGGAAATGAGGTTTTACCTTTGCTGTGCTGCCCGACACCTTTACACCGCGGGCTCGTGCAAACATTCCCAACTTTGTTGACCACCAACATTCAGCACGCTCTTCAAAGGTAGTCAACATGGTTGCCCTAACGATAATGGATGCTGTTGGCCAACAATGTTGGAAGCTTTCTGCACTTATGTTTGACGAAGATGATCATTTGTTAAGAAAACGCGAATGCAATAATACGTCCGCATGGGAAGCACGAAGTTTTGACGTCGATACCGGCCGAAGAATTCGGCACATTGTCTAGAAAATCGTAAATCCTGGATATGGGAAGGTTCTTTGTTAAATTATAAGGAGAAATGACGCCAAACAGAACGTTATGGAAATAGCTATCACAAAACTGGGATGGAGAACATTAAGGCGAACAATTGTTGTTTCCTGATCACGAGCTTTGTGCGTGTAATGCCGTCAAGAAGTGAGACTAGATGAAGTTTTAACGACTGCAGACGATTTGTTTCTGCTTTTGTACAGAACGCGAAGAACAGTGTTACGAGAAGGAAGCACAAAGCTAACTCGAGGTTACTTAACTGGAGAGGCCCTTAACTAAAGATTACTGTTTACGAGAAGTTCATTCCAAAACGGTACTTATCTTTCTTTCGGCTAACAAAACCTTAAGACTAAGATGGGTTACTCACCAAAATTTCAACTTTCCTAGAGCTTTCTATCCTAATGAAATCCTTGTCTAAAGTAGCCCGAAAATCGAGATCCGAACGCCGCCATCTCAGAGTAAATTAGCTTCTTGTGTAACGTGTTGGCCTGTGTTTTTGTGGCTATGTCTTTTTGTGCGGCTACATTTTGCTCTTTGACGTCACACATACATCGTCAGACTGCTAAGTTACTTCAAAATGGCGGCCTTCGGTATTCGATTTTCTGGCTTCTTCATGGTAGGATTCGGATAGAAAACTTGTCGAAGTTGAAATTGTTGAAAGGAATGAACCTTTGTATTAACGTTTCGTTGGCCGAAAGGAACTTAAGTGCTGTTTTCGAATGAACTTCTCCTTTAAGTGAAAAAAAGTGTGAGTGACGCGAGTTCTTCATTTTATTCACAGACAGTGGTTACCCGGCATACCTTGGTGCCCGACTAGCGTCATTCTACGAGCGTGCAGGTCGTGTTCAGTGCCTTGGTAACCCACAGAGGGAAGGTAGTGTGTCAATTGTCGGAGCAGTATCACCCCCTGGTGGTGACTTTTCGGATCCTGTGACTTCCGCTACGCTGGGTATTGTTCAGGTTTGTAAAGAAATTACAGTAAACTGTTTGAAACAATAAAATATTATCATTTGATTGCACAAACGCCCTGGGACCCGTTTCTGGAACGTCCCCAATACCTATATTTCCAGACCTTTATAACGATCTCCTCGGTATAACAAACAATTTTCTTTTTTCCAGTTTTCCATTTCCGTAGCTAGGTACAGTTTACAGGCATTAAACCTCAAATGGTATTAAACCGTTCAAATCTGGAAAAGATGGTTAGTGCAACGTAGCAACGTAGCGCTAGGATAGCGCGAACTTTGGTTGAAGTTTAAGTGTTCTTCATCAATGATAGTCCCACGAGACCCCTGCTCATAAGTTTGATTTTAACTTGTCTACACATTAACCGCAGAGTTTTCGGTAACATTTCAAACAAGCGGACGTCATATTGTAAATTGCGTGGCAGCAATTTGCGCCTGTAAAAAGCAGTCTGGCAAAGTCCCCCGAAAAGTGTTGTAAAGCGCTTTAAGCTTTGATAAAAGCGCTATATAAATACCTAATAATAATAATAATAATAATAATTATTATTATTATTATTATTATTATTATTATTACTCCTGATTGATGCCGCAAAT
>OX419344.1:18164724-18252224 GCA_948470475.1 Galaxea fascicularis
TCACAACATTTAAAATATACCAGATCACTCGCTCAAACAGTTAAACTAAGAAGATAAATCACAAAATCAGGGATATCTCTGGAGATATTTGAGTAATGCCATTCAAACTTGGCGCCAGTAATGTATGTCAGGTGAGACACAAAATGACGCCCACTGCGCTGTTACCATGGCAACATTTCTGCTTCACGGTCTATTTCATGCAGGATTCTGTCTTAATCAAGCATTGCATTGCTCACCGACGACGAGCTAGCTCGTGTTCAAGTAGGACTATCATTGCTCATTTGGTCAAAATTGAGATATTTGGTTCTTGGCAAACAGGGCCTGGATCCTCCATGCATGTCCAATACACACCATCAGATTCCGGTCGTCAAAGCTTAAGTCGGTTGGACTTAGAAAAAGTCTAGTCGTACAAATCGGTAACCGGAAGTCTAGTTGTGAAAAAGAACAGGATGTCTGCATAATTTAACGCCAGCGGGGGGGGGGGGGGGGGGGATTTGTCCAATCGGAATCCAGCGGAGACGGGTCGTCAATAATTAAAGTCCGAAACAAGCACGTTACACATGGAATATACCTCGTTCTTCAACCCATGAGGCGTAACAAGTGCGCTACACATGGAATCCCACCGATAGATTTCCAGGGAGACCACGGGACTCTCCTGGAGTCTAATCGTGACCGATGGATCCCGTGAACTCCGATGGACGGGGTATTTTGACGGTCTCCCTGACGAAGAATTCGCGACATAGGTGGCCGGTCCTTTTTTTAAGTGTTCACAATCCGTTAATCAATGATTCCCCAACTGTGACTTCCTATTGGTTTACCGTATCCATGGAGAAGGAATTTCATATCTCGGCTCATCGCAATGGCTGCTGCGGCGAAGAGAAGGTCGAGGTACGCACAGAGCCGTAATTTTTATCAAGAACTCGAAAATTTCTCGACGGCTGCTGTCCATAAAACAAAACTGAGAAGAAGAAATAATTATAGTAGTTGATATTTCGAAGTGGAATGACTCATTGCAGCGAAAGGAACGAAGGACGGAGTAAGCTTTATTGAGCATAAACAACAGAAAACCCGCCAGCATTATTTAGTTTACAATTGGAATTCTCGCAATATAAAACCTTCTTGGGACGGCGAGGGTTGTCCAATACACCCGCACTGTAACGGTCCGTAAAAGTAAGGTTTCGGTCCGTCAATTTGTCCAAGCGGTAAATGGTGTATACGGTCCGTACAGTTCGTACGGTTCGTGAATGTGACATACGGACCGTATGAAGGTGTTTACGGTCCGTAAATTGCATCTCTTTAAGGGAACTTAGAATATTTTACCCTCGGTTTCTCAGAGGGGTAGATGGCTTTACGGTCCGTTCAGTTCGTACGGTCCGTGAATGTGACATACGGACCGTATGGAGGTTTTAACGGTCCGTGAATTGCATCTCATTAAGGGGACTTAGAATATTTTACCCACGGTTTTCTTGAGGGGTAGATGGCTTTACGGTCCGTTCAGTTCGTACGGTCCGTGAATGTGACATACGGACCGTATGAAGGTGTTTACGGTCCGTAAATTGCATACCATTAAGGGGACTTAGAATATTTTACCCACGGTTTCTCAGAGGGGTAGATGGCTTTACGGTCCGTTCAGTTCGTACGGTCCGTGAATGTGATATACGGACCGTATGGAGGTATTGACGGTCCGTGTATTGCATATCATTAAGGGGACTTAGAATATTTTACCCACGGTGTTTGAGGGGTAGTTTGCTTTACGGTCCGTACAGTTCGTACGGTCCGTGAATGTGACATACGGACCGTATGAAGGTGTTTACGGTCCGTGAATTGCATCTCATTAAGGGGACTTAGAATATTTTACCCACGGTTTCCCTGAGGGGTAGATGGCTTTACGGTCCGTACAGTTCGTACGGTCCGTGAATGTGACATACGGACCGTATGAAGGTGTTTACGGTCCGTGAATTGCATCTCATTAAGGGGACTTAGAATATTTTACCCACGGTTTTCTTGAGGGGTAGATGGCTTTACGGTCCGTACAGTTCGTACGGTCCGTGAATGTGACATACGGACCGTATGAAGGTGTTTACGGTCCGTGAATTGCATCTCATTAAGGTGACTTAGAATATTTTACCCACGGTTTCCCTGAGGGGTAGATGGCTTTGCAGTACGTACAGTTCGTACGGTCCGTGAATGTGATATACGGACCGTATGAAGGTGTTTACGGTCCGTGAATTGCATCTCATTAAGGGGACTTAGAATATTTTACCCACGGTTTTCTTGAGGGGTAGATGGCTTTACGGTCCGTTCAGTTTGCTCGGACCGTGAAATACACATACGGTATTGATTAGAGGTACTGGTATTGTAGAATGTTTCTGAGCGGATGTCGTGAATAAGCATGTGAAAAAGGCTTTCCGTTCTGTACAGTTTGTTTGCTTATAGAGTTTGGTGCCCATATGATCGCAACGACCGCAGCAAATGGCGGCACAATCGTTACAGAAATGTTTTTTTGTTTATATGATCGCAATTCGCAATTATAATGTCCGCAGATATAGAGTATATTCTCTTTATGCGATCGTTCGTTTCGATGGTGTGATTGTTGCAATCGTATGGGAAACTGGTTTGATTTTGGTTGCATGCGTTTCATGCATTCGAAGAGTGGATTCCATATGTAAACGCGTCAATCATAAGGTTCGCTTCAATTGCAAAGGTGTAAAATTGTTAACCCTTAGATTATTGTGCGCTCTGTAAATTTATACATGCTTCTGTTGTATTTTGGAAAGGTTATGGTGATCGCTACGGCCACAGCAATGGCGGCACAATCGTTACAGAAATCTTTTCATAAGAGCGCAATTCACAATCATCATGTTCGCAGATATAGAGTGTATTTCTTTCCATGCGATCGCTTCGTTTCGATGGTGTGGTCGTTGCAATCGTATGGGAAACGCTAACGTAAGGATCGCAAAATTGCTAACCCTGCGATTATTGTGCGCTCGGTAAATTTATACATCCTTCGGTTGTATTAATTGGAAACGTTATGGTACGACAACAATGTTCTGTCTTAACCCTAACCCTAAGCTTAACCTTGTTGTAGCCAAATGGGTTAAACAGTATTTAATAAACAAAAACTTTTTGGTATTTATTTGGAACTCAATTAAAATTGTGTGTAGCATTTTACAGGTGGTTGTTTGAGCCGTGGGGCATCAAGCAAGAGGTGAATATTGATTCTGCATATTATTCATGCAGTTTCCGTTTCTTGCTTGGTGTTGTGTGGTTTGTCTGCCTGCTTGTGTAGTCTTCCTGGTGTTTTTGACTGAGAGGGAAGGTAAAAAAGTATCTTCAAGTTAGCGTCACGCCAGTTGGAAAATGGCATTTATCTTATATGGTTACTTTATGGCTGGGGATTAAACAAATTGCTCTCTTTAGTTTTCTTGTATTAGTGGGAGCTGAAGTAAAGGAGGTATTTAAGTGTGTAATTCGTTTTGTACACCCTTTTATTGTTGTTGTTGTTATTTCATGGGTAACTCAAGCTTTTGATTTGATTTTGGTTGTATAAACAATTGATTTATTTGAAAATTTTTTCTGGAGGGATATCACTTAAGTCAAGTGGCAGGAATATTGATAGAATTGTGGTTACAGGAACAATGCTGCATGAGAGGGAATTGAAGATTAGTTTACAAATGGATGTAATGGAATTATAAATCTTGGAATGATTCCCTCCACTTGAAACATGGTAATATGTAATAACAATTGTTTATTGGATCTTCCCTCGCCTTCTTGCAATCCACATTTAAACCCAAACGTTCGATTATAAACCATTGCAAACGTCGCAAACGGTACCGCACCAACAATAATTAATTGGCACAATCTTTCAACAAAGAGGTTTGAAATGCAGTATCTTCGGATGACAAAAAGAACTCATCGTCCAAACACTCCAGATCGAATTGCCTCTTTCCATTTAGCGTCCAATAACCGTGGTGTTCATATATTTTACACACTCTGCAAAATTTAGTTATACGTGTGCCAAGATAACTCCCACGCTCTCGATGGTATATGACTACAACGTGAGTTGCTGTATCCACCGACAAATTCTTCTTGCAAGCCCTGCACACGTCGCGCTTAGTTATTAAGATCGATCCTATGGGCTGCCTGCATTGCATGGTGAACCTCTGGAATTCGTGGAAGTGATGACCAAATACTTCATCAATTGCTGGGTTCATATAAAAGAAACTCGCTGCTTCCCCTTCAAACACACTCCCGCTCTCCGAACTCTTCCGCTTTCCGCCAACAACTACCGCTTCTTCCGCACACACATACCGTTTCACCACCGACGACAATGATGATAACTTTAAAAAAGCCCTCCCCACAAAACGAAATGCTGCAAAGAAACGAAAGAGTCGTAGACGGTCCTCCAGAAACCCAGGCATCGTTCCAACATGTAAGGAAATATAACGAGCTTACTTGACGCCGTCACATTACGAGGACAATCTCTATAGCAACCATTGCAAAACAACAACAAAACCGTAACCGTGACGAAATGAAGCGCTCTATTAATGTCGCTTCCTTGTTACTTTCTTAGATGGTCAACAAAATTTACGATATCGTTTCGAGGTAGCTGCAATGTAATGCGCTCTAAACTGGCATATTTGCCTTTCAACGCTTAATGAACGAGCCATAGTCATGCCTGTGTTGGCTTCTTTCGTGGTTCATTCGATGGTCTTCGTATAAATTTACACTATCCTCAGGCCGTGGCTGAAATGTAATGCGCTCTAAATTGGCATATTTGCCTTTCAACGCTTAATGAACGAGTCATAGTCATGCCTGTGTTGGCTTCTTTCGTGGTTTATTCGATGGTCTTCGTAGTCATAGTCATGCCTGTGTTGACTTCTTTGTTGGTTTATTCGTTAGTTTTCGTAATTTTCACTATCCCTAGGCCGTGGCTGAAATGTCATTACGCAATTCACGGACCGTATGAACCTCCATACGCTCCGTATGTCAAATTTACGGACCGAACGAACTGTACGGTCCGTTAAGCATCTCACCCCACCGAAATGGCGGGTGACACATTTGAATTCCCTTGAGTCCGCTTAATGAGATACAATTCACGGACCGTATGAACCTCCATACGCTCCGTATGTCAAATTTACGGACCGAACGAACTGTACGGTCCGTTAAGCGTCTCACCCCACAGAAATGGCGGGTGCCATATTTGAATTCCCTTGAGTCCGTTTAATGAGATGCAACTCACGGTCCGTTAATACCTCCGTACGGTCCGTATGTCAAATTTACGGACCGAACGATCTGTACGGGACGTTAATCGCAAATGACGGTCCGAATCAGTGGGAGCGAACTGTACGGACCGTTCATCATAAATTACGGTCCGTATCAGTGCGGGTGTATTGGACATGTATGGGGACGGCCGCCATACCTACCTCTAATGTGAGGCTATGCTAACTGTTTACTCGTAAACCGTAGTGGAAACAACTGCTAAGGTAGACATTTTATGAAATTCAGTTGAAGTAGCATCGTGCTAACCGAGAGAGAGCATAAGGAACGTTTGATGCAAAATATTTCGACTTTTCTCCTAATTCTCACTTAAACTTTGTACGAAATAATACGTCATAATTCTCCAACTGTCAATCGCCACTGCGCACGCCCGTCTAGAATTCTTTGTCATGCCTCCTTGAACATGAATGGGATTCTATCAGAGTTCCTCACGGATAGACTTCCAGCGAGTCCACTAGACTTTCCTTGAATCTACTCGTGACCGATAGATCTATTGGACTCCAATGTACGATATTTTCACGGTCACCCCTTCCACTCTGGTGACTTTTCACTTTTCACGGTCTGGTGATTGAATATCACCAGCTATGATTTTCGCCCAAATAGGATGGTGTAATTGGACAGTACTCGCAATCGCGCGCGCCGTAAGAGGGCAATTTATTTTCATATTTTCTTTACTACGTATCTCAGGGTGAAAACTATTTTTTTTCCTGAAAAATGTGTCTTATTTATTTCTCGAATTTTGTTATAGATACGATTAATTGGTAACAGGACTTCGTTTCGTCCAATTCGGTCTGTAATCATACTCGTTATGAAACTAATCGGACTCCCGCTGCGCGGTCGTCCGATTTTGTTAATCGTATGATTAATAATGGTAATTGAACTGAGTGGAGTGCAATTTGTATAGGAAATCGCACGACCTTCTCGTACAATTCGGTACGAGTGATTTTGAAAGTTCTCAAAATTGCACGAGCCTTTGGGCGAGTACAATTTGAGAACTTTCAAAATCACGAGTAACTATTAATCCCGAATTGTACGAGAAGGTCGTGCGATTTTTTATTCATAGTACATTCAACAAATTACGAACTTACGCACCGTTGTCATGAAAACTTAATAGGTACTCCTACGGAGTACTATTTGGGATTAATTGTACTACTCTCGACCAATCAGAATTGAGTTATTTCGTTGAGTTTTGACACGAAGTTCTATTACCACTTAATTACACCCATTTTGAAATCACACAGGTTTTTGTCAATATTAATATTTATTTAATGTTCACTTCAGGAAAACCAGTTTCGAATTTTGATGAGCTTTAAAAAAGGATGGGAGTTAGAGCAAAAAATGGTGCAATTTGGGAATAAATTGCGCTTTTGAGAGCCAATCAAATTTCATGAATGAATGACGAGTGATATCCAAATGGGTGTAATAACAGACCGAACTGGACTCCACTCAGTCCTATTACCATTACATATTTGACAACTCTCGGGCCTGGAGCCTATATGTTGCCACGGAAACACCAGAGTAGGTATCATTTTGCATCTTACCTGACATTTATTACTGGTGCCAAGTTTACGTGCAGGGTTCGCACGCGCCTTGAAAGTCCTTGAATTTCAAAATAAAAATTCAAGGCCTTAAAAGTCCTTGAAAACTGCGGTCGGTGCTGGAAAGTCCTTGAAATTTGTTGCCAATTTTATCCAACAAAACTTCACAAGTGTCTGAGACAAAAATCGGCGCACTCTCGACTTTAGGCATCTGATGTGGCGTTATATTGGCTTGATTTTGCCCCTCTTGGGGTCCTTGAAAAATCGGAAAATGTGTCCTGGAAAGGCCTTGAAAAGTCCTTGAATTTTTGGTCGAAGAAAGTGCACGAACCCTGTACGTGGTATCACTCGAATATTTCCAGAGATATTCTTGATTTTGTTATTTATCGTCTTACTCAAACCATTCAGAGTGAGGTCGTCAGTTTTTAGCGGACTTGTATATCTCGGGAATAAAAGATCTTTCAAAAAAGAAAATGCCATTCTTACTCACTTTGACAGGTCTTTCAAATAAGCAAACATAATTGCTAACTTCACAGGCGCTTTAAGAATGAGAGCTTTGTTGTTTTAGCGACTGTGATGATACCACAACAAAATTTTGACCTGCCAGTTTGGGAGCTCTTTGGAGGAATAGAGTGAACACAGAAAATGCTGCAGGATCGTAGAAAGTACCGCTGTGTTTCCTTGCTGTTACCTTGTTTTGTTCATGCCATCAGGTGAAAGAAATCTTGCAAGAAGAGGAAGACTTGTCCGAGATTGTGCAGCTTGTAGGAAAGGCAAGTCAACTTTTACACATCGCAGTTATCTGAGAAACACGAGATTGCAGAGGAAACTTAAGGATTGCATTCACAGACTGAAATATTGTAACCACCTTGTGAGTCGTTATAAACAGAACGTCACAGGAGAAAAAGGAAACGGATAAACTTTCATTTGAATCTTCGCACATAATGTCATTTTGGGACCCAAAAGTTCAAATTACCTTTAACGGCATGACAAAGAGCATCGAAGAAATGTACCGGTGTTCGGTACTACATTCATTTGAGATGTTTCATACCTGGGGTCTAACGTTCGAAGCACCATGGCAAGCAGCACCTCAGGAAAGATCTATCCTCTCGGTAGCTTTCATTTGAATGACCAATTTTGGGATTTCATCCGCAGACTCAAACATGAGAACCATCTTACACGGCATGATAAACAGCACCATACGACAGCATTGCTCGATAGCTTTCATTGGTAGCAATTTAGGATCACAGCCACAGATTCAAAACAAAGAGCCGCCTTTTTCAGCATGACAAAGAAAACCATATGCAAGTCCTGCTTTTATTTCACTGGCCACATTTTGGAATTTTATCCACGGACTCAAACGAGGACACCAACCCCTGCATCCTGAAAAAACACATCACAAGAAAGCACTGCTAAGTAGCTTTCATTTGAATAGTCACACTTTAGGATTTCATACACAAACCACCTTGTACAACACGATAAACACCCCCACGGGAAAGTAATGGCATTTAGTTTCAATTTGACTAATGACAGTTAAGGATCTCATCCAGATTCCAACACTAGAACTACCTGATCAGTGGTTTTATTTCGTGGGATTTCATTCAGTTTACAGACTCAAAAACGTAACATCAACCTCTAAGGCATAATTACATGTAACAGCACCACTGGGCAGAAGAATTTGTCCGGCTGTAGGATTCACTGGAATGGAAAAAAAACCACTACAACCACCTTGTACAATGAATAATAAATAATAATAATAATAATAATGAATAAATTGGCGTGAAAGTGAGTGTTTGGAAGTGATCCAGAAAACAGCATTGCTGGGGACACCAACGATACTAGAAGAAAAGTACTGTCCCTGTAAGAAGAAGGAAAAGACAGACCTGGGACCCGTGGTGACTTGTTGTAACCCGCTCCCAAGGACTATAAACCAGGCCGAATATCCTGCCTGAGTCTATAAGGAATGGACATAATAATAATAATAATAATAATTCCTGTAACCTGGATTCCTAACAAAGGAACCAAGAGATGTTTATAATTCATTTTGGTTCATAGCCACTTTTGTTTGTTCTACCAGGGATCACTGGCTGAAGCGGATAAGATCACTCTTGAGGTGGCCAAACTGATTAAAGATGACTTCCTACAACAGAATGGCTACTCGGCGTACGATCGCTACTGCCCGTTTTACAAGACAGTGGGTATGCTGTCCAATATTGTCGCCTTCTATGACATGGCGCGGCACGCCGTGGAAACGACTGCGCAGTCCGACAACAAGATCACGTGGGCGGTTATTAAGGAGAACATGGGGCAAATAATTTACCAGCTCTCTAGTATGAAGTTTAAGGTGAGTGGACACATTGTCCTCAAAAATCACGTGTTCTGTTTGTTTGTCAGTTCCAGATGTTGGTAATTGGTTTAGGAAAACAAAAGTTTCATGCCTTTCGGCTGCTAGTTCCAGGTTGTCTGTACATTAAAGTAAATTGCACAAAGGGTAAACGTCAATCGCGAATGAAAGCAATTTCCTAACAATAAGTTTTATTTACCATTTGCTCAAACCGTGGACTTAACAATTTGTTTACGTAAATTGTAAACAGCCCTCTCGACCTCGAGTTTTCGCGAAGTTTCGCAATTTTCTAAGCATTGCTTGTCAATGCAAGCGTCGCCGAGATTTTGTATTGTTGTGGTTGTTTCGTCCCGTAAAATCGTGCCTGTGATTGCTAATACTATGAATAACTTCCGAAGTTGGCTCATGTACGGCGGAGTTTGAATTTAGTTTGAGCGACGTTGGTTGAGATTAAAGCCTGGTTTTCACTAGCGACGCAAGCATAAATGCAAACATAAGCACAAGCGCAAGTGAAAACAGCAGCAACATAAGCAAAAGCAGAAACAGAGGAATGAATCCACTTATTTGTCAAGTCTGGTTTTCACTGCGGACGCAAACTCAAGCTCAAGCGCAAAGACAAGAAAAGGAAAAATTTTGATCCTTGTGCTTGTGCTTTTGTTTAAGGGCTGTTATGTTTGCGCTTGTGATTGCGCTGATGCTTGCGTCGCTAGTTAAAATCAGGCTTAACGCTGTGAAATGCAGCAATAACATCGTTTACTGAATTGGATGCTAACGACATTGACATCTCTAGAATATCTCATTTTCGCATACAGTTGAGGCGCTGTAAAACAAACCATCGTGAATCATTTTTATTTCACAGGATCCTAGCAAAGATGGCGAAGCCAAGATAAAAGCAGACTTTGCGGAACTCAATGAACAAATGCAACAAGCTTTCCGTTCACTGGAGGATTAAACTAAAGTCAATGCAACGACAATCTAATATTAGCAAGGAAATTATAGGACGGAATGCGAAAGAAACGGACGTGCGATGCCTTTGTCAAGCATCATGTACAGATAAACAAGTACTGATTTTGTTTGATATATTGGTCGGTCAGTTTTGACATTTTCAAATTATTCTTGGTTTGTGTGAATCTAGCGAATTCATAGTCGGAGTAACAGATTCTGTATTTGATGATCCCTGCAAATCATCCATGAAATCTGGATATTCTCCCTCACAGTTTAAAAAAAATGTTTGAGACATTGAGCACTTTCCATTTGTATGGAAAATCCGATGAGAGTTTTCCGCCAGATGGAACAGTACACTGAACCGCTTGAGCACTTTCCACTTGCGGAGTATAGGGATAAAAAGTGAGAATTTTCCGACAAATGGAACAGTACAGGTTTCTCCGGTTTTGGAACCACAAACCACACATTTTCATGAAGGAACATGGGGGCCGTTCAGACTTACTGGTTAAATCGATCTCTTATCGATCCGAGTATATTATGACCCGAGTATGAACACTTCGAAAGGAACCGAGATCGATCTAAATGCCTCGGGAGGGGGTCTCGGATCGATCCGAGATCGATCTTGTTTGGATCGGTCTAAATGGCCAAGTGTGAACAGGCCCCATATGGTTCTGGTGTGATGAGGCAAATGGTTCAGCGATATTCCGGTCATTTCGGTAAAAACGAGAAAAGTGGAATACATTTGAAGGTATTCCATTTCCACGGGGAAGGACTGTCCCATTTGCTGTCTCATCGGAACGACCGGCATTTCCATGCAAAACGGAAAGCGCTCATTATTAACGGACCCAAACCAACCAAGTCACCACAAGGGCTGGTTGCTTAGAGCTGCGGGCCCAGCCCCGTTTGAATTAACCATATCAGAAAAATCGAGTAGTAATGTTCTTTACAACAAAGGAATCCTCTTATTAGTGTATACTGATTTTATGCGACACAATGGCTGATCACTCCTTTAAACAATTGCTTCCAGTTCTGATTGGCTCATTGCGCTGTTGACGTCTACTGTGATTGGCCATAATAATTTTTTTGGTTCCGGTTTTACGTAGTCTCGCTCGCAGCCGTCGTATTGGGGAGGGTGCGTTGCGTAAGAAGCCCAATTGATGGCTGCTAAGGGGTGAACGGAGACTAGGTTTTACGAACTCAAGTGAAATGCGACCAGAATGAAATTGTTGTTTGTTTGTTTTTTCCCTTAAACAGGCAAATAAACAACCAACAGAATTTTACTTCACCAACTGAAATTTAAAAAAAAAGCATTACGTCATTTACGTGCCTTAATTTGATTGGTTAGCTGTGTTTTCTGTGATTGGTCAGAGTTTTGGTTTTGAGACAACCGTCTAAAAAAAATCACCTGCAACCGAAATATATTTGCATTAATGAGTCACGTAGCCTTTTCATAATGAGCCAATAATTATATTCTGAGGTTATTTAACAGTATTTTGTTTTCATTTAAGTAAAACTAATTGCTTTGCGTGTAGAATATTTTGAATTGTGGACATCCAAGGGCAGTCTATAGAGAACATCTGTGTATTTGATTGAACTGAATTATATATAAGAAATTGTGCACACCGCTGAGAGTGTTTTGACTTTGCTGAGCTTGAGTACAAGTCGTGGGTCTGTGCTGATTAACATGTCGTATTTAAACTTCAGACATTGCGGGGACCAGTGTTTCATTGTGCAGACAATCTTCCATCTCATCAAAAGATTAAATGTAAAATTATCAGTTAAGGGGCTGATTACATTTCGAGTTTCGGGCTGAAATTCGAAATTGAGCATGGGAAAATTTGCCGAAAAGCGTTGCTTAAATGGCGCCGAAGATAAGACTGTTAAAAAAAGAGCGCTTACTTTCACAATTTAGCCGTCTGTTCGGTTAAAATTTTCAATGTTTTAGGATGAAAGCGGCTTGTGACCTGATTTGGCAGCCGATATTCTGCACTTCATTTTAAATATATATTGATTAGCAAGAGAACGTAATCAATTTCCTAGTTGTCATGCACCATCAACCGCCGTTTTTCCATAAAAACACATTCGATGCGCATGCACGGGCTCGACTTTCAGCCCAAGCCGGAAAAAAAAGGCATTCATATGGGGTTTTGAGTCCGTTTGGCTGGGCTAAAAATTCCAGCCTGAGCGCTAACGTTTTTTTCGTGTAATCGCATTTTTTTTTAACGAGACATTTGTTCAGAGAACTGGCAAAGTCAATGTAGTTAATTTTAGTGAGAAAATATATTGTGAAAACTAATATTACCGAAGCTGTTTTTTTCAGTTTGGGCTGTTTACAATTGTCATTAATTTTATGCATGGCATGATTTTGCGTTTGGCTTTGCATTCCAAATGTTTACCGCTATTCTGGTTGCGCTTTTATCGGGATGCCATCTTAAATTTTGCCCCTTGGGGTGTGTGGAGTTTTCCTTTCACTGTAGCCATGCATATTTCAATCAAATTCACTGTGAAGCACAGCGGAAATCGACTTATACATCGATATAAAATAATCGTCTTGTGTAAACTAGATACGGAATATTAATTTCTATTGGGAATATATTTTGTTGTGTTCAGTGTAGATTTATGTTAGGGTATTTTACATTGGCATGTCGTAAGTGGTTTTGTCTAAAATATAACAAATTTTGTTTTAAAGAACGTAAGACATTTAGCACGGTTTATAATTAATTCCCGGCCAAAACTCGCTTTCACCAACAGAGCTGCCTGTCTGTAAAAAGAATTTGAACATAACCGCAATTCAAAATTAGGTATTTTAGTCAATGTCCATTTTGACAATATTGACTGGTACACCTGGAAGGCGTGTAATAACAGAGCATATTTGGCAAATGTTAAAGCAAACTGCATGTGACCGATGTCTGTGCCATTAGCAACGAAAAAACAAAATTCAGTCGCAGACAGGAAGGCCATTGCAAAATGAGGTAAGTAAAGCTTGATTTTTGGACTTTATTTCTTCTCATAAACTTGGTCATAGTAAACTCGATTTCTTACTGTGAGATAAATATTTCACATCTATTTTCGCGGTTTCAAAACACCTTAGGAACTAGCCCCGCTGATAATGTCTCCGATGGCGATGGCGTATTTCACATCGAATAACGTCTGGAAAATCTTATCATACAACTGTTGAACCTGAGTGTGTGATTTTGTATCAGATCACGGTACCATCTCAAACCATCTTTGTTTGCATGTAAACTGTTATTACCTATCGGCGCTTCGCGGCAGCGCTATTAAACTGAACTGACTTTTATGGCATTTGAGCAATGATTTTGCAACGAACAAACGAGATAATATTGGGTGGTCTCTTACTGGAAACAGAAAACGAAAGAAGAGTGGTCTCAGTCACTTAAGAAATTTGAGTAGTGGACGCTCACACAGCAGAGTTTTTGAAACAGTATTTGACCGAGAAAAAATTCACAAAGTGGTCGCTTACGAGAAATGGTCGTTATGAAAAAAAAAAAAACAACTTCCAAGCAGGAGCTATGGCAGTAGTTTTGGGTTGAGATTGGGCTAATAAGAAGTGTTTATATCTCTTCTTTGATCGTGTGGGGGAAATGGGTAAGTAGTTATGTTTTCAATGCTTTTTTTCTTCGCTCCGAGCTGCTGACAATCTGCAACGAGTGTTCTGCCTTGCGTTTCACTTTTTTATAGGAACTTGAAAATGAGAAATCAGGCTGAAATGCCCTAAAACCAGCCTGGGAAACTACAATACATCAAACAAAACAACAGTGTATCGAAATAGGTAGATTATGTTAACATAGTATGGCATTTTCTGCTTTGTAAAACAAACACTCGCGTGATACTTTCCCGCCTAAGTGACGGTTTATTCACACAACACCATGTTTTACGCGTCACTTATGTTGAGCTTGGGGCGCCTGTGTGCAAACAAACTTTCAACTGCAATTTCAAATTTTTAATACTTGCCGGCAAACATTGCGCAGTTGGCGAGGGCCCTCTAGTTCAGTTTTGGCAGGAAAGTTTTTTGTTGTATAATCTTACGACTTGAAAACAGCAGCTGAATCTTAAACTACGAGGTTTCTGTTTTTTGTTGTTGTTTTTTTTTCTTTTTGGTAAAACTTCTTTTCAGGTCGTCGGGCGGTAACATTACTTTACTTAAAGTGTTTGCTTCTCGGAACAGATATTTTCCGCCGACCCGAGCATATTTTCCCGCCAAATGGAGACTATTGTTTATATATTCCCCAAATGCGTGTTGGAAAAAATATTTAAAGAATAATAAAGACAATAGACTCCATTTGGATTCTTATTGGCTCATTACGCTTTGACGTCTGTTTTGATTGATCATCACTGTTTCTTTCGTTCTGGATTTATGTAGTTTCCTTCGCAGCCGTTGCAGATGCAGCCTTCGCAGCCGCTACGATTTCAGTTGAAAGTTTACCTGAACGGAATTGTTTTTTACTTGTGATTCCAGACCAATCACTCCACTCAGTTCAATTACCATTATTTACAGTACACTCAACAGAATTACTCAATTATATTCTGATTGGTCCAGAGCAGTACAATTAATCCCAAATAGTACTCAGCAGGAGTACCTAGTAAGTTTCCTTGGCAACAGTACGTAAGAATCGCCAAACGTTGCAAATTTGAATGTTTTGATAGGTAAAACTGGACGAAAAGGCACAAACCGAAGTTACTATTCTCTGGAATGATTTGTTGGACTAATTTATTAAAATTTGCAATAATTTACAAGTTGCGCGCCTTCATACAATTCGTAGTTTTGCTGAGCGAACTATAAATAAAAAATCGCACGACCTTCTCGTATAATTCGTGATTAATAGGTACTCGTGATTTTTAAAGTTCTCAAATTGCACTCGCCTCGTGCAATTGCAACTTTGAGAACTTTCAAAATCACTCGTACCTATTAATCACGAATTGTACTCGAGTTCGAACGATTTCCTATACTAATTTCATTGGTTGGTTGTGTTTGCTGCTCAGAATTTTGGTTTTGAGACAACCGAAAAAAAAATGCGCCAAATGTATTTGCATTAATGAGATATGTAGCCTTTTCTGTATGGGCACAGAATTGTATTCGGAGGTAATTTAGCAGTACATATATATGTTGTGCCGCGTAGCACTATAAACACAAGTGGTGAAACAGAGAATTAACTCTGCAGTGTAAATTAAAGTGCTAGAGAAACCCATGAAAAACCCACTGGGCGTTAGCCCTAGTAAAGGGTATCAGGGAACCACACGAGGCAAAGAAAAATTTCTTATGCCTCGTGTGGTTCCCTGATACCCTTTACTAGGGCTAACGCCCAGTGGGTTTTTCATGGGTTTCTCTAGCACTTTAATTTACACTGCAGAGTTAATTCTCTGTTTCACCACTTGTGTTTATAGTGCTACGCGGCACAACATATATATGTACCCTTACTTTCTCTTCGCCGCGATTCACCACCTTAATCGTCCCCGACTTTCTCTGTCCGACCTCGTAGCTTAGTCGGCAGAGCAACGGTAGATCTAATCCGGAGGTCGTGGGTTCGATTCCCACCGAGGTCATAAGAAATTTTTCTTTGCCTCGTGTGGTTCCCTGATACCCTTTACTAGGGCTAACGCCCAGTGGGTTTTTCATGGGTTTCTCTAGCACTTTAATTTACACTGCAGAGTTAATTCTCTGTTTCACCACTCGTAATTTAGCAGTAGTTTGTTTTCATTTGAGTACAATTAGTTGCTTTGCGTGTAGAACAGTTTGGAATATCTAAACGGGTGGTCTATAGAGAACATCTGAATATTTTATTTAAGCCGGGCTTATTACATTTCGAGTTTTTGGGTGAAATTTGGAATTGGGCATGGGAAAATTTGCCGGAAAGCGTTACTTAAAATGACGCCAAAGATGAGACTGTTCAAAATTTGATCGCTTTCTTTCTCATAATTTAGCCTTGTGGAGGTTTCACGAAAAAGTAAAGGTTTTGGCTATGCTGAACACGAGGGAAATTAAAAACTGAACTCGCAAGTTTTCGTTTACTATTGGACGTATAGGTTTTCGCCTGTTTGCTCGGTTTAAATTTTCAACATTTTAGGATGATACCGGCGTGTAACCTGAAGCAACTCGATCAAGAGAAACCTGATTTGGCAGCCTATTTGCTGCACTCCATGTTAGATATGTTTCAATTATCTGTACAACTTATTAATTTTCTCACGTTATCGTCTTTACCCCGACAAAAACCACCTTTGTTCCATCGAAAACACAATCGATACACATATAGGTTCGACTTTCAGCCCGGGATGAAAAGATTATAGCAATTACATGGAGTTTTCAGTCCGTTTGGCTGGGCTGAAAATTTCAGCCCGGGCGCTAATCTTTTTCATGTAATCGCATTTTTAAAACAGTGTGGGCTGTTTACATTTTCATCATTAATTTCTTGCATGGCATGATTTTACTTTTGACTTTACATTGTGAGTATTTACCGCAATTTTGAGTGAACTGATTGCGATTGTAGAGGGATGTCATCTTGAGTGTTGCCCCCTGTGGTATGGGGGGCTTTGCTCTCACTGTAGCCATGTTTCAATCAAATCACCGGTAGATCACAGCGAAAAAAGACGTCTATACCAAATAATAATTGCCTTGTTTAAACTACATACAACATTTTAGTTTCTATTGAAAATACATTTCTTTGTGTTGTAGATTTATGTTATGATTTGTTACATTTGCATGTCGGTAAATTGTTTTGTCTAAAATATAACAATTGATTCTTAAAGCGATAAGCAGATAGTAGATTTCCTTTAAAACGTACAATCGAATCGCCAGCCTGCTTTGTTCTACAAGACTTTTTTCGCGGCTAAAAATTGCATCTTCTGATGAATTTCACCTACAAAGCTGCCTGTATGTGAATATGATTTGAACATAACCGCGACTTCCGTCAGTTTAGCATCAAAAGTTTGAATCTAACGTTGACTAAACTCGGAACTGAGTCGATGTCCGCTTTGACAATATTGAGTGGTACATTCTGAAGGCGTGCAATAGCAGAGGTTATTTCCCAACAGTTGAACACAGCAAAATTTAGCAAACTGCTTGTGACGGATGTCTGTGATTAGCAGTGCAAAAACAAAATTCAGTCGCGAACAGGAATGCCATTACAAAATGAGGTAAGTAAAGCTTGATGTTAAGACTTGATTTCTTCTTATAAACTCGATTTCTTGGTGTGAGATAAATATTTCAGATCTATTTTCTGTGTCGGATCACTTAGCATAAGAACTAGCTTCACTGTTTATGTCTCTGAGACTGTCTTTGGTTTACATTCATTTCAACGCCCGATTATTTTTATTTATGATCAAAAGTTTTAAATCAAAGACGGTGCTTGTCAGTATTTTCCAGAATTTCGGAGTTTACTTCCAAGCAAAACAAATGCATGTTTGAAACAAAGTTCTGTTTAAAGCACACATCCCCCCCTCCCCCACCCTGCCAATTTTCATGTGTCTCCCTTCCATATATATGCATGTCGGCTGGATTTTGCAGATAACAGGTGTGATTGTAATTACGATTCCATTTCTAAAAAGATAGAAATGATGTATTCACAGAATTGAAAAGACACTTAGGACTTATTGCTGTGTAAAAAGCAAATAATTGCAAAGCTACAACGAGTTGCAAAAATACTTAAGACGCTGCACCCCATTTGGCCTTCAATGATGTTTCCATGATCTTCTGCTTTCCCTCTCCTCCCCCATTTTATCAAAGTTTTTTTTTGTATTTTATTAATTTTTATTAATTAGAAGTTACATACAATTTTTCGTAAACTAACATAATTCACATAAACACACAGACACGGTACATCATATATTTACATAGTCACCCCATAGTTCCTCTTAACTCTTTTCTGCTTCTAAATATAATACTAGTACAGCGCAGCAACAACACGAGATACCATATCCATCTAATTGTTTTTGTACTTGCCCCATTTCATATTATGAGCTTTAAGTTTATTATTTGATTTTGCAATCATTGTCTCAAGTTGATGAATCATTTTAATTTTGGAGTTAAATACTTTAATTGAGGGAAGAGATTTATTCTGTCGACAAGGATATAAATACTGCTTAGCAATTATTAAAGTATGATTGATAAATAACTCGTCCTCGCACCTAAGAATACCAAACACTATATCTTTGTCAGATAGGTGTTGTATCTTTACTCCATGAATATTAAACCATTTTATAACCTCAGCCCAGAAATCCTTAGTGTAACGACAAGAAATAAAAGAAGGTTCCAAGGTTCGCTCATTTCACCACAAAAGGAACACGCCGGAGATGGAATAATACCAATTTTGTTTAGAAAGGAATTTGTGACAACACACCTGTTAAGTAATTTATATTGAAATTCACGCGATTTTGTGTCCAAGGAAGTACGAAATGGCAAGCTGTAAATCTCTTTCCATTCTAAAATATCATTAACAAACTGGTTATTAAAATTCAGTTGGGCAGTCGGTGGAGTGATGACTCTGTTTCGAAGTTCTTTATACACGGTCTTTGAAACGACCGTTTCGATTAAAACATTTTTCCCATTAAAACTTAATTTAATCTCATTATGCAAATTGAAGGTTCGTCAGGTGTAGAAGCAAACGTGCTTAATGATTCACGCCATTCAACTGGCAAGGCATCAATTACAGAAATAAGTCTAAATATATCTAATGGCGAGATATTTAATTCTCTCAACTTGTTATTACTTTTTATCAAAGTTGCTAACCGAGTGAAAACCACGCTCGAGACTTTGAGGAACAACTTTGAAAGGGAGAGAGGGAGGGGTTGTGTGTTGTATCTCACAGATTTCTTAGCAGCAGCGTTTTAGAGAAAGAAAAGATGTTTTTGATTGCGAATGTCTCACCAATTTTGCAACTGGTTGTACTACTCCTAATGCTAAGCCGCCAAACTCGATCCCTTACCATTTCCTTAGAATTTATCCCGAAGACAAAAAGATTGTTTTGATGCTCACATATCTTGTCATTTTGGAGCATTTTATCGCAGTGGTATCTGCGGACTGTGGCCTCGTCAGAAAGCTTTGAGATGATGTTAAACAAGACAACTTTTAACGACAACTGTACGCAACAACTTTAAAAAACTTTCGGGGCAACAATTTTGCGGCCAAACACTACAACGCTAGCTTTTAATATGGCAGCAAATCGTTACGTTAAAAACCACCAGAGTAGTTTCGAATTCATACACAGTAAAATTCCTGACGTAACTATTGCTTGATTTCACTCACATGACAAGGCGGCCATGTTGTTGGTCGAAATAATACAATTTTGTTTTGCATAATTTGCATAAAAATAAAGTTTAGTTTCCAGCGGTGAGACAGACTATTGTTCTTGACAACCAACATGGCCGCCATGACGTCACATGCAATGAATGAATGTTGAATGTTGTCTCTTTAGTCTCGCCGCAGTTCGATCAGCCACTTTTACTCGTAATTTAGATATTAGTTTTCGGTTGTAACGGCTATCGGTGACTACCATTTAATCAGCAGTGAAAAAAGACTGATACGGCAAATGAATCTAAGACACTCCTGTTGCTAAGGCAACGTACTTCCCTCAGTAAACAGCCAGAATGTTGACACGTGGGGGGAATCAGAAATTAAAGTGTTGATTTGTTGCTTTTAAGCAGCACTTTTTATAAACAGAGGGAAGTCAAGTGGAGACTCCTGAAATGGGCGATTTTCGTTTGACTCAGACGAAACAAAACAACAAAGCCTGTTGGGATATCTCTAAAACAGGGACCGGGAAATGGTATAGGGAATGTGCAATGGGGAACTGGAGATCTCTAAAACGGGGAATCTGAGAAATCTCTAAAAACAGGAATATCTAACGGGTAATCTCTAAAAAATATATAGAATCTCTGAAATAGGGTATCGCTAAAACGGGGAATCTCTAAACCGGAAAATCTCTAAAGGAAGGAACAACAACAACAATCAACAATCTCTTTATTTTCGTGCCCGGAAATTACACAGTGTAGACAAATACAAGAGATAAAAAATTACAAAAGAAAAGAGCACAGCCACTTAAAAATAGCAAAGCTGATCGAGCTAAGTGGCTGGGAATCTAAAATAAAGAAAATATCTTAAACGGCGAGTCTCTAAAATACGCCATACCTTTTATGCCTTGACTCTGAGGTTACAAGCCGTGCTTTAGCCGTCATTAGGGACTTTAAGATTCGACGACGCTGCATCTTCAGAGCGTTCAAGCTGAACTTTTGACAGGACTCAATCTGGTTAGAGATCAACGCGTTTAGCGGCGAAACAACTACAACAAATGGCCTCAATCGTGCAATAAGTATGGCCAAATGGTCAGGTCGGCAAGCACAAGAACGTGTCTTGTCTGTTTAAAAAATATAAAAGGGCCTTGAACTGGTGAGTGCTAAGATTTTTTACCTTTCAATTCCGTCCTACATCTTATCCAAAACGAGAGAAAGTAAACTTTGTAACTCTTCACGTTCATCTCTTTCACAGGAACTTATAAACCCCCATTTAAGCTGCTCCCAACGTCAGTGGCTTCATAGCTCAGTTGGTAGAGCATCGTACCGGTATCGCTAGGTCACGGGTTCAAACCCAGTTGAAGTCCTTATTTTTTTTCAGGCTTCTTTACGCAATGTTTTTGCGTTCATCTTCATTTGAAAAGTTCTGTTTACAGGACACCATGTTCCTATGCAGGCTCATCAAATGACAGTGGAATTACTCTAATTGTATGCGCAAGTCTCAGAGGGCTTCAGTTACGGTCAGCAAACAATCAGGTGACAGTACAGGGAGCATGCATTTTAAACCTGCGTCCACGACTGCGGACGGCGGATTGATCGAAGACCGATTCGACCCATCGCATAGGTCTCTTTTCTCCCGCACGCTGAATACAGGGAAAAGAGTCCTCTGCCAGCAGGGAAATTTTAGAGATTACCCGCTTTAAAGAGATACCCTATTTTAGAGATTCTTCATTTTAGAGATTCCCTGTTCCCAATTGCCCATCCCCATTCACTATTCTTTGAATCTCCGTTTCGTATTTTAAAGATAGCCTAAAGCCGAACGTCTGAATAATTGCGATTTGATTGGTTCAACTAGCAGACACAAACCCTTCCCAATGGATATTGTTTCCGCAAATGCATTACACAGTTCAACTGAAAAACATTGCTAACGCGTCAGTTTCTTTGCTCCGATTTGGATATGTTCTGATCTCACTTTCTCTTTATTTTAACCTTTTAAATTTGTGGTTAAACAAGTGGTCAGGATGAAACTAACTGTGAACACTCGTTTTGCAAGGGCTTTTTGAAGGTCAAAAGAAACCCTCTGTCAGTACTCTTTGTATAATAACTGTTTTTCGAAAAATGTTCATAAATCCCATCCAATATAGCTAGGCTATTAATTAGTTAAAATTTCTTGTAAATCGATTCCAACTTTTTGCCCTCTTTGGCTTTAACTTAGAGGAAAGTGTCTCTTGATATCGAGTGTTTTATCTATTACGTTTATTTGATACCAGTAGATATTTAAATGAGCGCGGGAAATTAGGCTCGATTCACGCTTACACGCTACTCCCCCGTCAATGGGGCTTTATTAATATCGTTTGCCATATCTGATGTGCACAAGGATACACTTGAGAGAATCGAAGGTGTTGAGCTGGAATAGAAAAAGGAAACCCCACGGCAGAAAAAAGAAAAACGAAACGAAAAAATGTTTGTTTAGCATTTCAAGTCCACTTTTTGGACTGCACAATTGCGATTAATGCGTTGTTCTCATTGTCCAAAATGATGGCATGCCATTAATTCGCAGTAACTTGATCGGATGTCCTAAAATTAAAATAAACATGCGAGGTTCACCGCCATTAGTAAAACGCTAAAGAAATTTAAGTTGTTACAAATCAATTTGTATCGGGCTCGTCATTTCTTGGAGGTATCTGAGGTAAGTGGGATTATAGCGTTCACTTCTCAGGTCGACTTGGCTCTTAATAAATTACTTGGTCTTTGCGTCTGCTTTGCAAGTCGTTAAACGTATTGTACTGTAGATTGAATGCAAGCCGCCTGGCCGTTTCCTTTGTTTGTAAGCAGGTACCTTTCTTGTCCGTTCGCTGTTCACGGAAATTTGTGTTTTGGCCATTTTACTGCTGTCTTAACTTCTCTCTGAGCTGTGCAAATAGTAATGGAAGGCTTAATCCTATTGTGCCTTGGGTAGAGACACAAAGTGACCCTAATTATTTTGTATGATAATAATATTTGTGATATTATTCATGTCTTTCACGGGAACATATGAACCCACATTTGACCTACTCCCAAAGTCAAAGGCTTCATATCTCAGTTGCACCTGTATCGCAAGGTCACCGGTTCAAAACCCCGTTGAAGTCCTGATTTTTTTTTTCAGGCTTCTTTACGCAATTGTTTAAATTGTATTCACCTTCATTTGATAAGTTCTGTTTACCGAGGATGCCATGTTTCTATGCGAGCTCATCAAATGACAGTGGAATTACTTGAATTGCGTTCACAACTGCGATGATCATCCTTCATTTGATAATAATATATTTTTTATAATAATATTTATTACCATGATCATTTATAGCGTTTTTTTTTCAAATTTAAGGAAACAGCACAAAAAGGTCTTGAATTTTTCTCATATATATCTCGCAGGACTTGATGTTTCCATGTAAACATGGTCATACAAACAGGGTATTTTCGCATAATTACGCATTTACTTACATCTATTTACAGTAGAAAAGAAAGCGAACAAAAAAAAACTAAAGGAATACAAAAAAATTATAAAAAGATGGGTAAAAAAGAAAAAGAAAGTAATCAATCCGCATGCGCGTAGCAAAATAAGGCTAACCTACAATATTTACAACTGACAAACTTGAGAACTATCGAATTGCCAATTTAGCAGCGTCACTAGTCGTCTGGATGTTAAAATATTCAAAATTGTACATTCAACACTTTCTACTCGGGAGAAAATTTGTGTGCATTGAACGCTTGATTCAAGACCAGACGCGTTTCGGCTCATGCCTTCGTCAGGTGGGGGTCCATATCCACTTCTACAAGTTCTACAGAGTTGTGTTAACTCTAGCCGGTTCTCTTGTTGAGTTCATTCTGCCGTAGAGAATTTAGTTTTCTTTGCAAAATATCTCCTGTCTCGAAGGAGTACCTTCTTTCTTTCAATTTCCCAATGTTTTTTTTCTAATTTGTTCAATAATCGTGATGTTGACGTCATTGTCAAATTTATGCGATCGGATTTTGCACTTATTAATTGAAAATCCGACCCACCAATCCCGGAGTAGGGTGGCAATTTGACTTCATGTCATTTCAAAAGGTGTCCTTGTACTGGTAAACCCCGTCGTCGCACGGTAAACTGAAAATGCCAAATCTTGAGAAATCCCCACACCCACGGGCGAAACATGCTGTAAAATCTGATCAAACACACCTCCATCCTTCACCTCGACCAGGGGCTGGGGCTGGTAAGTGAAGTGCATTATGGGAAAAGTGTTCTGTGAGTTCACAGCTACTGACGCCCTTTTTAATGTAATGTCTATGATAATGTTTACACGCAGATTGTATGCTGTTTCACTCTTTCCGATGTATTGAAGCTTGCAGATATTGCATTTGATGATATAAATAACCCACGACGACTGGCAGTGCATAGAATGAAACATGGTTTAAATCTTTTTATCACTCGTACTAGTGAATGCTGTGGTATTGTTTATCTGTTTGCCCTAGTTGCATTTTGTTTTAAGGCATGCTCTACAACCTCTTGGTGTGAGAGTAATGCCAATTGTCTTGCTCGTGAACTTTGCAATTGCACTCACAAGTCTATCTCTGAGACTTTTGTGGCGCCTGTATGCGACCAGGGGTGGCTTGCTTTATATGAGAGCCAGTCTCTCTTTTTATCGGAGAAAGCTCTCATTCCTTTTTTTCTATTTCCGTTATAATGTGGTGTGTGGGGGTATACGTGGTCACTAGAGGAATACGATCAGTCGGTTGTCGTAGACTTGTTTGTAAACATTCCTCTTGGGTCAGTGCGAGAACTTTCTGAATTTCGTGAAGCACTTTACTACGTTTGTAACCACACGCCACAAAGAAGTGAAATATGAGCAGGGCAACATAAATACAGATGTTTATCAGAGATTGTAGAATACCAAGAACAGATTCAACTAGATGAGCCAGATTAAACACAACGAAAGACTTTAATATCGAACGTCGCTCACACGCTCCCCGTTTTACACTGCTCTCCAAGACTTCCCGAAGTATAACAACACATTGTTCATGTAACCTACACGAAATATCCCATAGAAACCAACTGATACTCATCCATACTTACATTGGACCTCAGCGCATCTACCCCATTTTAATTAAACGAAGCATCCCGTATAGACAGGCGTTGAGGTTGACGCATATACGCTCTTCTACAGACACACTAAAGAACGGTTATACAATAGGCCATATTCGTATTCTCGGTATTGAACTGGATCTAGCATGAAGTGGAGGCTATTGCGGGGGAATACATTTACATATGAAAAGATTCCCCCGCAAGAGCCTCCACTTCATGCTAGATCCAGTTCTTAGGACGTGCTCCAGGAGGCATGATCATAGGCGTACGGGCCGGGGAGGCTGGGGGAGGCTGCAGCCCCCCAAAAATTTTGGGCAACCTAGATTTTTTGGGCAGCAAGAGAAATTTGGGCAAAGCCATTATTTATTTATTCATATGTAGGCCATTGTTAGTGCATCGTATGATCCTCGTTTCCTTTCGACCGTTTCGTAAAATTTGGGCAACTTGTAAGAATTTTTTGGGCAAATGGTTCACCCCCCCCCCCGGCAAAAAAAATGCCCGTACGCCTATGGGCATGATATTGTTTCAGGTGATGGCCTGTTCTGGTTAGTTTTCAGTGGCTCTTGCTCAATAATAATGAGTACCTCATCAATGTCTATTTTATTGTCAGTAAAGGGTAGCTCAATAGCAATTTTCGGGTAGCCTACCCAAGTCCCGCATTCGTTTGATCACTTCACTTCTGTGAAGTCTGTGGTATCTTGAATCTGGTATGTTCTTGTAAATGAATTATTTTCTCCTGTATTAGCTATTAACACAGAGAATGGAATGAATATATAAATATACCGGAATTCAAGAAACAAGAAATATGAGTGATAGGAACCGACGTTTCGGTGCATCTTGCGCCATTACCGGAATTCAGGTCAAGAATAAAGCAAGACGAAATGCGACGTGCTGATATATGAACAAGAGGCCATATTGGCCTGCCGAAACATATTTTGTAGTTGCCTGTACGTGGCAAGCACTATGTAACGGAACAAAGAAAATCTTAAAGCGTTTTGTAAGACGCGACGGAGGTCAAACAATAACAGGTAATAATAATGAACATAAAAAAATGGCGCAAAATTAACTGTCGATTGTTTGTGTCTTTTGGGGCGTGTGATGTGATGTTTTGTACTATTAAAAAATGTCGTTTCCTTTCTTTTAGTGTTACTAGATGTGGCGAAATTTGCATCTTTCCTTTCTGAGCCATTTTAAAACACAAACAAGTAGTCTGTACGAGAAGAAGAATTCTGTTTACTACATTGAAATATCTCTTTTTGTTCAAGAGATATTCAAGTTTTTTAAAATATGCAAATTAGCCAAGCGATGACGTCATAAACTCAACCAAATTTTAATCAAATATGATGAAAACAGATATCTCTGTCAATTTGTATCAGGCCTGCTTGATCTTTTACAGTAAGATTCTACCAGATGTGTTCCACAACATGAGCTTACAATTTTTGTTACCACGGCAACATACTGGGTTTCCTGATATTAAAGACTTTTCTGGCAACCTTTGGCATTCTATTTTAATATTTGCCAATGGTGCCTCATTTGCGTGATAAGCAAGCATATAGATATGTTAAGTAGAGTTTGTGGCCTTGTTGAATTTTTTTGCAAGCTGAAAATCACTAAAATATTTAAATCAGGTTGGAGGTACTGGAAGAGAGAGTTGCCATGGGAACCGATTTTTTTTTATAGCCGTAAGTGTGTTACCTGTAGAACAGTTGGACTGCCAAGTTTCAATGGTCTCTGCTTCAAATTGACCGGGATAGCTCTATTTATATATTGATGTAAATTTTAGGTTGAGTTTATGACGTTTATGTCATTTGCATATTTTAAAAATTTTTCAAACTCAAATTATCTCCGGAACCAATGCAGATATTTGAAAACGGTAAACGGCGCTTTAAATCTTTCCTGGAATTCTATGTGATAAACCTAAAAATTCAAGGGTTAAAAATTTGATCATAGTAGCATTTTAAGATCACTTTCCTGAATGATGAGTATAATAAATGCCAGCAATAATAAATCCTACTGTTAAAATGAATGACATTCAATTTTCAGACAGCAGCGATTGAATCAAAAGCCCTATCCATTGGCGTTGCGAGAGTTGTTTTCACCGTATTTTAGCTCATAATTTTGCTCTAGCAATGTAATCATTGATGGTAATTCCTTTAGCATTAAAATTACTGTCTCATCGATTGTCACCATTTTCCCTGAGATTCTCAATTAGTAGTTGAAAAGATTTTAATAAAACAATATTCTGTCGGCCGGCTTACTAAATACTACGAAATGATCATAACCAGCTCGCTCTCGTAGAATAATTGTTAAATAATCAATCAAGTGTTTTCGCTTGCACGCAATTGGTCTAAACGCATAGCGTGCTCAGTGAATATGCCCTAGCTAAACCTGTGATATTCCCCCAAAACATATTGCGAAAAACATTTGAGAGGACCATAGAGACAATAGCCTCTACTTGGCTTTAAAAAAAAAATGCTCGGCGGATATTTTTCCTTAAGGGGTCTCAATAGGGGTCAGCAAATCCGTCGATCCGTGCTAATTTTTAGAAAAATCCGCCAATCCGCAGATATTTTTTCGTAAATCAAAATGCACAAAGTTGTTTTTTCTCTTGCAGTACTGTTAGAGACGTAAGCACATTAGAACATTCACATAACTGACGTTAAATAACTGTTAATTAAATGTTAATTTTGAAATTTTTAACTTTTATTACCTTTTCCTTAACAAATTGATTTTTTATTGAAAACAAGTGAGCAACACACAGCAACAGATCTTGTCACAGAGCTCTCTAGTTGATTTGTTGCAAAATAGTGGGATTTTTGACGGCGAAGCCCTGTATTGTGACCCTGAAGGCATCACCTTTCTGTTGAAGGAGGGGGGAGGTGGAGGGGGGAGGGTCTGGGGTACCGTCCCCCAGAAAATTTTGAAAACTTGAAGTAGCTAAGACGTGTTTTTCTTTAGTCTGAGAGGAAAGGTGGCCCTTCAAAAGTAACCATGTAGACCACCTTGGAGAGCAATGACCAGAACTAGGTTGTGGTTGCTAACCAGCGGCTTTCGTTAAAACAATGTTTGGGTGAGGGTGCTCATTCTTGCGGGCTCAGAAAACATGGTTCTTCTCATTGTTATTATATTTAAAGATTTTTAAGAGAGTCAACGATACCGGGGGCCGTTTCTCGAAGCTCCCGGTAATGACCCGGCCCGTTAAGCTGTTTTAAATTTCAAAAGTTTTGAAAATTAAGTAGTAAAGTTATCAGCTAAAGAAACAAAATTGACTTCATTAGAGGTCAGAACAAACCCTACTTTTATGAGATTTTGGGTTCAAAATGTGGTTTGTGGGCCGTTAAGTTACCGGGACGTTCGGGAAAGGGGCCCCTGGTCTGTGATTTGTATGTGAGCATGTGGAATAGTCAGTAAACCCACTGGCCAGTGGAAGGTTGCCTTTGAACGAGAATTTCCACAGCTATTGGAAAGCGTTCGAAGCTGATACAAAGGGAACATGGAGTTCCAGAATGATGGTCCATATGGTAGTTACTTTATTTAAGGAGCAATTTTCTACGTGACAATGAACTGTTGAAATCAAAAACCTTTCAGCGTGAGGACTTGAGACGTGAGAACTCTTGTGTCAAAAAAACATTAAAAATTTGAAAGAAATGTCTAAGTTCCACGATTCGTACTTCAAAACAAATAACATTCATAATCCATGCTGAAATATTGAAGAAATCCGTGATCCACTGAGCTTTTTAAAATCCACCACTCCGTAAAGTACATCCTCAAAATCCGAAAACCGAGCAACGTTTTAAGCCAAATCCGTCGATCCGCGAACGTATTCACCCCCCTCTTCCTTGAACATTATTAGTTCCTCGAAGCTCACGGTTTTCCTCTAGCCTCGCTCTCGGAACAAATAATGTCCGCGGACAAATATCCGAGCTTCCTGGTACAGAGACTATTGTTTAAAACGCGAGTTTCTTATGTTATTCTGGAAATGAGCTTTGTGGATGATACACGACAAGGACGACAAAGACGAGGACGAAGAGGAAGAAAAAGGAAAAAAATAATAATAAAAGGGAAGGTAGCCCGTATAATAATTCGACGGAACAGATAAATGTTTTTTTATCAGCCACTGTGTTGTCAGCTGTTACAAGCGATCAAAGCCATTACCGGCTTTTCAGACAGTCGACCAAAGTTATGTACTATATCTTGAAATCACTTCGCACACACACGCAAGCAAGCTGAAAAGCTAGGAAGACGATGCGGAAGGTTATAACAGGCTTATATAATTATAATTATTTTTTTTTCATACAAAGGAAAACAAAACAAAACAAAAAACAACATCTTTATGCAATTCTGATCTGCTCGCTCTTTCCTCTGAAAATCACTTCATGTGGTTGTCGCGCGTTGTAAAAGGTTATTTAATTTTTTTTTTTTTTTAGTGTCTCTGTCTGGAAAGCTTGAAAGCACGAATATTAATTCAACTGACTTTCTTTCTTTTCAGTTTCCCTCGGGCAGAAAAAAAAATTATCTATATTATTAAAAGTTGTCCCACAACATTAACATAACCTGTGAGCGCGTCCAAGTCCTTGTATTATAACTGAATTTATGCCTTTAACTTCCGTGATAAATTTTATGCGGAACTGCTGGTGACTCTATCCAAGGGGTAAAAAAAAAAAATGAAAAACTTTAAAATGCGGTTTGTTTGATTATTGCCCTGCTGATTACCATATTTCCTTAGCCAATCAGACAGCGAAAAGGGTTGATTAAGGCTGTTTGAAATCGTGTTAACAAATTCAAATGTAGATGAATCATTATTTGTGGCATCTAAATTAGCTGTGAAAAAGCAAAGACTACAGGAGAGAGTTTCAAAACATTTACAACAGCATTACCTGCGCTGGAAGGGCTGGACATCACTGCTCGCGGCAGTGGAGTGGTTAGCGTAATAGTAATACGGATTAATGTTATTAGAGAAGCACAGAGTCGAGCAGAGACAAGCTAATCTAAAATATAATGAAGTGTTGCAAATACAAAAAAGAACCGTTTTCGAAACTCGATTTATTGTTCACTTTCAGGTGAATATTGCCGGGAAGACGTTTTGCTCGTCCGAATGGAATCCTTTTCTTGTATATGGAAATTTGTGGTAGGTTTGACAAATATCTTAAAGCAATATCTTGTTTATTTCAATTAACTAAGTAGGTCTTCGATCACAAACGGTGCTCTTCTCAAATTTTCACTGAACAGGTAGTGCTATGCGGACTTCAACCGCTTGCAGCTAAGACGAAATGCAGTTACCCTAAAGGTACGGCATTAACGGATGAATAAAATCGTTTAGTACATGATAATTTAACATTATCACTCTTTAGTGGTAAGTTGAGACGTCTGAGTCATAGATAAGAGCAGTTTGGTTGCTTCCGATATTTTCTGCTAAGATGAAGGATGGAAAAAATCTTTCACTTGTCAATTTAGAAAGATTACGTGCAACCTTTTTTTTTTCCAGCTGAAATTTGGACCGACTTAGTTAAGCTTTCAGCTTGTCGCACATCTACATGATCTGTATCTTAGAATACTAAAGATTGGAGAGGAATGCAAAATGTTTGATGAAATTTTCTATCCCACGTGTTTATTGCCAATTTCTCATAACCGGTGATAACAAAGAGCGGTTTATTTTGTCAAAATATTGCGTCCAGCGCAGTTGGCAAGTTAAATTACGAATAATTATAACTTGAACCACACGAATGGCTTTACGCAACACCTGGTTTAGGAACACCTGATTATAATTTAATGTCTCCGTCTTGTTTACGGTTTGTCCCATTGTCGTTGCACTAATAACATCGACTTTGAAGCTTTAGGACATGGAAATGAAACATGGTTAACCCACATAAAAAAATCAAACAAAACAAAAAATGAAAGCAAAAGCAAAAGAAACAAGGATGGATAATTTCTTAACCACAAGAAAGCTACGCATAATCTATTACCTATTTTCGGTAGAAGGCAACAGAAAAGCCTTAGGGAGAGACAGTCTTTGCATGTGAGCTAATATTCTTAGTTTCCAGTTCCTCTCGCTGTCACCACAATCATCTAAAATTAAAAGTAAACCAGTTTTGAATTAAGAGTACAGTCAGTATGCTGTGTGGGGCGGGCTTCACAAACTCTCTGATACTGCTTATCAGTCCCCCGCCTGGTAAACTTTTATTCATTCACTTCCGAAATCACAAGACGGTTATATTGCTCGCACCTTGAGACAAGTTCTTCTGCTTTGAATTCCTTTGTTTACAGGTTGGCTATTTCATTTTAATTTTAGAAATGGCCAAACTGAGTTGGTTTAGGTCAATGTCTTGTTAAACGCGCCTTCTAAACGTTGCTTAATAAAGATGTTTCCAATCTCAATAGAGCGCTGTTCAATTGAGTGTCGAAATTACTTTCCATCAATCGATGACTGGATGGCAAAATTCGAGTCCCTTTCTCAACCAATGAGAAACAAAGTCAAGCCAATCGCGACTTGTACGCGCGCGTTTCAGCATTGGTAAAGATGTCCAGGATTTGTGAATGGGAATACAATATGAAATCATATATTTGAACTGCGGATTAAATAATGAAGATTTACGTGACCGTCGTAGTTATGAACACCACCTGAGCAGAGTGAAAATAAAGCCTGAAAAAATTCTGGCTTGTGCGAGAGCCTAACCCATGAACTTTGCGTTCAACAAACTGAGCGAAAAAAAACAGCTGGGAGCTCAGTTGGTAGAGGACTGCACCGACATCGCAGAGGTTTATGGGTTCGACTCTCGCACAAGCCTGGATTTTTTTTTTTTTTTTAGGTTTCGTTTTCACTGCTGGTCGAGTAGTGTTCAAAACTGTGGTGACCCCGTACGTGCAACTCCATGTCCAGTATTTGACCCACGAGATTCCGAGTATTTCATATTAAATTAAATTTGCATGTATTTGGGTGAGGATTAGGGCGTCAAAACGAATCTAGTAATGGCATCGCTTCGTATTCTGATTAGTTTATTGTGTCGTTTTGAGTCTGTTATGATTGGTTAGAGTTAAGGCTTTAGTTTTAGTTTCACGACGCTCAATTAAAAAGCGCTCCACCTCCTCTGGATAAATTGCCATTATCACAAATCTCATAAATAGTTTCATTTTGAATATAGAGATTCTTGGCGTCCAGGTAAACAAAACTCCCTCCAGTACGAGTTTCATTGATTCACTTGATATACCAGAAAATCAGAGGTCGGAGGCCTTTGTTAAGCGTTTGCGAACCCACTTCCTCGCACCAGAGAATGGAACCTACACATTTTACCTTGCTTGCGACGACAATTGCCAGTTCCTAATGAGTACAGACTGGAAGCAGGAGAATTTGAAGACTTTAATATCTGTCGAGACGTTCACTCGTTACAGAGAGTGGACAAGGTATTTGAATGTTTTCACTTATTGTTTCTGTAGTGTGAATATATAAGCGCACAGTAGACTTGACAATCAGTCTGAACTAACGTCCTTGTCCAAACGCCCGTTTTCCAATTGTACGCTCAGTGACCTGCCCTATGAGTGGAAACGAGGGGGCGATTTCGTTTCACTGCTTTTCGCATGAAAATTATGATTTTCTTATGCATAGAATAGTCTACATTTACATGAGAAGGATAGAGGAGTTTGTATGAATGCCGGCGAGGTCACCTCCAGCCTCACTTCTAGTCAAACGACAGATCACTCAACCGACAGCTTCGGCGGTGAAATGGGCTATTACGCGATGATCTAAACTTTGTATTTTCCGTACACCTCCTTGAAGTCCCCGTTGAAGCCCTGAATTTTCTTTCAGGCTTTTTTACGCAATTGCGTAGTAGTAAATTGCGTTCACAACTTCTTGGAACATTCTTCATTTGATTTCATTTCCGCAGTTCATATGGTTAATTTATTTCATATACAGTCACCATTGTTTTTCTAACTGTGCATAATAATTAATTTTGTTACCCCAGCAGTGTACGAGAGATACCGTGTTAGGGATCAGGTCGTATATCGTGGTTGTCCTTAGTGCAGATGTTTGGCTGTGGAGCCACAGGGGTAGCGCCACTTTCATGTTGCTTGCAACCCATTAACTAAGATGCTTAGCAGGACAACCGAAATCGGTCGCACCAGTTATTTTAAGACGCAGTCTGCCTCTACTGAATGCCTATTCCGAGACAACTTACCAATATATGTTATTTCTTTATTTCAAGACCCTGCCGATCTACAGCTAGCAGGTAGTCGAGATTATAAATGCGGCTTAAAATGAAAATTTCCAGTTAGGTCACTTACAGCAAAGTCTGTACATGCTGTGAAAAATTACTTAGAATTAGTCTTCTGAAATTGTAGATACTTTTCTCTAACAGTTTCCATGTAAACTTTGAAAGATTTAAAAACACACTGCTTAAAAATGTTAAATTGAGGTAAGTTTGCTATACTTCTATGAGGGTGGTGATTGGAATTTTGAATGCAAGTACTTTGCAGGGTAATAAAAGGAAAAAAGAATTATCAAATAAACGATGTTTAATATTCTATCTGTGTCTTTGTCTAGAGAGAAACCTATAGAAGTGAACCTGTCCGCTGATCACTTCTACCTTATCGAGTCCACTTGGCAGCAAAATAAAGGACGTTATCACTTTTCTGTTGGAGTAAAGTTCCCAACCGCGAATCACACTCTGCCTGTTATAATTAGCAAAGAATTTCTGGCCAAGTACACACCGCCTGGTACGAACGGTAATATTACTGTTAAAATAATAGTGTTAGGGAGTAGCAAAAGGTCGTCCACCATGTCAGTCTGAGAGGGAAACGGGTCTTAGTGACAATAACTGTAGTTTCGACAGCCGGGCGAAAGTCATCATCAGAGTGAAGTGGTTCTGCTGACGACTTCAGATCAGGCAGCCGAAACGTCAGTCACTGACGACGGCCCTTTCATGGACCCTCATGCTTTGCCAAGCTGATACGACGTCTGCTGAATTCAATTCATTGACAAATAGTAACGCTTTTGTTGATATGGCACTTGTAATCAGTCCTTAAGGCCCCTGTTAACTGAATTAATCGTCATGAATAAAGCACTTTGCGTTGTACACATAGCCTTAAAGCCGGTTACTAAGAGTGCGTTTTTGGGGCTCTTCCAGAATGGGAATGATTAGAATGATGGGAATTTGACACAATAAAAAAAACTGACTACTATTCTGAAAGCGGAATGAAACCTCACCGCGTTAGACCGGAGAGGGATTACTTGCTCATCCTGTTCATTCAACACCACGCAGTAGAATAACAGGAATGGGTTCCAAGGACTCCGGAATTAGACGATAAATAGACAATAAAAAAACGCGCCAAAAATACTTTCCAACTATTCTCATTCAGGAATGTCTTCCAAAATAACGCGCCCTAAGACTTGATAGGAGAACCTATTCAAAACAAATGTGTCTTCTTGAATGCAGGTTGAACGTTGACACATTCTCTTACTGTATTCGTCAATTTAACTTTCAGTTCAACACAACAGTATTAAAGTTCGCAACACTAGTTCAACGTCCCTCTTAGTCAAGTGGAAATTTGAATGCCCAGTCCGCTGGCCGGATGAACAATTAACAATCTTTTACAAGGCGGTTGGTGAAACAGCCCACAATATAACTGTAAATGCCAGTCTTCAAGCTTATGAAATGAGAGGTCTTACAGCTTATACAAAGTATTGTGTTAGAGTTCAACTGGCGACCATTGCAGGAATAGGGCAGCAATCACAGTGTGTCTTTGCAATGACAGATCAAGATGGTGGGTATATATAAAACCGAGAATCTATAGGAATTAGATCACATACTCCTTGCACGTTATTCGTGGGCCTTGACGAAAGCCCTCAACGTCACATATCTCTTTAGAGTCCAAATTGAAAAGTTTAATCAAACCTAAGAAAAAAATTACATAAAGAGGTCTAAAACATCCGACTAAAAGAGTAATCCTGTAACTCGTCCAGACCTCTATTTTCATTGGTCCCTAGTGACCTGTAATTTCTTTTGTTATAAGGGCTAGAGTGTCATCTATCGTTTCGTTTTCCAATCACAGACCGCGTCTGGAGAGGTACGCGGTCTTTCAACAAAAATGCATCAGCTAAATTCTTGAAACGAGGACGTTTACAAAAGTGCGGTTCGATATGATACTGCGAAGTCAAACAAAAGGGTGGCCAGATGGCCGCCATCTTTGCACTAATGCAAATTGAGAATTACCAAGAACGGGATTTGATTGCTCGACTGGCTCTCTCTCTCTCTCTTTTTTTTCTTTTTGTAAGCATGATTTTTTTTAACCTTATGCTATTTGGGGTGTCATTTTCTAACCACATAAACAGATTTAAACCTTTTATTTGCCTTAATTAATTAAGGTGGGGTTTCTATTTTAGGCCATGTCTACTACTGTTAACGCCTTTTGTCGGCAATTTACAGCTCCCTTTTGTTCTCCTACGAGGATCTCAGCACGGAACAACTCTAGCCCTACTAAAATCCGTGTATCGTGGCAGGCATTCCCCAATTCCTGTTGGCAGGGGATTTCAAGAGGCTACTCTATGCTTCTTCAAGTTAACAAAACTGCCCACAAGGAAAACAAGACTTGGAGTCGACAATTTTTCCTAGGACCCAGTACAACAGGGTTTCTGATAGAAGGCCTTCAGACATACACGACCTACAGCCTTCAGGTGGCTGCACGGACCGATACAGGCCCTGGACCTTACAGTGAAGCTTTATATGTAGGTGAGCGTAAAATGTTTAGTTGATTAAAAGAGAACATCGTGCTTGTTACGTAAACCATTTGCTGATCATTCATTCCCATCATGACCAAGCATGGGAAGAAATTTCCATGGGGCTTATGCAAACCATTCCATTTATTTGAATTTTTTCCCTTTTTTGACCCAATTATTCAATATTCATGCACAGTCAATTCAAACGTCTTCCAAAAAACATTTTTACTGTGCAACCGGTTCCTTACACGAGTTTGGCATTAGTTTTATTGCCTATAAGAGCAACAAGAAATTGATAGTCATTTAAGATCATCATCGACATCATAATTATCACCAAAGTAATCAAAATGCAATTATTTTTAAGCTAACCTAACCTATTACCTGCCTTGATTCCTTTAGACACATGCCGATGTCCTAAGAAGTTTATTGTTAACTGGGTACAAGCTTCACCCCTGAGTTTCACCGAGAATGATGTAAAAGGGACAAGACCCGCGGGAATATTGCCCAAACTGCTGCATGATATGATACATCACACCTGTGGTGTATGCCATGGTCATAAAAGGACAATGATTATCTTTAGAGAGGAGAAGCTCGCCATTCGTAAACTGGCTAATTCATCGAGCGATCACAACCAATTGAATTTACCAATTAGTATGGAGCGTCATGTACCGTTTGATAGGGAAGAGTATGTGTTTCTTCCCGTACTTGAGGTAGCTGGGATTGCCGTACTCATGCGAAAGCCCAGCTCAGGAGTGTACGCACTCTACCTAGGATCTGCTGTAATGCATCGCTGGCCTGTTGTTCTTATGATGTTTGCGTTGCATTGCGTGTTTGGTTTGGCAATGTGGAGCGTGGTAAGTACTTAATCTCTGGTCAAATTGTAGTTTATATCCTGTAAAACGACGCTTAACTTTTGCAAAAAGCAGCATATTATTCCCTGGCTCTTATCAGAGTGTTCATTGTAAGTCTATTAAATACAACTAAAAGAGCATCAACTGCCAGCTTTATCCGATTGAATATTGGAAATTAATTGAGAAGTAGCCCTTCCTAAAGAGATCACGATGTTGTATGTTATAGTTAAGTTGCGACGATAGCTCACAAAGTTTTTTTTCGGACGACTAAAATACTTCATGGCTGATATTATGATCTACGCCCTACAGTTAGGCAAGCCAAACTGCTGAGCACTAAAATGAACAGTTGCAAAAAAGGCACCTACTGAACATTTAAATCCTCGCCGTGTTGCGGAAAAAATTATAAGTACAATAAACCAAAGAAGCAAGCAGAATCAAACAAGAAAGATAACAATGACACAAGCAAAGAGAACAACGAACAAAGAAGCAACGCTAAAAAAACTTATCTTTTTTCAACAAGTTTAGTATCGGTTAACTTAGTAGTGTTGCATAGGTCGTTGCTTACAACTGGTTCTTGTTTTGCAGGAGAAGTATAAGAACCCATCTCAGTTTTCGCCGCTATTTACAAAAGGCTGGTCGCAGGGTATTTGGTGTGCTATTATCACTATGACAACCGTTGGGTAAATAAATTAAATACATCATTACTTATAAGACGTCATATAGTGTGGGCTTGTTTGGGACACCGATATCGCGAACCCATAAAAAGTATTGTAATTTTAATTTGAGAGAAATGTTTTCGCTATTGTTTCGTTTTTGTTTTGTTGTTGTTTTTTTTTCATTGTAAACTTCAATTGTTACAGTTCAACATGGTTGCCACAGGCCAGGAAATGGTCAGGAAAAAAATTCTTCAAGGTCAGGGGAAAGTCAGGGAATTTCACTCCGAGTCAGGGAAAAATTAAGTCTCTGAGGGAAGTCAGGGAAAAGTGAAATTTTAAGGGTAATAATTTATTTATTGTCGATGTTTTTGTGTGAACAAGAATTCGAGCTGTCAACTGATGTTGACAGCTCGCATTCTGTAAGGGGAGGTTGGAAGCCATTAGCAGGCCTAATTTGAATGGTTTCTTTTGTTTATTTTGTTGGTCAGGGAAATTTTACATTTGTCAGGGAAAAGTCAGGGAATTTCAAAATCCTGTGGCTGTGGCAACCAAGTAAACAAATACAAAAAACTTGATCGTGCAAAAAAAAAAAAAACAATGTTTTCCCGTGTTTTCTAGCACGGCAAACGCAATTACAGGAAAACAGATGTTTGCCAGGCGTTCACCGATCATTAAACACTTGGAAATCAGCAAATATTCTGATGTTCTCTTGCGTTTTCTTGGATTTTTTTTAGGACGGAACGCTCAGAAAACGTGAAATATCTTGGTATTCTTGCTTTTTCTGGGACGACGAACTCCTGCTAATTGAAGAAAATCACGTTTTCCAACGTTTAATGAATCTTGCTGGCGTTTTCGAACGCTTACTGATCGGTTACAACTCGAAAAATGGCTTGTATTCTGGTCTTGGGCGATCATTTTGCTCTAAAGTTTATAAATAATTCGAACAATGTTTGTCCTAACCCACCACTAATTCTTCGGGAAATATTAGCGCACACCTGCACATAGCTTTTAGCTTTGGCTAGCTGTCCCTGCTTTGGAAGCTTATTATTTTCTCTCCCGGAAAGCACGGCAATGATACTTTAGTCGAAATGTTTTGGGTCGTATGTGAATTTAAAACCCTAACGTGCAAATTCTAGTGCAGGTGGGACCCTCAAATTTTGTGCATTCAAGGTTTTCTCAAGTTATTTTACATCGGGTTCCCATACAAAAGTACTGTCATTTCTGACTCGCTTGCCTACCCGAACAAGATGGCGTTAAAAACCGTCTTATGGTAATGGGGAATTGTGCCAACTTATTCGCATACTAAATTGAAGGATGGCGCATGCCTTGAAAGTCTTGGGAAGGAGGAAAGGGGGAAGTAGCTTTTGCAACCTATTGTATGTGAAAGTTCTGGAGACCCTGATAAAGATATCCACTCACTCAGGTATGGTGATCGTTATCCAGTGTCAGTACCCGGAAAACTGCTGGTTGTGGTCTCTCTGCTGGTGGGCGTGGTCATGGATACACTATTTATAGCATCAATGACAGCATCCCTTACTGTGTTTGTTATGGACGAGGCAGCCAACCCCGAGCGAGGAAGGACGGTTAGTAAGACCTGAAAGAATCAATATAAAAATATGATTTCACAAATTCGTTGCTTTAGTTATAATTGAAGGTTATTCCTCGAGCGATCGTTTGATATGAGATCGTAAATAGCTATTTCCTATTTCAACAATCGCAAATAGGACAATCAATCTTATTTGTGGGATTTTAAACATATTAGCATTATCAGCGTTTTAGCATCTTTGTATCAGTTTCCTTTTTTACTCTTTTTGTTCGTTTACTCCTTTTCACAGGGTCCACACTGATGTCGGTTTAATAACTGAACCGTTACGCCATATAAATATTTCAATTATTATTATTATTCTTATCATTATCATTATTAATCATCAGCATCATCAACCCCATCATCATCATTATCATCATCATAAATTTAAAACAAGCAAGAAACAGTACTGACTTTGTTCAACCATTTTGCAAGAAACAACAGAGGACGGTTACACGTAACAACTGATGTTACATAGCAGCTGACCCAATCAAAACCCTGGAGTTTGGTTACGCAAAGGCACTTGTTAAATAAAGCGAGATCATTCACTGATTTGGCGCTTATTATACATTCACGTAAAAAAAATAATTGCGATTTTGAAGAGTGTAAGTCTGGGTACGTAGGGTCTGATTGGTGGAGCAACAAAAAGGTATGAACGTAGACGCTGAACGAAATCTGGCCAAGATTGTGAAAACAAAAACATTAAAATTGTTCTCCATATTTGTTCTCGTTACTGATCTCGTTTAAGACTGATTCACACTTGCGAAATAACGACATAATGGGGAAGATCACGCAAACGAAAAAAGTACCTCAGTCGTGTTGATGTTTCATGTCTCTAGTGTGAACAACACATCATAATGACATAGTAGGAGGATAAAACTGATCTTTTCTTTACGTGATTATGACTATGTCGTTATGTCGTTATGTCGCAAGTGTGAACCAGGCCTTAGTCGTTTATTTTCTAATACACTAACGTCTCTTTATTGGGCTCAGATTGGAGTCGTCAGCGGTTCTGTGGAACAACCTGTTGCCATGCGCATGAATGGAAGCAAAGGGGTGACGTGTAAGTTGTATGAAACGACGCAATTGTAGATTAGATTACATTGATAAATGTATGTGTTCCCCGGTCCTGTGCACAGGAGCTTGTTGTATACGTTTACTTTAAATACCATCAGCTATATTTTGCTTGGAAATAGCGTTAATAGAGTTTTTTTCGGAAATATAAGCAGGAATAAAGTTTAATGTGTTTAAATGTATAACTTGGGGCTTCTGGCCCGGCAAAACTATGATCTACCGTTATACGAGAATTTGGTTTAATAGATAACTAAATCAGATAACTAAATGTAAGTTGGCAACCTTAAACCTGGCGTTGCGAGCGTTAACCATCTGTCAGAGCGAATTCAAATGCTCCACAACACTAAACCTGCATATTGAAATTTAAGGTGACTTTTGCGAATATCTGGTATCTGACATTTGTTGTATCTCATCAATGTGGCTTTTATTTGTTCAGCAGGATTTTATTTATAAGACTGATCATGCCAATGAGTTAGTTTGCATGCAGTATTTCCAAATTATTGTCTCAGAAATGCTTCCTTTAACTTAAATAAAGAGTCTTCAACATTTCGTTTAACTATTTCACGATCGTGACACGAGCACCCGTGCAATCCCTGAATTGGAATGCCAACAAAAATCATAAGTCAATCAGCGATCTTGGGCTCATTTTTTGAGACGTTTCAAGAAAGGGGCATTCGAAATAGACCGTAGTCAGAATTAAAAACTACCGTCTATCCAAAGCGTTCTTTTTTCGGAATAGTAACAAAAAGGCACCCGATATAAACTCCCAGATTCTGAAACACTGCAACTTAACGAAATAATTCATTTTTTTTTGTCCAGGCATCCCCTACCCGACAAGAGAGGCTGTACTGCAGGGGCTGAAATCTGGGGCTTTAGATGGCGTGATAATGGACGTCTTAACAATGGACTCTTTCGTAAAGGACTTGAGTGATTCCAACTTTGAAGTAGCTAAAATCATACCCAAAAAGTTTCACTATGGAATTATTCTTAGTGGAGACCTTAGATACCTCATTAAAGACTTTCGGGAATACGTGAAGTCAATACGAATTGAAAGCTTCTCAAAGCAGCTTAAACATGATATACAAGATATGAAGGTGAGTCTTTTAATCACCGTTACTCTTCAAGAATGCTGTTTTGTTCATCTGCCCTATCCAGAACTATTAGTCATTACCTGAACCCCTGACATTAGGCCGGGCGCCGACAAACGCTCGCTAAACATCAAACATTATTGAACCACCATTCTGGGTGCATTTGAACACCATGTTGGGTATTGCATGGGGAATTGTTGGTATTATAGTAGATGTGGGATCATATTTAGTAGAGGGGACTAACTGTTGTTCCATGTTGTTGACCGAGGCTTCAAATATTGGAGACAGCAAATCCCAACATTTCTAGTTGTGATCGTTGACGAGAAGAAAAGTATTGAACGCGATTCAAAATCGTGAAACGTCTTTTTTCTAATGCTACAATCAGTTCAGCTACAATCAGGAACTGAACTGGAGAACGGAGAGCAAGTGTTTCACGCAAATATTTGTTTTCGATAAGAGTCTATTTTTTTCCTCATTGTAGATGTCTGTCCGGGAGTCATTGCATCGCCAGAGTATGTCCAACGGTGTTGGAACCGTTTGAACAATTTCACAAACACTGTCTCATAACTGCTATCAATGTTGCCCAAAGCTGATCATTTACGTCGGCTTCAGTTTTCCAGTTGAGGCTTAACGCGTAGACAAATCATAAGCGTGTTTTTCATAACTTTATGATTTTGGTGGTATGCAATAACGTTACCTGTGATAACGCACAATTGTCTAGTTTCCAAACGTTCCTACGAAAGCTTCTGTGACAACTGGCAGCACGAATTTAAATTTGGAATATGGGATTGTTGCAGCGGTAGCAATAGAGAATGACTTACTTTCTTTTCGCTGTGTTGTTTGTTTGTAGGAAAGCCCACGAGACACCAAACCGACCGTGTCTTCCGAGGTAGAAGTAATTCCATTCTTTGATCCAAGAAATGTACTTTACCAGCGTACTGTCAAAGTCACGGGGATCGCTCTCGTTGGATCTGTGGTTATTGGCTTGCTGTATCATATGAGCCGAGAGCGTTTCAAAGGCAAACAAGGCAAGAAGACGGATTCCGTTTGTGTCTCCTCATTGCTTTTACCAGAATGACAACTGTGTTTTAATTTTCACCGACCATTAGAAAACTGGTTTTTCCGGGTTAAGAAAAGCAGAGGAAAGTATCAAATAAATGTGAATGTATGGAATGGCATATATTTGAACTGCGGATTAATTAAACAATGAAGATGGCTGATCATCACAGTGAGAGATGGTCACTTTTTTTATTTCCACCACTGCTCACTGATAAGCTGCGATCTCACTGACATATTTATTCTTTAATCCGCAGTTCAAATACTGATATGATTTTCATACATTCGCACTCATTTATTCATCACACACGGGTTATTTCGACCAGTTTCCAGTTGACTTGTTAGCTCAACCGGTAGAGCACACGCGACCTGAATTACCCAATTTGCCTGTTAATCGTCTGCACCAATTTTATCTAAAGTCTGCAATTTTAAATTCAACAAAACACAGGTAGAATGTACCCAGAAGCGTGTTTGAAAGCAATTATGAATTTTAACGTAAAATAATCATTTCTCTGTCGCGGGCATGGCGACATATTTTTTGAAGGATATTTCACCGATGTTAATGAATAAGTAGTGAATTGTAAAGAGAATTGCCATTAATTAAGTTTTCTGTTAAGGAAATTTAATTGCTTTGAAGGTGGTTCGAGGAGTCAGTATTAGTCATTATTTTTGATTTTAATGTTATTTCACTGTGACTGATTGCCCTTCTAAGGCAATAACAAATCCGCTATTCTCCAGTCCACAACGAACTCATGGTCATTTTCTTTCTTTACGCAGGTAAACCAAGAGACGCAAGGCCAAACGTAGCTGCCATTAAAGCGGAGATGAAGCAACTCGTAGACGAATTTCATAACAGAATGCAGCGAAGATGTTGTGCTCTTAGGATCAAACATAGAAAAGAACTCCTACAATTGAGAGAGAAGCCAAGTGGTGCTGTAGTTAAACTCAAATCGTATAGACGAATAGGTTCTATCATAGCGGAAAGCGTATAACGAGAAACTTGTCGATTTCTTCTTATTATTTTTATTTATTTATTTATTTTTTGCAAAGATCTTTTCTTTCGTGCGACGCTAGGTGTGTCAATGCATTGACAGTGGTAAGCTGGATTTTTAGTAAGCTTCTCTTGCAGGCTGATAACGCAAATTTAACAAGCCATAAAGTAATATATGCGCCGGTGGAAATAAACACTTACCAATTACTGGAAGAGGTTAAGCCTGATAGCGAGACTTAGCGTGGCCGAAACCGAAGGCTGAGGCAGATAACAAGGCAAGGCCTTGCATTCATTCATCTGGATCGAATTTTGTGTGCTGGCGTTTGTACTCGATTGGCTTGAGTGCCATGCTGACCGTTGTCAGTTGTTACTGTTTTCACTGTAATCCAATAAAATAGCTGTTAAATTTAACATGAGTCTTGTTTTCTGTGTAGTTAAAACCAATTTCCACTTCCATGCTTCCGTCTGGCAAAAAAATTCTTCAAAGAAATACTACATCAACATTTTTCAGCAAAAGAGATATCCTCTGTGGATAATGGCATAAAATTGTAACTTGCGTTCACCAATTCATGCTATACAACTGCTATTCAACAGCGGTTCCAGAATTAATCAGATCTCCCAACCAAGATCTCCGCCCGCACTTTCTAATCATTGGTGACTGTTAGTTTGTAACCTTGCAACCTAAAAGTCGCAGCGCAGTCCAAACATTTCCTGCAGTAAGATATTAAAAAAAAACCCAAAGTAAAAATACTAAAAATGGTGAACTTAGACCCGATTTGGCAAAAAGGTTCTATAAACAAATTTATGAGAATTTTCAGCAAAACAAACACGTTTGTCGCGTATGTAAAACTATTCACTGTAACATGACGTCACTTCTGCATGTTTAAAACTTATTAAACACTCATCAGTGACTGGTCCCCTTTTGCCAAAGGCAATGGATCACAATCGATCCACCTTTTCTGTAAAACTTCGAAAAAAATATGTCTTACTTTAATCAATATAGTTTTTAGATATCCGTTTCCAAGCCATAAATGCAGTTTAGAATGTTTAGGGCACATTTTCGAAGTGTCTCTCCGTAGCCAGAATTTTCGAACGGAACGCACGTGCGCAATGGGTGTTGACACTTGGAATAAAAATGGCACCCGCACGAAAGAAGAAAATGTATCAGTTCCAAAGAAAAATGGTTTTTATTGCCTCCAAATCTTGTGCTAGAGGTTTATACCCATGTGGATTTGAAATATGCTATCCTAAACACCCAGTCACATATAACCTTAAGTTCACCAAGTAAATAACCGTGGCGGTTTTTATCTCGGAATAATCAGGAATCAAAGCTAATAGAAACGATAGTGATAATGGCCGAAAGTAGGCCTACCTGGGCAACCACAGTGTAGTCCATATTTGGTACGCATGTGGGTTTTAAAGTTTGAAGATGTCACTTGCAGTTCACGATAAGAAAAGCTTTGCAAGTGAAGAGTGCTCATCGCAGTAAATTTTCCAATTTAAGCAACTGGAAAGAAGAAGCCTGAAAAAGTCAGGGCTTCAACGGGACTCGAACCCGTGACCTCCGCGATACCGGTGTGATGCTCTACCAACTGAGCTATGAAGCCACACATTGGGAGCGAGGTCAATTATTGAGTTCATATTTTCCCGCACAGAGAAGTGATGTGAAGTATATATGAAATAATTCATATTTGTACTGCGGTTGTAGATGCAAGTGAAGAGTGATCATCGCAGTAAATTTTCCAATTTAAGCAACTGGAAAGAAGTGTGGCTTCATAGCTCAGTTTGCTGGGAAACCAACCAATTTTATCTAGCTGGCTGGGAAATATCTTGTGTGTCTTGCTGGCAAAAAGGAACAGATATTTTTTTTCCCAGCAATATTAAAAAACACCTGAAAATGCCTGAATAACATTTAGTTTTATTAACTGGGGTATAATAATACATTTTTCAGCAAATTGGTCGTTTTGTGCCCCTGTCCACATCCAAATTGAGGCTTTTTTTCTTGATGCGGTAAATCACAGCGGGCCCAGACGTTGTTTGTGATTTACATACGTGACAGTATTGCGTTACGTTTTGAGCCATTTAAGAGAATGTATGAAAATGGTTCGAAAATCGCTCTAAATTCAACTTGTAGTAAAGGATTTCAATAAAAGAAGCTTACCTCAGTCTGCGCTTGTGTTATTTTGAAGTCTTTGTGGTAGCTGTGTCGTTCTAAAGCCATTTTGACGATTTAAACTTTTCCAGGTTTGCTTTGCAGTAAAGAGAAACGAAAGGCTAGCGACCTGGTCGGCCGACGGCGAAGCTCCATAAATTCCACTAAAATGCTCGGAGCTCGCCAAAATTGCCTCACGACAGCCGTCGATAATTCTTCTTCGTAGTTGCTTCGCCTCGGATTCCAAGGTTTATCTTATCCGCCCGAAAAACACTCCTTTTCGAGCGCCGGCTGCCCATTTCTGCTTCGTCTCGATCCGTAACGAGTTATCTTGGCCACGGATTTCATTTCAAAATCGTTGGCTTAGCGACCGCTCCATCCCGACAAAGTCGCCCTCAACCGTAGGGAGGCACAGGTCAATTTGCTCTATGCAAATTAAACCGTATCATGATCCCTGGAGAAATTACACAGGAAAAGGCGGGAAACTCACACAAACATTCCGCTTACTCATTACTTAGTGGGGGGAAGGGCCTACTTACAGCTGATAGAGCGCTTGTAACGATGGGTTCTTATAGGTCCTCATAGCCTAGAAGTGCATTTTCTTCCGATTGACGTAATACTTTGGTCAACTGGAAACGATGGGGTAGGGCGTACTGAAAGACTATTGAACATAAAATCTCCGGAATCAAAATTGTTCGGAACAGGTCGCAAGGACATCTGCAAATGGTTAGACTTTCTAGTATTCTCGGATAAGGACAATAAATCGTAGGTCCCCTCTCATAATTGATTCTGTGGGACGTAAAAGAACCCCTGTTCGAAAAGAGTAGTAGTTCCCGGTGTGGTGGTCTATCTGTGACGTGAGTCTTTCCCTTGCGCGACAAGATTGAACAAAAGACTATACAAAACCCTTCCCGCAAACCCGCAACACACCAAAAGACTAAGTAATGTTACAAATTTAATAAATTTAAAATACATAGAAGATTATTAAACGCAGAACTAACAACTCCTAACTTATAATTTAGATATAAAACTAAGCTAACTTAAAAGATAACACTAAATTAATTAATTACTTAACTCTTATATTTACAATTGGACAGTTTAGTCCAGTTCTTTGATAGTCCAGTAATTCCTTGTCCTTGATACTCTTCCAAAACAAACAAACCGAAAACAACCTACAACCATCAACCTTCTCACAATCTTTCTTCACCTTTGGCGCCCTCCTTCTTTACCTTGCTCTATCTCTTAGCTTTCATCTTTCTTCTTCGTACTTGCTTTTTCCAACACCTTCGCGCTCGCCGCCGCCGACAAAGGGGTTTTGTCTGTGGGACACAGCTGGCTCCTACCAATGGCTCTTGGCAGTGGTATCTTGAGCGTCGTGGCCTTCGACCTTTCAGTTCGCAAACTTTCCTTCTTCTTGCTTCTCTCCCACTTTCTTTCCTTCCAACTGACAACTGACTGACTGACCACCTTCACCACGAAACTTACATTTTATACAGATGCATACTATTAGCAATTAACACTTTACATACATACGCGGTACCTTACAATCGTATGTTATTTTACACTCTTACGTCCTAAACACGATAACTTTACACTCCTATGATAACGCTTTACAAAATTTACAAGATATTAATTACAGACTAAGTTACAATACATCTCTAATTACAAACCACACTACAACGCTGAATTAACACTAGATAATTAACGCTAGGACGATATGAAATACTGAAACCGAAAAACTAACAAAAAGCTAAATAAAAACATGACAAAAAAGACAAAAACAATGACGAAAAATGTAAATATTAGAAATTCCGTGACACTATCTCATCCGATGATTAAATACTCGGAGATATATCTGCATAAGCTACTCTAAAATCCGAGGCTAAATAAAGTAATGTATGTATGTATGTATGAACGAAACTAGCATGTCTAGTGTGCGAATGTTAGAGCTTGCCAATGCCCTGCATCATCGAGCTTACGAATGCGATGGTGAAGAAAACAAGATGCCTTTCGCGGAAATGCAGCTAATTGTAGTTGGCGAATTTTTGCAGCTACGGCCTGTTCCGAACAATTTTGATTCCGGAGATTTTATGTTCAATAGTCTTTCAGTACGCCCTACCCCATCGTTTCCAGTTGACCAAAGTATTACGTCAATCGGAAGAAAATGCACTTCTAGGCTATGAGGACCTATAAGAACCCATCGTTACAAGCGCTCTATCAGCTGTAAGTAGGCCCTTCCCCCCACTAAGTAATGAGTAAGCGGAATGTTTGTGTGAGTTTCCCGCCTTTTCCTGTGTAATTTCTCCAGGGATCATGATACGGTTTAATTTGCATAGAGCAAATTGACCTGTGCCTCCCTACGGTTGAGGGCGACTTTGTCGGGATGGAGCGGTCGCTAAGCCAACGATTTTGAAATGAAATCCGTGGCCAAGATAACTCGTTACGGATCGAGACGAAGCAGAAATGGGCAGCCGGCGCTCGAAAAGGAGTGTTTTTCGGGCGGATAAGATAAACCTTGGAATCCGAGGCGAAGCAACTACGAAGAAGAATTATCGACGGCTGCCGTGAGGCAATTTTGGCGAGCTCCGAGCATTTTAGTGGAATTTATGGAGCTTCGCCGTCGGCCGACCAGGTCGCTAGCCTTTCGTTTCTCTTTACTGCAAAGCAAACCTGGAAAAGTTTAAATCGTCAAAATGGCTTTAGAATGACTCAGCTACCACAATGACTTCAAAATAACACAAGCGCAGACTGAGGTAAGCTTCTTTTATTGAAATCCTTTACTACAAGTTGAATTTAGAGAGATTTTCTAACCATTTTCATACATGGCTCAAAACGTAACGCAATACTGTCACGTATGTGAATCACAAACAACGTTAGGGCAGCCTGTGGGTAAATGGGCATCTTGGCACACGGGGCAGCCATCTTGTCACTCAGAATCAAGCGATCATTCACAGTACCAACAACTTGATATTCATACTCACTGGAAGGCTTAGCCTGAAAGGGACCCTGAGAATTCTTCTTCTCAGCCTTGTTTTGATAAAAAAAAATTTAACTTTTGGAAGATATTACATGAGACCAGGCATTAAACAAACCATTGCAGAAAAAAAAAAACCATTGTGACAACGACCGCAGGGCAGGATCGCCAGAAGTCTATAATAGTGTAGATATTCGAAATATGATTGGTTATGATATTTTAATGTGGATGATATGTATGAAATAAGTTATATATTTTAATGGCCCAGAATAAGGCACAAACATAAAAAAGAATGCCAAGGTTCTACCACTGTCACAATCACCATCATCATTAACATTACCCAAAAGTAATGAGAGCACCATTTCGGGTTAAAACACTGTAGGTTTCAATTGGATTTTTGTCCTCAGTATTGTTGGGCCATTTTTTACATGAGGAAATCTTCAAAGTTGGATTTTTAGTGACGCGACACGAGGAAAAGTGTCTTTTCTAAACACGTAGTGTTCCGCGCGTTTTTGTTTTTGTTCCTTTATTACGCACAATAAAGGAACTTTATTTGCACAATAGGAACAGAGGTTGGCAAATTTCGGAACAATCTGGTCCATTAGTAACAAATTGGAACATAAAGTTCCTTTTCATGCTAGTCAAAAGGAACAATTGGTTCCTCTCTTATCCTTTCAGGAACAAAAGGTCCTCTTTCCTCAGTTCCGATTTCCTTTCATGTTCCTTTCAAAAAGGTTGGGGAACAGATGTTCCCAATCTAATTTATCGCTCGACACAGTAAGGAACTAGTCGTTCCTATTCACTGGCATATCCACTGCAGTTCGGAACGCCTTGTTCCCTTTCGGTTCAAATGGTTCCTATTCATGTCCGAGGTGATTCGCGTATAAATGGGAACAGGCTCCGAATTTGTGACAAAGGAACTAGCGTTCCATTTTGCGCAAAGTGTAAAAAGGAATAGGCTATCTGTTCGGAACGCCTTGTTCCCTTTCGGTTCAAATGGTTCCTATTCATGGACGAGGTGATTGTTTGTTCCTTAAGATGAGTGTTATGTCCGGCGTATAAATGGGAACAGGCTCCAAATTTGTGACAAAGGAACTAGCGTTCCATTTTGCGCAAAGTGTAAAAAGGAATAGGCTGTCTGAAACTACTGTTCATCACCTCATCTATACAAATTTATCAAAACATACATCCTTCAACAATCAAGTTAAGTGTAGGGCTTGCCCGCTACATGTTTAATCTCGTCCGGGCTGGCCCTGGCAAGTTCAGGCTTGTGCCTTTGTTCCTTTTGATTAATTGTGTACCAAATACGGACAAGGAAACAATGAGGCAAGGGGCAAGAATGACCAAGTGTGGACAGAGATGAGCTAAGAAATATCTTATTGGAGAATAGGATGATCTCTTGGGGAACCTTTTGCTAGTATATATATGCGTGCATTCTTTAGAAATACATCGATTGCAACCAAATGCTTAAGATGAACAAACGAGGCAAGGATGTCAACTGGTCAATGTTAGCAAATGCATCGCCTAAACCAAAGAGACTTCACTTAGAAGAGGATGACTGTGATGGTCTTTTTCACTGCCCAGTGCAAATTTGTAAGCACGATGGATTCACTACACAAAGAGGCTGTAGAAAACACGTAAAGAGCAAGCACTCTTGGTACTATTATTTTGACGAGAAGCCAGACAGCGTTCAAATCGAATCGTTTGATGGTCAAGCGCACAATAATACAGCCACTGATCAGAAGACTGCGCGCAAAATGAGGACAGTTGCGACTTTTGACAAGACGAGCGACATTGCTAAGAATTTCTTGTCGTGGCTCACAGGAAGTGGCGGAGGCTGTAAAAGTGATCGACAAGCACAACAAATCGTCAACAGGTGCTTAAAGTTTCTTAAATTTTGTTGCGAAGACGAAGAGGAGCTCACATTTGACATTGTCGACTTTAGTTTATGTTCGCCTAATCTCCTATTTAAATTCGTTGATACGATGCAAGATGATTGGGAACTAGGACACGCAGGGCGCATTGGCTACTTAGACGCCATTGCAGAATTGGCGGATTTCAGAAAAGTGAATGGTGCATCCGATGTTGTATTGAGGGGCTTGTCTTCTACGGAAACATATCTGAAAAAGGCCCGTAAAACAGTTTCGAAAATGATGCGGTTGCAATGGATCAATGAACTCGACATCGACACCCTAGAATCCAAGGGACATTGGGCCACGCTAGAAGAGCTTTTGGAAGTTGTTGCGCGTTACTTGCCTCGCTACGAGAACGTACTTAAAACATGCAAGGATAAACCAGCTACAGTATCACCACTGGAGTTGTCCTTTGCCACAAAGTTTCTTGCGGTGTATTTGTTTATCAAGGTCAAAGGTTCCCGCCCGATGACCTATCAGTTTTTGACCGTTGATATGGTGCGCACAGCAAAGACCAACGGGGGATTTATCGATCAGAAAATGTTCAAGACGGCAGGAAAGTATGGCTTTGATTCTTTCTTCCTCACCGACACAAGCATGCAGGTGTTGGATGGTTACATCGACCACATTCGCCCTCACTTGAAACCGACTTGTGATTACGTTTTAGTCACGAGGAATGGCGGCCAGCACAACAAACTTGGCGAGCTGATGAGCAAGTTAGTGTTTGACGCGATCGGGAAATACGTTCACCCGACTCGTTACCGACAAATAGTGGAGACAGTCAGCTCCAAGAAACTTAGTAGCAACGCGCAAGGCACGATCTCCGAGGACCAGAAGCATAGCTCAGTTGTGGCAAGAGTGCATTACCAAAAGCAAAGATCGCGAGAAATCGCGACCAAGGCCCACGAATACCTGGAAACCCTTTATGGCGAAAAGGGATCGGCGCTAGAAATGGATGTTCGATCACGACTTTCAGACAAATCAGCGTCTTCGCCAGAACAAGAGGACAATGACGATGGGTCGGTCCCCGAACAACACACTGACATTCACATTACGCCCACTAATTCCAAAAGCAAGAATGTTTCGAAAACACCCGATTCTTTTACGGGAAGGAAAATTCTGCTATTTACTCCAGAAGAGGATCAATATTTGAGGATGGGACTTGAACGTCATGGTTTCGGAAATTGGACAGCTATTCTTAGAGATCCAGACTTTCATTTTCAAAAAGGGCGAAAACCAAACTCTCTCTTAAATCGCGCAGCCAGAAAGTTCAAAAAGTACTAAATTAACCATAGCAAAATAGTGTAATGTTTAACTGGAAGACCACTTACGTTAAACCTCCATCGGATGAAATACTACTAACAACTTCTCTGGAAACACGGGGCTTAAATACAGCAATTCTAGTTATGACATTTATTTTCTTCGTTTCAGTCTAAGAGGCTCAAATCAGTTGGCATACAATTGACTGCTTGATACTTTGTCTTTTTAATTAATGTCGATAACTTAGCACCCAATATCTACATATTTCTGGAAATATCTGTTTTTCTTATGATAACATCGATTTTCATTGTTGGCTAGGTTTGAAAAAGTTCGTTATCCTTCCCTTCTTGGGTACTGGAGTGCTTGTTTGGGATGGCCGTTTTCTAGATTTTCCTCTCTGAAAGACGTTCCTACTTGTGCTTTTCTGTGTTGGTGTCTGGGAAGAAGAAGGAGTGATGAAAATATCTTGATCGTCGCATTCGCATTCTTCTCCATTGAATGGGTATGGCATGGGTTCCCATACGCTCGTAATACGTTCGGCCTGTTCCCTGGATAACCACTTCATATCCAATGCTCTTTTCTTTCTTTCCATGATAACAAGTCTGGAGAGGCCAGGTAACTCATCTCGTTTGAAGTTCAACTTGAGGGCTTCCACAGTAACTCCAATCATGTAATGCACAGCGCGTTTGACATCGCCATCCCTTGCAGTTTCCTCTTGTTCTTGTAGCTGTCGCAATTCTTTTTCCTTTGCCCACACCCACTCGTTCTCATAGTAATTGGACGCTTTATCCTGCAAATTCTTCTGCTCTTCTTCTTTCTTTTTCGCGAAGTACTCTTGCCGTGAACGTTCAATTCTCGGATGGTATGGGCCTTCAACCGTCTCCAGCAAGTGAGCATCTTCCTCTCGAATCATTCCAAGAGATATCCAATGTTGTCTTGTCTCGGCAAGAATCCGCGCCTTAGCCCGTTGTGCTTCAGTTTCTCTCTCCTTCGTGGCACGCTTCACTCCAGCTGCAATGAGCCCCAGTTGCCTTTGTCTCAGGCTGTTGCATGGCTGCTGCTCTCAAAGCTCAGATATTTTTTCAAGCGTACTCTCCCATCCGTCAGAAAACGTTGATTCGGCATCCGAATTTACTTGGTTGACTTCTCCTGCAGATAGGTCGTCGTCAGTTTCTACCACGAGTTGCCCTTCTTCAACACTTGCTTCTTGTTCGCTTTCACTGTCTTCCAGGTTCATCGTTGCGATTCTATTCCTTTCCTCGTCATCAAATTCATTTGGCTTTGCAGCTGATCCAGGAATTGGAGGGGGAAGCTCATCATCTGGAGTGCGCGCCACTCTGCTTGCCCACACGATACAATCCATTGCACTGTCACGCAATGACTGCTGTACTCCTGGAATTGGTCGAGAGTTCAGACTTTTAAAATAGAACTTGCGTAGACGTGCATCCATGGCCGCGTTGTGCTCTTCCCCAAAATCCATTTCTGTTTGGCAGGTGATGAACATGGGACATCGAATTTCCTGTTGGCTAGAGCTTCTGTATTTCCGATCGTGAGCGGTAAGTCCCCCCTGCGTCAAAACTTTCCAGTCATCGGGATCTAAAAGCTTGACGTGTGCTTCATCCATGAAGATGACTTGGGTCCTTTGGTCAACGAGACTCTTGTTAAAGGCTTTCTGTTTGGTTATCATGGCGATGTACCTGTGAAGGGAGACATAAACAATTAATTGTACAAAATCGAGTGAACATTCGACCTTTGCATGTGCTTTATTTTGGATCAGGGCCCCTCTCAACGGTTGAAAAACACTTCCGAGGTTGCGTTGATATTTTCTACCTGATGAAGCAGTCAAAAACAAGAACAAAACAGCAAATACCTAGCAGGAATTATCCGAGTGATCGGCGTGAATAGGCTTGTTTTCCCGCTGTTTGGCTCCCCAATTAAGCACATGACTTTCTCTTTGTGTTGTTTAATTCCGTGATTTAGAAGACGCAAGTAGTATTCGCAGAAGTGTGTCACACCAGTCGGACTTAAGCTGTTCTCTAGAATTTCTTGAAAGTACTTGGACTCTGGCTCTTTAGTGTGGGAGTACTGTTCAAATGCTCGCGGACATTCTTTTCCAATTTCTTTAATGGGGTTTTGGACAAATCTTCTTTGACTTAGCGAGAAACACCAACCATTCAAAACTTCAATTAAGTCGTAGTTGATTCTTAACTGTTTCGTAAATTCGCTCTCGGGGTCGGCCAGTATAGATTCTAGCTTGTTGAAATTTGTGATGATAATCTCCTTCAATTGATCGTTGTTTGCCAGGACTGACAGGAACTTTTTGATGGAGCAAGCGTGTTCGAAGGTATACATTGAAGCTTCGTTTTTCTTGAAAACGTCGCCTTTGTGTAACGCGTAGCCCAGTTTTGCCATGGCTCTCTCAATTTTGTTTAGTGCAACAATGACGGGAGACTTGGACAAGGCCCTTCCAATAGACTGCTGACTTTCCGACTCTTTCACATTTTCTATTCCAAAGACGTCAAATACCAGACCAGCTCTAGTAAGTGCCGGGATTGCCCTGTTTTGCAATTCCGATGAAAAAACGGGACTTTGAACTTGCAGGCGGACGACACGTTCGCTGCCGTGAATTGATGGAACAGGCTCTTTCAATATCTGCGATTCAAGCGCCTCTAAACAATGCTGAAACGACACATCAACATTTCTTTGCAAGAAGCTGTTATTATGGTCTTTCACTGTTGTGCACAAGGGAGCGACTGCAATTTCTTCCTTTCCTCTCGAACATTCTTGTACAGATTTAGCTGTGACTTCCATGCCTGTTTCCAGAACCGCTGAGTGAACTGGAATAGTTGACATTCTAAGGCCATCTCTGGATTGCAGAGCTATCCAATACGATATTGCAGGCCAATAGACCTTTTTCTTCCTTTGAGAATTACTATTCGGCGTTTCTTCGTCACCATCTTTGTCTTCTTCACATTCGTTTTCCTGAACTTTCTTCTCCACAACTGCAACTGAAGAAAAGAAAAATGCCATCTCCTTGATTTTCTTCATGGCTTTGTCGCACGCGTCTCGTTTCGCACATATTTCTAACCATAGCTTGTCTGGGTCTCTTGTCTCTTGCGATGTGTTGTAGGTCACTTTAGCTGAGATCACTGAACATTTTTCCTGAACGATTGGTAACACTTTGCTTACAAGAGCACTTCGAATATTCTGCAGGAGAGTCAAACAGAAAAATAGCAACGTTAGCACTCCTACTTGAATTCGATACAAGACTTAACTCTTCACCCTTTGACTAAACACAACTTAAGATAAAGCACAGGATACATACCTTACTGTTGAGCTGCCGAGCAGGAGCACTTGCCATCACGATTTCAACTTTGCAACTGGTGAGAGCAAGTCTAAGCCTTTCGCTTTTATAGCATTTCACGTAATAGCTGATTTAAATTCTGTGACTCTTTTTTGTTTCAAGGAGTAACCATGATAATTTCAACGAAATAGCGATACTAAAATTCTTTTGGTGTTTCATTCAAAGGCTTTAAAGCTATTGATAGGTAGCGAATACCGAACGCTGCGTAGTGCACGAATTTTGTTGGCTTTGAAAATTAAATATCAAAACTTTTGTGAGATATCCAATATCTTTAAAAGAAACGCATGCTTGCTTTGAAAGCGGTGCAAAAGTATTCTGAGAGAAGAACGATTATATATTGCGTCCGTTTCTTGATATGGATTTTTTTTCGAGGAATTTAGTGATTTTAGCACATTAGAAAACGATATCCCAAACTTATGCCAAAAAGCGTGCAGTCCAATGCACTCGTAGCAGTTATAATCCTACCCCAAACAATTAAAAATAGCAAAGAAAGACCAAAGTATGTAATTAGCAATGTTCCAGGAATATTTAAAAGAAGGTGACAACTATCAAACGTTGGTTGTAAAATTATCTTGTAAATATTTGTGCAAGCAATTTGTCTGGCGGCGAGCAAGGAATTCCGCAAACAGAATTGAATGCGCAAGCACGAGATATTACATGAATATTAAACTACTATTAAAGAACACTGAAAGATGATGCTATTCCTAACTCCAAATGATATAACTGTAAGTGCTGTCTCCATGCATTCGTCATATCAGCCATGTCTGAAAGAAATTCATTCAACTCCAAATTGTCCGTCACTCAAAATATCTCAAACGGTACTTGACGAAGATGCACTTGCAGTAAGATAGGGAGGCACTATTCAAAGCCCTTATCATGCCATTCAGAGATGTGGAAGTGCTGTCTCCGTGTATCCGTCATATCCACAGTACTTTAAGAAATTCATTGAAGTCCAAGTTGTTCCCGGCACTAAAATATCTCAGAGAAGACGGAAACACAGGAGATGACGGAGATACACTTACAGATAAGCTGAAAGGAATATAAATAATAATAATAATAATAATAATAATAATAATATTAATATTGATATTAATAACAGTAGTAGTAGTAGTAGTAGTAGTACTACTACTACTACTACTACTACTACTACTACTATTACTGTTATTATTATTATTATTCCTTTCAGCTTATCTGTAAGTGTATCTCCGTCATCTCCTGTGTTTCCGTCTTCTCTGAGATATTAGGGACCTTTAGCAAGAACGACGGGGACAGATGGCAACGGCTACCGGAAACACAAATTGACTTCCGGAAATACTCTGCGCATGACCGGGGTTGTTTGCTCGCGGTCGTCCACTCCGCGCGAACGTGAAACTGGTCATTTTGGCGTTGTCGGAAAACGTGAGTATTTCATCGGTTATAGCTTACAGATTGTACCTTTGTATTTCATGACATCGATTAGGAACTATCCTGAGTGAACTGTCTAAGGTTTTTCTGAAAGGCAGAGTTCGTGTTATCTTTGTTATGTGAATAATACTCGTATATTTTGCACACTGATAGTAACTGAGAGAAATGCCTTTTACCGCGACAGGACCACCGACTGTAGGAAAAAATGTTTTGATTCCACTGAGTTTTGCGATGGCCATGAATGTCAAATATGTAGTTCAGCGCTTGGTTAGTGACAAGACTGATGACAGACACTGGTCGGCCGAACAGCGGGATCATGTCGCCGTACCGGCAAGGATACGCAGCACGTTTGAGTAACAAGCATAAGCCCTCGATACCATCGCATACACTTCGTTGCTCGCATCTGAAGGTTGCAGGAAGTTGTAGCGCTTGAGCAAGACGCGGTATGTGTTCCTTTTGAAAGCGAAAATCTGCATAACAATCTGCTGAACTGATGTCATCAAGATCAAAGGCAGGATAGTTTTCGTACTTGAAATCAGGATTTTTAGACTGCAACTTTTCGTACGAAATAAGAAATTCTTCGTCTGAGATCATCTTACTGTCATAACATATCGCCAGGAGATCCCGGAGTTCTTTAAAACTCGCCATTCATCAACGATAAATTAGTTTTCTTCACTTACGTTGGTGTTAATTTGTGTTTACTCCGTCACACACGAAGGTGACAGCTAAAGTATTTTGATTTTGGCGGCGACGGCATAAAACTATCCTTAGTCCTTCTCGGTTAATTACGTCGCCGTCGCCCTCAAATCCCGATGCTAAAGGTCCCTATTTTAGTGCCGGGGACAACTTGTAGATCAATAAATTTCTCAAAGTATGGTGGATATGACGGATACACGGAGACAGCACTTCTAGATCGTTGAATGGCATAGTGATTAGGGTCTTTGGTTATTACTGCCTTATGTCATTGTACGTGTATCTCATCCACTTGCTGTGTTTTCGTCTTATCTGAGATATTTTAGTGCCGGGGACAACTTGGTGTTTAATGAATTTCTTAAAGTATGGTGGATATGACGGATACACGGAGACAGCATTTCCATATCTTTGAATGGCATAATAAGGGTCTTTGAACAATACCTTTCTACGTTACTGCAAGTGCTTCTTGGTCATCTGCAGTGTTTTTTTAATCAATTTATGTTGTCTTCAATAAAGGAATCATACTCCACATAAAGGGAACAAAAGGGCCGGTTAACTTTAGTTCCTCTCAAGGGGAACACTTTGAATGGCTTAAGCGCTTTTCAGAGAGCAATTTACTCTTTCAATGAAGACAATCCATATTTTTAGGTTGTAGTCAAGTCCGTTCTACAATATATAGCATTGGATATGCAAGTTACGTCGAAATTGTAAGATTTTCTGCTCCTTTTCCAAAGGGAACGGTGACGTTTAGGAAACGATCATTACCATAACCACCATTATCAAAAATACCGTAATCTAATCATCGCGCCCCATCACCATCATATCGTCATCATCATCGCAATCATCGTCGTTAATATCAGTATCTCTATCATGCATCGTCATCATCAGCATAATCATCACTCATCATCAACATCATCATCAAGACCACTGCCACCATCCTTTATCATCATCATCATCATCGTCAACCGATCATCATCTCTCCTTTTCTCGTCATATTTTTATTCTTTTGGCTTTTAATTACTGTGGGGATTTTGACGCAACGAAATACATTCTCACAATTAAACCTTAGCAGGAAGGTTCACTCAACCTTATAAAGCAGGTTTACCAGTTCGTCAGGTTTTGGTAGGTTTTCAGATGAGTTACTTAGACAACAGGCCTTCAGTTAACCTCAAGTTATTCGGTGCACAGCTGGTTTTACAGGGATGTCTGCATTTTAGTCATCCCCATCCCCACCCCGCCCCCCAAAAAAATAAATAAAAAATAAAAAACTGAATAGGGTAAAACAAAAAAACATGAAATTGCATTACCTTTTCTTCTGGTCCACATTTGCAAACAGTCGCAGCTGATGCGGTGAAGACAAACACAGCAAACGACGGATGGAAAGCTTTTAAGTCCTTCTTAAAAAAAAAAGCACAAAGAAAGAATAAAGACGAAGAAGGTTATGTTAATTTTAGTTTTACTGTAAAGGAAGACAAAAATTAAGTTGTAAAATTTAAAGGGTATAGAGGTGAAGCACAACGATACATCATTCAGTTCTAAAGTGTTTACAATTGGTCTTCGAGCATAGCAGAGCCAGGAAACTGTTGTTTTTCTTGTGTAAAGGAACGTTTAGTTTCTGCTTGGACATTGGGTACCTACGCATCGATCAGTCGCTTTTATACTCTCAAGGGCCATTTGATAACATATTTCTATATTCACGCAATGAACGTGATACTTCCTTCAGCACGCCATGTTGCTATAATGCACTACAAAAGGGGAGGTATCGGTGGAACAACACAAAGAGATAAAAACTAAACTCATGGATGGAAATGTATCTATTAATTCTCACTTGCCCTTTGACTTCCAGTAAGCTGCCTTAAGCACTTGAACTAATGCGCATATCACAAGTTTCTTCCTGCTGGAATCTTGGGTATGTAATTCTTAATTAGCGCTAAACCTTGAATTCATGAGATGTGGAACAAACCTTCAAGTCCATGGATATTAATAATAATAATAATAATAATAAGTTTTGATTCAAGTCTCAAATCAATTTAGCCGAACACGAGTGTTCTACTAATTGGGGTGACTGTAAACTCCAAATCATGTGTTTGAGGATAGGGGAAACCGGAGTATCCGGAGAAAAATCACAAGATTTCTATATTCACGGATCGTAACGCTGTGTGGTTTGAGGGGGGTGTGGTGGGGCGTTGATGATGTATTACGCTACCGTGATATTTTTCTCACCTTTCATTGCTACTCCATTTTTGCATTTCATTTTCCATGAAAGTTAAACACTTAACAGCCACAAACAAAGCAAATAGGATATGATAAAACCTACAATTTTCATTTTCCTGACTTTCATTTTTGTCACGTTCGTGACTTTACAACTGTCGTTGTGGTTCCCAGATGTGTAAAAAGGGGTTTATTGAGTGTTGATGGCCCACTTGAAATACTGTTCGGACTGTACCGCCTTGATGGCCCAACCTTTTTCCCCGCAACCGCCTGTTTTTGCTTTGTTTATCTTGATTCCAGTTATTTTTTATCGTATGTTAATCTGAACTCTTGTTTATTGTTATGATCATTTTCGGGCTGGACTTACTGCGATTATTGCGATGATCACTTGTATCTTCACAGAGCTATGCGTAAAAAGTTGAGTTTCGCTCTGAAGCGTTGCTGATGCTTTGCATCGGCGCTACTATGTAGCCTAGATTAACGTAAATTACAGCAGTGTAGAATTCCAAATATTTTTCCTAGCGGATAAATGCATATCAAAATATCACTGTTATCAACTTTCTTGTGTTTGTAGGTCATGCAGGCCACCGTCCGTCCATAAACTCTAGTAACGCTTTCTTGTGCAAAACCGTATAACCCCTAACGGGTCTCCACTGGACGAGTAAAATTAGCCACTAAAGTCACTCTTAGGAGGGAAGGGGTTAAGGGAGATAGTTTTTTAAGGGAGATAGTTTTTGAACCCTTCCAACCCTAAGGGGTCTCTGTTTGACGAGTAAAATCGTCTGGCGTTAAACAGAGTAACATCTTTAAAGTCACTCTCAGAGAGGACAGGGTTAAGGGAAATAGTTTTTGAACCCTTCCACCCCTAAGGGGTCTCTCTTTCGCGAGTAAAATCGTATGGCGTTAGACAGAATAAAATCCATAAAGTCACTCTTAGAGAGGAAAGGGTTAACGGAGATAGTTTTTGAACCCTTCCACCCCTATGGGGTCTCCCTTTGACGAGTAAAATCGTCTGGCGTTAGACAGAGTAACATCTATAAAGAGTGGAAATCTCCAAGTGCAAAGCCAAACACACTAATCTATTTTTCACTAGAGATTTCTTTATTTACACGGTTAATAACGTACTGAATTTGGGACTGTTACTTGTCATCGGTGGACATGCATGAAAACAGGTCTCTTAAACCTGGGCGTGATATCTGGCCTGTAGAAATATAAGATCGTCACGACATCCCGCAGTAAACCGTGAGAACTAACAATGACCCGTCAAGTACAAATAAACGGCAAGGTGATAATTTAACTTCCCAACTTAATGTCAAGCTTTGCATTTTAACAAAGACTGTAGGCTCTCGTCAAGCGTAGAGAGTCGCATCGTGACAAAAATGTGGCTTATTTATTACGTCAGAATTCTCGCACAGCAAAAGCGATTTTTGTATTTAATTAAATTGGGTCACGTTGACTCATACTAGTTCGCACGGCCTGACTTTTCAATGGTAAATTTTTAGGCTCTTACTGTAGAACGAACATGTGCAAAAACTGTGTTCCACGAACAGTACTTAGTTTTCCAACTTCAGTATAACATGGTGTGAATTAATTTATAAGAAGATCGCCACAGAACAATGGGACATCCAGGAATGACATCCGAGACATGTTCCTGCAACAGGTGAGAATTCCAGCAGGTAAATGTAGTCATGGTAACTATGGTAACAACGACATGATTCTAGTACAGTGGGCAAGACGTTGAAGGGAGTATCAGAAACTCTGAAGGGAGGTCAAAGATCACATTATCCTGCGGTGGAACTAAAGACCTTGCTCTGGGATCTGTTAACATGAAATTCCAAGACGTATTCATTGGTTATGCACAAAAGCACGTTTTTTTGCTTAAGGAACTGCTAAAACGTAAATTGGCAAAACCCGCTGAAATAAGAGTAACAACATGGAAAAATATCCACGACATGGTGAAGAGTAAACAGCCAAAAATATTTTATGAACATTAGCTTAAAAAAATTCCTTGTGGCGAGGAAGCGAAAAAAGGACACAGTCAGAGAGTAGGATCAGTCAGTCTAAATTTTCGGAAACGTTTGATCACTCTTTACTTTTCACCCTAAACTTGGCAGAATGTCGCTTAGCAGCCCTTATGCTGAAGGACCACTGGAGAAAGTGTTTGGGAGGGGGGGGGGGGGGTAGTGGATCAAGCCAAGGGTCAAGTTTAGGGTTGCTCCTTGTTATATATCTCTAACCTGGGAAACGTTGCTGCGTAGCGTCCAGTTCAGTGCTGCGGTGTCATCGATCCGTGACGACCTGCACAACGACACGACAAGGATCTAGGGTTTGAGTGTCTGTCAACAAGCACTGATCAAAAGCATCGATTGAGAATAACTATGCGAGCAAAACACAGATTGTAGTTATACGTTTTAGGGTGTTTTGGGGAACAGAAGAAAAAGCAAACACTTTTTTGTGATCTGGAAAGAAAATATTGACCAAATATTCCGATTAGAAGAAACCCATATGGTCTTTTTCGTTACAAAACCTCATGTTTTAATAGAGCTCCCCCAACAATGGTAACTGAAGTTTGAGGTAATCGTTTCTTCAAAGAAAATCCTTGTTAGGGGGAAAACAAACTCCTGCCGAGTGGATTTGTTGAGATTGGATGTAAAAGCCTTTCATTTTACCATGTGACCACAGTACAATATCTGTTGTAGTTGACAACAGTGGATCCGCCCTGCAGTTTACCGATAGTAATAACGAAGAAGAATTACTGGCAAGCAAACTACAGCCTCCAATAAACGACTGGCTCAGTTTGCCGTTACTGGAAGAGTATATACAGCTAGATTCTGGTTCGATCAGATGGATGTCTGACCATAGTCACGGTACCGGACCCATATTGCCAATAGACCGAATAACAAGGCGGTATAAAAGTCATAAATAGATGCGGCTGTTTGTTGACAAATTAAAAAGTGTTGTTATAGTATGTTGACGTCGTCTCTTTTTTTTTCTGCTGTACTTTGTTGCGGGTGTGCTGGAATATTCTTCAATGAAGGCTACGGTGAAGAAGAGGGGAGAGGTGGGGAGGACGGAGCTCTGTAATGTGTCCATTTTACAGGAGTCGAAAGGGGGTAATGAAAACGCAATATTTTTCACTCTGTCTAAAACTTAATTAGAAGTCAGGATGCAAGATTAGGTTATGAACCGAAGACCAAAAGGTTAGTTCCAGATTTCACGAATTTGAGGTTTTAAAGCTGAAGTTGAAATATCTGAAATTCCTGCATGAACAAAGTGGTTGTAAATGCGCAGTAGCTCGAGCGCTGAAGGAAGTGTCAAAGAGGTCAAGGAGCACATTTGATATCGACCCTGTGGTAAGAGTTCAAACACATATCACAGTTGAGTTGAATGTTTCACCTTTTTTCTGTTCTACAGTACCTCCACGCGCATGAGCGTTTCAGCGCGATGGCGCGCTAAAGGAACTGTTGAGTCAGATAAGAGGATCACTGAAACGGATTTAAAGCGTAAACATGAATATCTTCCGCGTTATAAGATGGCCACTGGAGAGTATAAAAGAAGTTGATCAACGCACTGGTATCCATACTCTAAGCTGAAAGAGAAAGTTCCCCGATACAAGGAGAAAACAGAACTGATCATGGAGAACACAATGGTAAGCATGTTTGAAAATTATTATACCTATACACTGACTCTCTGTTTTGTTTTGTTTTTTTTAAGTGATCAGAAGTTTCGTTTTCCAGTGCGATTCAACTCTGGGCAAACTAACGTTTTTAACTTTTCCCTGTCTTTGTCTTTTCTTTTTTCTAACCAGGAGTTGAAAACTTTCCTTCTGTTGTTTGCTGTGTTTGTCGTCACCGCATCAGCCGCGACTGTTTGCAAATGTGGACCAGAAGAAAAGGTAATGCGATTTTTTTTACTTTTCAGTTGTTAAGAAACTAAAACAGAATTCAAAATAGTACTTAACTGATCAGTACAGTAGACGAACAAAGGAAAAACTGGAATGTCAGCGTAAAACTGTGTCTGTACAAATCTTTTCAAGCACGAAGTTTGCCTTATGATAGTACATTCGTAAATGTCAAATTGTTTGAAATTGGTCATTTTTATTCAGACTGCCGTTTGCCTCTGAAACCTGTGGATAACTAGTAGGTCACAACGACGTGCAACGACTTGCCGATTAAAAGGATTTTAAACGAAATCCCACGCGAAAACCGAAATGTGTTATGTGCGATGTGAGTGTTAATGGATGTTTTGCTTTGATTCTGTAGGATGCTGTGGCGAAGTACACGGTTAAAGTTGATGATGGAGGCAAACTGTACGATGAAACAGTTGAAGTCGATACTAAGGAGAAAATGGAGACCTTCCATATTCCAAACACTGGATCCGCTGGAGAAGTAGATGCTATTTACGATTTTGAAAAGGTAAACTTTAATATTGGAGAGGAGTAAGTTGGTTATTGCTGCACGAGTCAAAACAATTATTTTCATTGGTATTCTAAAATAAACTTTTTCCCCCTATTTATCCCCCTTTATTCCGCTTCAAGGTTTTTACTATTATTATTATTTTTTATTATTTACACCTTTTTTGTTTGTTTCTTATTTGTCATACTGCCTAATCCCTCCCTCCCTCCCTCCACTCCATTCTCCCAAATGACTCAACTCCTCCTCACTGAAAAATATGGCAGATTGCACGTTTCTCATCAATATTTACTTATGGAACCCACTCTCTTACCGATGATGTTTACAATTATTTTTTTCTCTCTCTCTCTAGAACCAGGCTATGCACCGAATATCGTCACTGAAGGCCTGTTTTCTGAGTGACTCCACTGAAGACCTACCAGAACCTGACGAGCTGGTAAAATTACTTGACAAGGTAAGCGAATATCACTTGCCAGCATTTAACTGTTTCCAGTAAAAGTTCTAGGCCACAGTAATATAGATAAAATAGCAAAAATTAGTGACGATGCCGTAGATGATGATAAGATGATGCTGATGATGATGATGATGATTACGATGACGATGATGATGCCTGATGATGGTATCGATTGAACAGTCAAGAAAAGTGAAGAACAGTTGAGTAAAGAATAAAGGAAAACTCTTAATTAAATAGCCTGAGCTCTTTTAGGTTAGTAACCGGCTCCACATGCACCCTTCAAATTATAAATATATGCACTGTTACACCAGTTCTACATGGACATTCTTCTAAACATTCAGTATTTTCCTTCGATACAATTTTTGTTTTCAAATCCTTTGTCTCAGTATTTTGGTTTATGTCAGGATTGTCAGAATATAATACTGCCAAACTTCTTTTTCCGAAATATTGACAGGGAGTAAAAAGTTGACGTGGTTTTCTTTATTATTTCAACAGGAGAAGTCCCATAGTCCCTCAGAAGCAAAGCGTTCCAGTGAGTATGAGTAAGAAGTTGTTGGTACAGTGAATGATCGTTCGGTTTTGAGTGACAAGATGGCTGCCCTGTGTGCCAAGTTGCCCATTTACCGCATCAAGCAAAAAAGCCTCAGTTTGGATGTGGAGAAGCGTAAGTTGACTTGTACATGAACCTCATTACTTCAGCTTGATTAAGAAGGAGTGTTTGAAGGGCGTTTTGTGAAAATCTGAATCTTGATGAAATCTTTGAAAATATTAGCGTTTTTTTTTTTTTTTTTGGGGGGGGGGGGGGGGGGAATTTATGTTTTTTTTTTTCCAGAGTCTTAAAATAAGGCGTGAAACCCAGTGAGCATTTCCTACAATTTAGTCCTACTGTTTCGTTGTGGAGATTTGATTTAAAGTACTTTTGCGGTAAATTTACTTTAGTAATATACATTTACAACAGCAGTGAAATTTCCGGCAGGCTTCAACCTCTAAAGGGAAAATGTCTATGGCTGTCTGAAATTACAAGGATTTATATGGAAATTTAATACACCCTTGCCATCGATTCATACTTCAGTAGTTTTCAGTCAAACAAATCCTCCATAAAATCTCTCCATTGCGGATTATTGCTTTGACATTTTTCCTACAATATATTTTGGAATTCTATTCCTATCAATTACTATAACATAGCTATTATTTCTTTTTCAAGGAGCGATTAAAGAACATTGATTTGGATGGACTGAGAAACCTCACCTCGGGACAAAACCTTATATTTTCTTACTGATTCAAATCTTAACAAAATCTTACCGTTCCACAGCGTTCTGAAAATTGTTGGTATTGCTAATTTACACACACCCCTTCTATTTCTAAAAACCATATAGGCCTAGGTGCATGCTTTCGTTTACGATAAATGGTCACGTGACAGTTGTTGCCAACGGTCTTCTTTTTGGTGTAATTGATGTTCAGCAATGTTTGGGAAGACTTTTTGTCGCCGTTTTCTACTTATGTTTTCTTTGGGACTTGAACGAATTACTTGACTGTTTGCTCTCAATTTTTTTTCAAAGGTGTGAAACGACGCGGGTGTGTTATGGTTTGCTACAGGAAGTGTTGGTCATGGGGCTGTGCAAACGTTTGTGTGCGACACTGCAATTAGATGAAATGAGTTAAAATATATATATGCATGGCTGGTTTACGAAAGTAATGACACCATTATTAGAAGCAAGAGCTATTACCAGCCAGCATAGACAAATTATTATTAGTACTTGTTAAAAAGCCTATTTTACTAGATGCGACACGTCAGAGTGGTTTCTGTCTTTGCTAAAAGCGATAAGTGTACTTCAATGAAACTAACTTTTGTTAGCTACAGAACTTACCCTATTACCAAAATGCGCTTTTGGAAACTTTGAAAGACAAACATTATCTTTGACGGACAAAGATGGTGTGCAAACAAACTAAATGACCAGGGCTTACAAAAGCAGTGTCGTTGAACTAGCCGGTACACCAATGTTTTTACGTAACTCTGGACCTCTTTCTTGGGCCCGTTTCTAAAACCGCGATTCGCTTATTCTAAAAAGCTGGTATTTTACAATGATTTCAAGGTACGAAAGGCGAAACTTGTTGAAAAATGTCATGCCTGTAAACGCCTTCATTTTTAAGATGCGAAGGAAATTATGGCACCCGAAATGTGCCCGAAAAGTTTCGGGAGTTTCGAGGAACGCGTACCTGGTCCGAAATAAATTACTGAATTTGCTACTTATAATGAAACATTGATTGTTGGATTTTCACTAAGAAATTAACAGTGACTAAAATACTAGAAAAGTGAAAACATGTAGGATGGTCTTCTCCATTCCCGTTCCAATTGTCAGCTATAAGTCCTTAATAAGCATAGAATAATACTTTGTAGAACTGTGTTTTGTCAAGCCAATGTGTGCAATAAAACGTATGTGATGCCTTTGCCATTGTTTTATGTAAATTATTAACCTTAGATTTTCTTTGTTTCTCTGTCATCATTATGTGGGTTGGGAGAAGGGTACTTCCCCCAGGATCCCCCAGGGGGCTAGTGTTCCTCTTGGTAAATCAATCGAGGCTGATCAACTGTAAATGACAATAGTTGGTCAAAGGCAAAGTTTTAAGAGTAAATGTCGCTACGCCTGGGGTGAAATAGTGAAAAGAGCAGAGAAACAGTTAGAAATCTGCCTATATCATAGAAAACTTTTGTCCTTCCTCTCACCTAGCGTCCCCCCCCCCCCTCCCTAGATGGCCCCAGTGCCTTGTCACATACAAGGGGGAGGGGGACTTTTTATTGAAAAGCTGGAAGACATGCTGGTATTCAGATTTTGATCAAATTCGAGATTAGACTTACATATTTCACCTTCTATGAATTGTTTGACGTTCAAAACTCCACAGGCACTTAATAATCTTTTGCAGACCAAGCTTTATCCAATGTACACCTCAAACAAAGCTATCATTTTTCGCACTTTTTATTCGCAACTAAATTTCTTTTTAACCACGTCATTGCCGCGATTTCAAACAAGAGAGTTCGAGCGTTTTTTGTAAATAGTATTTCTTTAGGTTTGACAATTATTGTTTTTCTTGGCAAGCAATTTAAATACCCAGTAAATTTACATACAGTAAATACCCATTTAATTTCTATGCAAAATTGCAAAATCGCTCTAAAGCTCAATGATTTGTAAAAATAATGCTTAAATTAGCAGAACAAAACGAAAAAGAAAGCAAAACTATCTAAGGTTTTTGTCAGGGCCGTACAGTAGCTAGCATGAGGCAAGACGAGGCAATTTTCTTGTCTTGATTTTGGTCTTTTTTTTTTCTTTTTGCCACTACTATAGCTCAGCAATAAAAAAGAGAATTTCTACACTTGCCCAAGATTGACTTCTCTGAAGAAAAATGCCACGGAAAATGGTTAAAGGAGCATTTCTGAGCCTCCAGATTTCAAAATTTTCTGGGGGGCATGCTCTCAGACCCCTAGCGGCTCGCGCCTTCGGCGCTCGAAACTCTGAAGTCTGGCTACGGCCCTGTTTGTTGCCCGGATTTGAACTCGGGCTCTCCTACTGTACTAAGATAGCCGTACCACACTCATATAACGAGGTTAAAATTGGGTTCAGTTTTTGTTACAGATGACTAAGTACAAATACTATTCTGCCCACGCACTGTTTCAGAAAAGATAGGACTGTTTAGAATTCGACATTTAGTGAAAGAAATTTGGTGAAAGAAACCAAAGTGACCGTTCAACCTTGTGGCTACCATTTCCGGTTCCTGTTGCATCACGTGATTCCCCAGGGGAATTGCACTTGCCTTTGTAGTTTTTTGGTAAAAGAAAATTGTCGCATCCAACGTACAGTCTTTGAAGCACAAGTAAAAGTTTAGGATTGTCTAGTTCGTTGGGGAACTAACAAACCTATAAGGGATTTTAGCAACGACGACGGCGACGGCAACGAAACTGTCATTTCAAAATATAACTTCTCGTTTCTGTGACGCTTCAGCAACTGTTGAAATTTGTTCAACTTGGAAGATGCTGACGAACTGTCCAGGAACTAAATTACTTTGAACTGTGTTTCATGTAAAGCAAGGAAAAAGAAAGACAACTTTGCCGTCATGCGCTCACGTTCTCGAGAAAACATCAAATTTGGTCATTTGACGTTGTTACTTCGCAGATGACGGCAATAAATTTCCCCGCAAGAGCCTCCACTTCATGCTAGATCCAGTTCAATACCGAGAATGCGAATATTGTCTATTATCGCGCATGCTGACCATCACTGACCATATGCGTTCAGGAACACCTTTAAAACAGGGAATTCGATTGGCCGCTCAGGCTTGCTGAAACAATGTTATCTAAAGAAACCTTCATTTCATTGGTTTAAGGCAGAATCATACCACTCATCCATCTTACCACGGAAGAATTTCTTGAGCTTCGTGCTCAAAAACTAGATTCTCCTCTAAAGAAAAAAAAACCTAGATAGCTTAGATACACAACCGAGTGAAAGATGTGGTAAGTTAATCCGGAATGTTCTCCTCAGCTTATGCTGTTCTGCGAAGTTGGTGTTATCTTGTATTGGCGTTACGGCTGCTTCTTTAAACTCATAATTTACCATTACCCTGAAAATTACGACAGTAAGTCAGTTCCGTTCTTCAGTATTTACAGTTTATGGAGATTTTCCAAGGGGTAAAACAACCATTATTTTTAATTGACGTACCGCAAAACCTGCTTTAATGTTGGATCCCAGACTCAAGAATCTCTTTAACCTTCGCTGGTAACTTTTAGCTTGGTCCGAAATGAAATATGGGACGTGCCACTGGAAATATAGCGTACTAGTTTTATGGTCCAGTTAATGGCTATAGCCCAGTGAGCTTTTAATTTTGAATTCTATTCTTTCATGACAGTGATTGAAATAAACTTATGCTTCGCTTTAAGAGTTGTTTTCAGTAAATGATACTTTGTTTATTGCGTTCTGTTGTTGTTGTTGTTGTTTTTTTTCCTGTTTTTCTTTTTTTCGGGGCAAGAGATAAGTTGACTGAATTCTTCAGGGAGCTTTATTTCCGGTTTGTAATCACCGTTCAAGGCAGGTGATAACGTAGATTACCTGCAATTGACATTGGCCAAAAGGCGAAACTTCAAAAGCCGATCTTACGGCGGTTATGCCTAAGCATTGCCGTCCAATATCGGCCAGCATGATGTATTCCAAAAGATTTAGTTATTAGGCAGGATGAAGTCCGTTTCTGTTTTTCTTTCATCGTAACGTCAAATCGACACGTTTTTTAAAACTTGATTATCCAATCAGAATCCACTGACTGTGCACTTAGGGGGTGCTAGGGAGTCACGTTTTCGTCACCCGCTGGGAAGATTGTATTTCAATTCAAAATAACTTCGTCGTTTATCACGCATGTGGATAGTAGTTAAGTTCGCCGGTCTGGGAAGGAAAGACCGCCTTTTTACAACTGTAAATCAAAACGCTGACTTGTAAGAAACACTCGACAGCTTGAACGGTGTGAATGAGTTTGTTCATAGTGAAAGGATATCTCTCCGAGGAGAGCTCAGTAAGTGTGGTTTTCCATCATCCGTGGCATATGGTTTTCGGTACTCCTTGCTAATTATCGATCATACGAAAGGCTGTAGACTTTCCTGAGCGCCTCTGAAAATCCACCTTGCAAAAAATTACAGGTTTGAATGTGAACTTTCACCTTGTGTTTATTTCCAAACATCTTTTATCAGTGAAGTTTGTCAAAAACGTGCTCATGAGTTCGAGACAATAAATTCTGTAAATTGTGCTTCAAACTGACTCGCAAATGTTCGCTTGCATTGCTTTCGCGTGGTTTTGCTTGAGGCGAATGTCTCCCGCACGAAAGATCGCACATTCTTGGATCTTTGCGAGACTGTTTGGATATTCATCTTCTTTTATCTCTTTGATTCTTGACTTTATTTGTTGAATGGTTTGGATGATGGTGTGACAGTGAAAACCTGCAATTCGGTCTGTAATCACAGAGTGATAACAACATCGGACGACCGCGCAGCGAGTATGATTACAGACCGATTTGGACGACACGAAGTCTTATTACCCATTAATCATAAAATAATAATTTCCGAGAAAAGAAGAAGAGCCCCCACACACGAACAGAACCTACCACGTGCTCGAAATGATCAGCCATTTTGGCTGTTTTGTAGTTACTTTCAATGCAGTTGGTTGATATTATACTTCGCCTTTTAGTTTGAATTTGTTTGTATTCTTGCTGATGTCAACCCCGCCACACTGTTAAACAATAAATTGACGAAGATGACGAGTAACCTCTCAGTACACACAAGTAGTACACTATTCGCCAACACCCACCCTTCTGCGTATTACGCTGAGCACAAAGTCGACATCAACCAGAGTGAGAGCCGACAAAAAGTCGTAATCCACATGAAAGTGATAATTTCGTAAAGCAAATGAGTTGAGAATGGTTTCATTTGAAATCATAGTTTACAATATGAAATTGTAAATGTGGTAGTCTATTTGGCAGTCAAGAAACTAGTTGTCATTTTTCTATAGCGACGCGAGCATTCTCGGAAAAGATCTCAAGTTCTCTGAAGACGTGAAGAACTAATCAGCCGATTTCTAGTTTACATGCTGTACCACTGTGCTACAGGGGGCTCTAGATCTAACTAACTAATTGAACTGGGTTCAGAAGTGACAATGTTGATAGGCCGGGATGTTCTCTATGAGATGGTAAGTGTGATAGTATAATTTGGTTTAATTCTTCATCGCTAATCGACTCCCGTCGGAAAGAACTCGCAGGGGAATATTTTTAGGGGTGGCGACTGGTAAAATCCGAGACTCCCCTAGACGCCGAGACCCTCGTTTGAAAATGCGAGACTGAGAAAAAACATGCAAAACTTCGAGACCGAAATAGATGCACTATAAACGAGACTTCGAGACTCTTGCCAAAGGCTGTCGAGATTTCGAGATTGCAGGAAAAGGTAGAGGTACCATTCGCCACACCTATTTTTCTGCCGTGCGTGCCACACTGAAGAAACATTGCCATCTACGAGAATTAAATGTTTAATAGCGTTGCCGATTTGTTTGTATAATGAAACCATGAACAGGCGTTGATCAAGTCTTCTTTAAGTGATCAGATATTGACATGGCCTCAGAATATATATACAGAGTACGTGATTCCATGTGATGATCTTTTGTTCAAAGACACAGGACTTAAACAAAAGATGTTAAGAAAACATACTTGTATTGTTCATGTTGCACTTTCGTTCAAATATCTTAAGACTACAGCATTAATTGGTACTGTTTTTAGTGTGTAGTAGTAACTATAAAGACAGAGGGTAAAGTTGTCGTAACACAAAAAGCTGGCAATCACTTATTGAGATTGTTTCCGGACAAAAATTGGATTGCTTAGTTATGACCTAACGCTCATGCGCAATGACAACCTTTGAGCACCCAGCTGCTTTCCTCACACGCTTGTGAAGTCATTATTTTGCCAGCCTGTCATATCTGGCGTCTCCATTTTACACTGTTGATAACAAGAAAAAAAATTACATGAGCAGTGACAAATGGCAAACAGAACCTCGTTGGCTTTCTTTGTCTTGGTCTTCACAGTGAATCATGCTGAAAATCTGAATTCTTATTTCTCTCTTCACGAGGACCGAGCAATTACGAGTTCTTTCATTAAAAGCGTGTATACAAAGGACATCTTGTCATGTGGTAGGGCCTGTGCTGCCGAACTGAACTGTAACACAGCAAACTACCTGAAAGCAGAAAACAAATGCGATCTTTCGGAAGAACGAATAATCACTCAGCAAGAACCAGCCACAGCAATCTTGAAGGGATGTCTTATGATTGAAAAGGTACGAATTAATTTCTATTTATCTGAGCTTGCTTTTGTTAATAAAAAGCAGGATTATATCTGACAAAGACTGTCTTTATTTGTGTATAATTCTTTAGTCCCAAGTTAGCTGTTGTTATGACAAAACAGATGAGGAAGACAAAAAAATTGACACATCGCAAGAGATTTGAAATAATGGTTGGGTGGTAAAGGAGGGTCCCCTATACTTTTCCAAAGTGGTATAGGGGACCCTCGTAAAGCTGTACCACATTGTGCAAAGGTAGTGAGTACTTATGACTTTTCACATCCGGAAACTTTCCGGATGACAATTTACAAGTTTAAAGATAATTTCGCTGCTGATATTACAATTTCAATATCACGATTTAGGCACAATATTTACATGGCAAATGTGTCTGTTTGATTGACCAAAATTAAATATATATTCTGCAAGCAAGTTAAACAGCAGCTGATCAAATAAGTTCCATTTGGTATCCAACCATTTTCATTGGTAGCGTTGAGTCCGTCACAATTTCATATCACTTCATTGACTTAGAATAATTTTCTGCAGGTGGTGCATTTTACATCATGTAATTAGATGATTCAGGACTGCGTGTTTTGACTGTGTTCATTAGAATGAGTTTCTCTGAGAGGCGGATTATTGGCCGGTCTTCGCCCTACGAAAACTACGATTTTCGTAAAACAGATATTCGCTGGAAATGCGATGCCTCAAGCATTTATTAGCATTAAGCACGGAGTGACAATAATGCCAATAAGAAAACACGAAAACAATATATTTCTACGAATAATAGCGGAGGGGGATAACTATCTTTTATAATTCGGCTCCAAACGGGGTCATTATTTAAGGGAGGAAAGAAAGAACGGTTTAACAAGGGGACAATTGTTTTTAAAAAAATATCTCGATAAAAGATCGTTCCCTAAAGATTGCAAAAACTAGCGTTTTATTATCTTTCTTCGGTATCACCCGGGAAAAGTGATGACAGTACCGCGAGGAATCTCCAGCAGGACTGTTATTCATTTTTAGGGATTGTGTCAATTTGGTGGATAAATTTGTAGGCAAAGTAATCCGATTAGCTTGCGAATCTAATGGGCAATGTGCTGATCACCTGTCCCCAACAGCCTCTGTCAGTCACGTAAACCTCTTAGCGGGCGCGGAAACGGAATTGAGAGAGAAAATCTAAAGACGATGAATCACTTTCAAAAGATAGTTACATCTCTCATATCTTTGCCATAGATATATTTTGTATTGCATCCGAACTTGACCAATTGAAACTACATTTCAAAACTGGTGGGGAATCTCCGTCTCTTTGTTTCAGATCAAAATGGCTTCTTTTGCACAAGACACACAAAATCTGTTGGGTAAGTATATGTCGTGCTTTATTAACCAAGAACTGATTAACATGTGACTTCTCCTTATAATATCAATACAAAGTCCAGCAGACAAGTGTTCCGCAGAATAGCTGTATTTGCTATCACGAATCCCCACAGTACCCCTAGTTGAGAATAATTTGTATGCGCATGCGTGGGGGCTGCGGGAGCACGAGGTTAAAAAATGTCGGCCATTTTGTTCTGTTGAAATGTATTCCCGTGAACTAGTAATAATTAACGCATGTTTGAGTTGGAACTTGTTGTTTATGAACCTCAAAATAAGAATATACAAACGTATCAGCCAGAGGATATTATCTTGATGTACCCCCAAACTAACCTGCTCTACAGATTTTTTTTAAACTTCATATGCTGATTACAATTTAATGATAAAAAATAGAGGTCACCGGACTCGTTTTTGAGATTAAGGCACATAAAGCTGAAATTAAGGGTGTTCCTAAGAAGCTGTAGTGTTGCTATGGTAACATTATACGTTTAAATGGCCACAACTTCTGGAGATAGAATTGGCCACTTTTTTAAAACCATTTTTAAGGAAACAAACAGATAATTGTACAGTAGTATCAATCCATCAAAGTATTGGTGTTTTAAAATAACGAAATCATTTTGAGCCTTCTTGAGGTCGCGGGGGGCAGGATGGGGCATTAGTATACATTTATGTAAGTAAAAGTGCACGAAGTTCGACGACTAATACCGACAATACATGAAATAGTCGCGAAAAAAGTCCCATAGGGTCACGGGGGTTACATGGCCATGGGACATATTCATAAGGCAAAATATTGGTAAGGGTGCTATCTTTAATTAAAAACTGTGTATCATTTTAAAACCCAATTTTGACTGATCACCGAGTGGCAAAATCACCTTTCTTTGTTCCTCTTGAGGAGAAAACTTGGACACAAAAGCACGTTTTACAAAAAGATAACTTTAGTGGCTTACAGCATTGCTTTAAAGTGCGATCCATTTAACAAAACAAAAAAAATAATCCTTGGGCATTTCAATTACTCCCCAATATCTCTGTTAAGTTCAAGCGGAATCGGCTTTTAAATGATTATGATACAAATTTTTGAAAAATAAAAGCATTGCAAATATTTTTCCTTATGAATATATTCTGAGTGGATTTGCAAAAAGGTGCTTACCGAAAATTGCACGGTTTTGACCAAAATTAGGCCCAAACGTAACGTGTTAATTCCCACGTGCTCGTCAAGCGCACCGAAGCAAACGAAGTCACCCAATTGTTGAGACGGAGGGGAGAAAGAGAGGAGGAGAAGAGAAAAAAAAATCAACATTTGCACACCTAGTCTTTATATTGGCTACTTTGGAGAGAATATTACTTGCGGTAAACCTTTCTCATAGCTGCACAAGAATTAAATGTTGAATTCCAGTTCTAGAGCTGCAGCACCGTTCCGCAGCGAAATGATTTTGCTAATAACTGCCGGTTTCGAGAGAAAATTTTACTCAGCTTTCTTTATTTGCTGACACGTTCATTGACCATATCTGCGGCACTCGGTATATGAGCTTATAACCTGTGCCCGACTAGCCAATTGAAATTCTGGAAATCTTATATCCTCAACTCAGTTTTTGAGGCTACTGTTGCTTAGCAACAGTAGACGCCTTGCTAGGACTTGTTAATATTTATAGCCAACTTGGCGCTATGCGCCTCGTGGGCTATCACCATCTCATGTGAAATAATTGTTAAATTATATTTTTATGTATGTATCTTATGTACATACGAAACGAACGACTTTTTTTTCCTTGGCAGCTTCCATTATATGGGTACATTTCACACCCCAATGGTGTACACATCAAGGACGTCGCTTGTTTGGATTTCAACAAACTACAGAAGAAGAGTGCAAAGAGAAGTGCAAAGAGGGATGCCTCGGTGTTGAGTGGTGGGAGAAAAACCGCAGTTGTTTTGAATGCACAGACCCATCAAAAAGAACTAATTATACAAACACAAAAGACGCCGGATACCCCCCTCATTTGTTCCTTAAAAGCAATAATTAGATTTAATTATATTTATTACTTCACATATTAAGCAAAATTAAACATATACAGGCATAAAAAGATTACATAGCAGTCTCATATTGTCGTTTTGTATTATCCTAGCAATTGAACAACACTAGGAATGAATAGATGTTAAAGTGCCCCCCCCCCCCCCCTCCGCCAAAAAAAAAAAACGAATGCGGCGTAGGTTAAGGAACGCGCTGTAAGTAGGCCTTTTCCGATTATGCTAGTAAAACTGGCATTTCATGCTCCTGGTAATTTGCGTTTTATGCCCAAAAAATGCTCAAATTATGCTCGATTCTCAAAATAATGCTACTGTAACTTTGGTTCCAGGAGATGGTTGTTTTATTTCATACAAAACGTTCAAACTCGATCATGATGTGTGCTTATCATTGACTGAATGAAGTAAAAAGTGCTAAATTGCTTGTTTATAAAACTTCTGATGCAGCCATCGTTGAAGGAACTCGTCTATGTGTCAGGAATCTTCCGACTGCTGGCAACACGAAAGATTTTCCCGATAATCTTCCCGTTAAACCGACCAACAGACTCGTATCGCTTTACTGTCCTTTAATGTCCCAACTCGAAAACTACAAAACCCTTGATCACAAGTCCACACGCACATGGTTTTTCTTTCCTTTTTTAGAATCCTAAACTTACATCACGTGATTGCAGCTTATCACTCCGAGAAGATGGCGTGGCACTGGCCGACGCCATCTTGTTTGAACAAGCACGTGAACGTCCTCTGAAAGTTAACCGCTGACCAGGTTGGCCCAAACTTCTTTCGACTCAGTTCAGTTACAGAAATCCTTCTCTCAAACACAAAAGCAAATCATCACAACGCTTTTGAATTCTAAAATTTAGCATTTAAAATATTTTGAGTGGTGAAATCTAGATCAAAGTTATGCAAAATGCTAAATAACGCTAGCAATTCTTATCACAGAACCAAATAATGCCAAAAAATGATAGCATAATCGAGAAGGGCCTTGCTGTGAGTTTCCGGCTTCGTCTACAAGAAGGCGAGAAACTGCAAGTTAGTTCGGTAAGAATCGTAAAGTGTTCGGAAATTCGATCATTCAACGATAACTTCTAGCAGTGATTTTGGGTTACCGTCGAGCGCAATCATTCGATCAGTAATCGAAATCAAACCATGTACTCTTCGTTTGCCTCTCATTCAGAGAGCTGAGATATTCAGGATCATCACTCGGATGGCTCTATATTGACGTCACACCAATTCCTAACGAAACCCGTCGATAGACCTAAAAAAAGGATTTAAGACGTATTTCCCTTATAACATGTCTTTCTAAACTGGCTGAGGATTTAGTCGGTTACTAACTATGTCAAGCCCGCCGCTCTACGAGTTTTAGACGATCGTCAATACGGCGCTGTACCGAAATCCCCTACGACCCTAGCTTTGCTTGAAACGATTCATTGCTGGATGAACGCTACAGATGGCAACGAGTTTGTACCCGATTGATCACAAGCAGTTCTTATCACTAAGCTAAGTACTTTGAACTTGCCGCACTTCATCATTAATTGGATTATCAATTTCCTTACCAGCCGTTAGCAAAGAACAAAACTTGCCGAAGGATGTGTATCTGAATGGGGTTCGGTGCCCTCTGGTGTTCCTCAGGGTACCAAACTGGACCCATGGCTCTTCGTCATCATCATCAATGACTTTTCCATTCTCGATGCATTATTATGGAAGTACGTAGACGACACAACAGTTTCCGAAATCATTCCCAAAGGTCAGTCAAGTAGTGCACAAGAATATGTCGATTTTGTGGCGGACTGGTCCGTAGATAACAGGTTTCAATTGAACCTCGACAAGTGTAAGGAAATTCGTATATCATTCTCTAAGAGCAATGGTGATCTACCACCTTTATTCATTAACGGCAAAGAACTTGAAGTAGTTCAGAATGCCAAACTACTTGGAGCCGTGACTATTACAAACAATTTTTCTTGGAACTTACACATTAACGAAACTATCAAGAAAGCGTCTAAACGACTTTATTTTCTTAGACAGCTTAAACGTGCTAAGGTCCCTACATCGGACTTAGTAAGATTCTACACATGATTTATTAGGCCCTTCTGTGACTTAGAACGTGTGCAGAAAAGAGCTTTATCAATTATTTGCTCTCACTTAAGTTATTTCGAATCGTTAGCGTCCTTAGGCATGGATTCACTTTTCGATCATCATAATTACTTTTAGTAATATCTTAGACGACACAACACCACTTGCTTCCTGCAAGACATACCCTTAAGTACAACTTTAGGCAAAGCCGAGTGTTTGATCTAAGTTGTAAAACTAATTGCACAAAGAACAGCTTTATTAACTTTCAGTGTAACTTAATTAACAATAATAAGAATGTATATTAGGTTATATATCTCAAAGAATATTTTTAGCATCTCATAGCATTTTTCAAAGCTTTTATTCCTTTTAGTATATACCGTCATTGTACGCAATTTAGCCAATGGCTACCATGTACTTGCAAATAAAGTATATATCAATCTATCTACATTAATTTGTATTCATTTGAACTCACTCAGTGCCCTAAATACTTCATCACAAAGTATTCTTGTGATTTTATGGTGGTCTAGTGAGATTGTATCCGGGGAATATATAGACTCTGTGCAAAAATGGCTGCCCTTAAATTATTCTTTTGTTCATGTTCAAAATACGGTAGCCCAACTAACCTCGTTTTTGAGACAAAATTCTAAAGAATTTGTTATCCCGAGCAAGTTTAGTTGGGTTATTTTCAATATGAACAAAATAATAATTTAAAGGTAGCCATTTTTGCATAGGGTCTATAGGGAAGACGTCGATTGCTACTGAGTCGTGTTTGTTTGAATATTTTGCGAGGGAGGCGTGTTCTCAATTATTTTTGTTGCGCAATGCCCAAGCCCTTTGTTACCCACAAGTTTAGTTTGCGCGTAGGAACAAGTTTTTGTTTGGTAAACTGGTCATTTTTTGCGTCAAGCACGATTTCGAATGGGCCTTCTACGTCAAGTTGAACCCTAGATCAAACGTTTTGACTTTTTGAGTGGCAAAGTTGCATGATCTCGTGTGATGATAACGAACAACATAAACATTAGTAGCCCTCTCGAATGGCAATTCCAGCAAAGCTTCAAGACCGACAAGAATTCTTTCCCCGTACACTTTCGGGTCCAAGAGAGTAATTTCTGTATTCGATATTTCAGCTTAATATTGGCTTTGAGTTCTACGGCTTCTCTGTTTACTTGGGATGAGACCGGAAAGAAGTTTCGACTGTTAACTTAATAAGCTTATTTGATAGACGACACACATGTAGCCCAAGCTCTACGGACGACTATGTTGACCTCTGTAATGAAAACACGAGCGTAATGGCGAAATGATAAGGCTTTGTATGAGGAGGGGGGAGGGGGGGACGTATTGGATTTGAGGGGAAAATTAGTAACGATTTTCACTAAAAAAATCCCCCCCCCCCTCCTTTGTGGTACTTTTTGTGTCCGGTATGGTTCTTTGGCCGATTTGAAGGGATTTGGTGGAGCTAGTTACAACGGCTTCCCTCTCTTTTTATCCTATCCAAGGTTGGGTAGTCCACCAGAGAAGCAATCGGATCCGCTGACGGAACAGAGCCGTAAATTTGTTCCAAAGGTTCCAATCGCCTCGAACTCCACGTGGACCACTACAGATAGTAACAGAAGACATTCCTTGTAGGCTTTGGAGGACCATTAACGTGGAGAGGTAATCATTTCTCAATAATGTCCACAATCTTTTCCGTCTGGAGCCATCGAAAGACGCTTGATTCAAAACAGTTTCAAAAAAGGCTTAGCGATCCGGCAATTGACCTATGGCCACCGGGTGGGTAAGCAATTTGATTCTTAAGCCGGGTCGCTATGCCAAATTTGAAACGGTTTTGAGTCAAGCCTCTTTGGCTTCAGACGGAAAAGATTGTGGACATAATTCCCTCTCCGCGTTACTGGTCCTCCAGTTCTGTTACTATCTGCCGTGGTCCACGTGGAATTTCGAAGCGATTGTAAGGAATTTATGGCTGTTTTCCGTCAGCGGATCCGGTCGCTTCTCTGTTGGACTACCCAACCTTGGAAAGATACAGTATGAGGCCTAGTTCTCGGCCGAGCCCAGTTCTCGGCCACTTTTTGTTCAACGTTTATTTTTCGCGCCACAAATGAATCTGAATAACAAGTAACTGTTTCCAAAGGCACTGCTTGATTTCCTGTCTTTCGTTCTGCCAAGTTTTGAGTTTACAGCTACTATATACTGTGAGCACGTCGAGGTGACACGAAGGTAGATGAATTTGGTTTCCCCGAAACGTGTTTGTTTACAGCTACTCGAATTATCTGGTTTAATTCAAGTTTATATTTTATCTGTATAGAAGGCCCAAATGAGCCAATTCTTGGCATAAAGAACGTAGAGTGATAAAGCTATCTGATTTGCACTTGTGTAGCTGTACCGATTTGGCGCCAAAAATGCAGTCGCAAAGGACCTGGCGACGAATTAGCATTTTTGTATAAATAGGCGTAACGTATTTTTAATTATACTCGCCTTGCAATCAACCGAACACATCCCTTGAAAGATAATTAAGATGTGTGGATTACCCAACAGAATTATAAGTAGCACTTCGCTGCGAATATTTCAGCCTTTAAGTGCAATTTCATACTTAAAACGCAAATATAATCTTATATGCTTTGCACTTTGACTGTTGCCGATTATGTTACTGTTGGCAACCAGTTCAGAAATAAAGTGGTTATCTGTACATCGTTGTAGCCTTCAAATTTAAGTAACGCTTCGCTACGTAAGCGCCAACCACTATCTGTTAAATGTAAACTTTCGCTGGCCTGTTTTATTCTTCGACTTAAATCCACTCCTTAATATTTCCTCGGTACTTTGGCGTATTTGCCTGTTCTCGGCCACATTGCTCGCCGTCAACACTAAAAAGACTCGCTTGACTGCACCTTGAGAGTAAAAGTAGGTGTGCAAAAAACTTCCTTTTCTAACATGAAGCAAAGATCTTTAAGGATAATTAGTGATCGAAATATCAAAACACAAGCCTTATAAGTGATTTAACAGCAAAAACTGGTAATAATGCGTTGTTTACTCTGAGGAATCGCGCCTACTCTTTAGTGGCCTAGAACTGGGCCAGCTGGTTGCTTTCTGGGCCCGCGAACGAAGCCTCCATTTGCGTTATTACTCAAGTGAAAACAGTCGATAGCTTTACATGTGTAAACTGAATGCTGAAGCTAGTTGTGTGTGAAGTTTCAAGTCCTTACGGCTATTCCAAAGTAAGAAAAACAAGTTTACGTTTCTTGTGGCCGAGAACTGGGCCCCATACTCCCGGCATAGTAAATCGAACCCAATCGAACTAAATTTCAATCGAACTCAATCGAACTCAATCGAACTCAATCGGTGGATTGAGTTCGATTGAGTTCGGCAATCGAACGAAATCGAACTCACCGAAAAGAAAAAAAATCAATCGAACCCAATCGAACGTTCGATTTTCGAACTCGTGATTTATGTAAAACAGACGTTGAAAATCCATTACCAGATCTTAGGGCCTGATTACATGAGCCGGGCTGGTTTGAGTTTGCCGGGATCTCGGCATGTTTGTTAAACGCAACAAAAATCAACTTCGCGATTACATGACAACCGGGCCAGCCCACACCGAATCAGCCCGGCTCATGTAATCAGGCCCTTAGAAGCTCGAGTTACTTCAGCCCTGAGTGTAGCGCAAGTGTTTTTCGTAAACGAAGAAATTCCGCAGAAATGGCTTCAGACGAGTTGTGGATCGTAAGCTACAAATGTATAGTCAAAGGCTACCAGGAATGCCGCTTTGACGTTTTTTAGCTTTGTTTTGTTCTGTTCTGTTGCCGTGGACAATTTATAAATGGGGTTTTGTTATTGAGTAAATAGTAAAAAAAGCGCAACAAAAACTTGCTTTGACGGGCTTGCTTTGGGCTTGCTTTGTATAGGTTCACCAGAGCCAATCGAACGAAATCCATTTAATTGTGTTCGATTGAGTTCGGTTTCCGAACTCAATCGAACACGATCAGATGGATTGAGTTCGATTGAGTTCGATTTGTTCGATTGAATTCGATTTGTTGGGAAATCGAACTCACTGAAAGTGTGGTGTTCGATTTCGTTCGATTGCCGAACTCAATCGAACTCAATCCACGGATTGAGTTCGATTGAGTTCGATTTTCGAACGTTCGATTTACTATGCCGGGCATACTGTATCTATGGGGAAACCGTTGGAACTGAAACTCCACCAAATCCCTTTAAATCAGCTCAAGAACCACCTGACAGGACACAAAAAGTATCACAAAGGAGTTAAGGTCGAAAGTTGCTAATTTTCCCTTCAAATCCGATACGTTTTTCCTCCCATAAAAAGCCTTATAATTTCACCATTCCGCTGGTGTTTACATCACAAAGGTCAACATAGACCGCAGAGCTTGGGCTACCTGTGATTGACCATCACGGAAACACTTCACAACAAAGCGGGGCGCCCGGTGTGGAAACTGGCCCAAAGCGTGAATAGAGATTGAGACACAATAGGTATACATGATCTAAAGCAGGGAGCTGTGCGGAAATGTTACCTCACACTTTTCCACGCATTAGACCTGCTTGCCGCCATCTTGGCTCTTTAAGGCGCCTCTACTTCCGAACTGTTTCTTGCATGTTCGTTTCTTACGAAATATTTAGGAAATCTTGCCAATTTTCTACTTTCATCAAATGCGAAACAAAGAAAATCTAAATTAAAATATAGCTTTGTCGCTTCGGTGAAAGGCCCAAACAAATGAAAAATTGAAAATTCACACCTGATTTTGCTTTTCTGAAAATAAAAAACGAATATTAAGATTTGTGTTTTTTGGTATTCAATTTTTGATTTTTTTTAAACAGCAGATAAGCAGTGACTTTGATAAAGGATGGAGGAAATTGAAGCAGCCGTATTTGTTATAAAAGATAAACAGCCTATTAACCTAAAGTAACAGTAGATGTGATGATCATCAAAGGTTATAGGCAAGTCCTTACCTCAACTAAGCTTAGCAATTAATGGGTACCTTTGAAAAACAGTATCAACGGATTATTTGCCTTCTAAATCTAGTGCGAATTTGCTTCTTAATATAGAATGTGCCTTAGGATTTACTTCTAGAGTCATTGCTACATTTTAAAGAACCTTTGTAGACGCTATGAGTCTTGCATGGTGTTGTACGTATAACTTTGGTGTCAGGCAAATATGCACTCATAAAGACCACTGAGAGACATAATTTCCATAGTTAAATAGATTTTATAATTTAGAATTAACTTTGTATTAAGAAATAATTATGTGAGGCCCTGAAATTACAATGTAGCAGAATAAAATCAAGATTACATCAGAAAACAACCCTTGACAAAAAGGTTAAATAATAGTTCATTTTCAGTGTAATATGGAAATTTTGTGTCATTATTATCATCAAAGTAGAAACTGTTGATTGAAAAAACCGTAATTATTATTCGGAAAGGCGGCCCAAAGCAAGAGAAAAAAACGTAGGGACTTCTACTTCGTGGTTCCGAGTGCGTGACATTATTTGAGTAACTGCTGGCTGCATAAAATATTGCTGTAGCAATTGAGAATCTATGTCATTGTTCTTTATCATTTCTCAATTGAATTATGTAGATTGTTCAGAAAACTCCTCACACTCATAGTGCTCATGATTACATATTCTCCTGATACCAAAGTTGAATTCCATGCAAGACTCGGGTCTACAAAGATTCTTTAAAATATAGTAATGTCTGTAGAAGTTAAATCCTATGAGAACAATGAAGGCACACTCTATATTTAGAAGCAAATTTGGGGAAGAATTCCACACAGCCCCATACATTAATAATTATACATGCATTTTCTGACTCAGACTCTATTCGTTTTTGGAACAGTATGACAGTGATGCATGTATAAATAATAATGAGGCTGTACGGAAACCTTTCCGCAAATTTGTACTTAATGTACAGACAAAATAATCTGTTGATACCATTTTTCAAAGGCTCCCGCTAACATTGTTCAGCTTGATCGATGGTGTGAACTAGTCTTAAACCAGGCGCGCGTTGCTCGAAACTCCCGAAACTTTTCGGGCGCATTTCGGGTGCCATAATTTCTTTGGTATCTTAAAAACGAAGACGTTTTTAGGTATGAAACTTTGCAACAAATTTGCCTTTTCGTATCTTGAAATCACAGAAAAAGATAAGCTTTTCAGAACAAGCGGATCGCAGGTTTTAAAATGGCTTTTCGGGCCCGAAACGTTAACGGGACTTTCGAGAAACGTGCCCCAGATCTCTGCAGACAATCAATTTGTTGTTTTGGATAAATAGGCTGGATATTATTCAAATAAAAACAAAAGAGGCAACTCGTCTAAATACACTGAAAATGACAGCTTGTCTTTGATTTTAGTCACTAAAATTTCAAATAAAGCCTGGCGTTTGGTTTTCCATTTGGCTCTGTTTCGATGTCCACGTCCTCCATTTTGGATTTTTCTGCGGATTACCGCTGAAAACTCGTTCTCAGACTCCCCTTCCCGGTTCCTCGTTTCCCCTTCCTTGTTCCCGCTTTTAGTAACATCCACCGATTACCTCATTCATTGAAAACAACTCTTAAAGCGAAGCATAAGTTTATTTCATTCACTGGCACGAAAAAATACAATTCTCAGTTAAGCTTACTTGGAATTATAGCTAATAACTGGACAAGAAAACTATTCCACTATTTTCTTTTCTATTCAATTGAATTGGCAATCCAATTGTAAATGCATAAATTGGTTTTGTATTTCCAGTGGCATATTTAATGTTTCATTTCGGACCAAACTAAAAGTTACCAGCAAATGTTAAGAAATCGTTGAGTCTGGGATCCAGCATTAGGTAATTCAGAGGTTTTGCATTCAGTGTTCTTTAATCTGACTTTCAAGTACGACTTTCCCAATTTAAAAAAGAAATGGTAACAGTATTTACCCTTAAGAGTTTTCAAATTAGCCGAGGTGGTATTTGAAGAGACGAGGGCGTCCAAAAGCCACCGTTAGTCGTGTCACTCACTTGGATTTGAATTACCACGGAAACCATCTACCTTATTTGACCTCATCTACTAGTAGACGATAGAATAAAGGCACTGCCTAATGCCTCTGGTTATGCTTCAACAGCTTTTGAAAACGAGACACAATTATTTTGACAAGCTCATTTGCGATGCTTTATCTACTTGCAGCCATATCTCACACAAAACCTTCCAGACCCAAGACCAGCACCTCCTGTCGCAAAAATGAATACATCGTTTCACACCCGCAGGAAATGTAATAAGACACATAATCAGCTGATTGTTTAAGTCGTCAAGGTAAGAAATTGAAAAACAAAAACGCTTGAAACTGTAAACGAACTCCCTAATAACTAAAGGTCATCAACGAAAGCATTTAAACAGAAATACTTTCCTCTATTCCCAGACAGATATATGACCATGTTTTTAACTTTCATTATATTATTTTTACCGGCTGTTTATTAACACAGTCTTTTTCTAAGGTGTTTTACTGCAGGAGGCTCTAGAGCTCGGTCACTAACTGAACTGGTTTCATCAGTGACAAAACGTCCTGCATTCTGCTTGGGTAAAAGTGCCGATTGGTAGATGATTTCGACTGATGAAGTGTGACAGTATATTTTTTGCACTCCCGTTTTAAGAACTCGGGATAATTTTCTGCGTGGCGTGCCACACTGAAGATAAATTGCAACTTACCAGAAACAATAGTCAATAGCGCTGTCAATTTGTTTCTATGATGAAACCATGAACAGGCCTTGATCAAGTATTCTTTAAGTTATCAGATATTGACATAGCCTCAGAATATGTTTACAGAGTATGTAATTCCATGTGACGATGTTTTGTTCTAAGACACAGGAATTAAACAAAGACGCTATAGATTGGTAAGAGTTAAAAGCTCACAAACTTGGATTGTTCATATTGCACTTTCGTTCAACATCATATCTGAAGACTGCAATTAATTGAGCAAAGTAACTTCAAAGATACAATTAGTAAAGACGTCGTAACACAAACAGCTAGTAATCACTTATTGAGACTTTTTCCGGAAACCTATTTGATCGTTCATTGATTCAATATATATAATAGTTATGACCTAATGCTCATGCGCAATGACAGCCCACCCAGCTGCTTTCCATATTAGTAGGCCATCACACGCCGCTTGTGAAGTCTTTATTTTCCCGACCTCTGTCATATCGTCTGGTGTTTCAATTTTACACTGTTGGTAACAAGAGAAAATATTTATATGAACAGTCACAAATGGCAAGCAGAACCTCGTTGGTTTCCTTTATCCTTGTCTTCACAGTGAATCATGCTGAAAATCTGAATTCTTATTTCTCTCTTCACGAGGACAGAGCAATTACGAGTTCTTTCATTAAAAGCGTGTATACACAGGACATCTTGTCATGTGGAAGGGCCTGTGCTGCCGAACTGAACTGTAACACAGCAAACTACCTGAAAGCAGAAAACAAATGCGATCTTTCGGAAGAGCGAATAATCACTCGGCAAAAACCAGAAGCCGCAATCTTGAAGGGGTGTCTCCTGATTGAAAAGGTACGAAATTATTTCATTTTTATCTAAGCTAATAAAAAGCAAGATAATATCTGAAAAAGAAGAAAATATTTTGTTTATAATTTTGTAGTTCCTAGTTAATTAGGGACTAGTTGTAGTTAATTTTGTAGTCCCTCAAACGAGGACGAAAAATTTACGCGTCCCAATAAATTTAAAATAATGGGTTAGGAAGGGTAGTGAATTTGGGCGTCATTGTGCGAGGGCAGTAAATACTAGAGATTTTTACAACCGGAAATTGGAGATGAAGTTCATTCTCACCCTGTTTACAAGTGTGAAGATAATTCCGCTGCAGATATGATAATTTCGATATCACAATTACAAGCAATATTAACATGGGAAATGTGTGTGTTATAATCAAATGTGTAGGAAAAGTGCAAGTTAAAGAGCAGCTGAAAAAACACGTTCCCGTTTGCATCCAACCGTTTTTATTTTCAGCATTGACTCTGTCACCATTTCATATTGCTACGTTTACTCAGCGCTAATTATCTGCCAGTGGTACATTTTTAGTTGGAAACTGATAAAAAAGAAAAGAGGAAAAACATGGTGCAAGAGAGGATGAATCTGCTCTTGCATGGTGTAATTAGATGTGACTCTGTTCATTAGAATGAGCTTCTCTGTCCAGTGGACTATTGGCCGATGGTCGCCCTGCCGAAAATTCAGATGCTCACAAAACAAATGTTCGCTCAAAATGCAATTCTACAGACCTTTACCAGCATTCTGTTTAAAGAGTCAAGAGGAGTCATAATGTCGCCAATAAGAAAAGGGAAATACCCGCGTATTTCCTCGAAAAGTAGCCGCCGCAGAGGTGAATAAGACTTCGTATGTTTTCAGCCCCAAACGGCCGAGTGGTTATTCGAGGGAGGGAAGAGGCTATCGGTTTAACAAGGGGACAACTATTGCAGAAATAGCCCGCTAGACGATCGACGATGACTGCCTGAAATAAACTGAAATAAATTTTGTGTTGCATTGGAAATGAAGGATAACTTCGTTCTCTTAAAATTCCCTACGTTATTTTACATCGAAATATTAAAGTTATTTTTACCGAGTGTTTCTTAGCAACAAGAGACAGTTTGAGCCGGCTTGTTCAAAACCACAACAGCAAATTCCTTCTGTGAGCTCTCGGGCGTTTTCGGGCGATTTACGACGTTTCTTCGGTATCACCAGGGACGAATGGTAATAGTACTATGACGCATGTGCAGCGGGACGGTCATTCATGTTTTAGCGATTGTGTCAAGTCTGGTGGATAAAATTGTTGGCAATCTAATGGAATCTAATGGACAATGTGCTGACCACCTATCCCCAAGAACCTCTATCGGTCATGGAAACCTCTTAGGAGGCCTCACTGCGCCAGCAGACGCGGAAACGAGACTGAGAGAGAGAGAATCTGGTCAGGAGCCATTACTAGGAGCGTACAACTGCCCTATATTCCTGTCACGGCATTTCCACAGACCGATTTATTTTTAGATTGCATTTGCCGCGAATATGGGACTCCCTCGGGAGCCCATTCTCTCGTGCGAAACTTTTCCTCGACCATTCTTTTGTTCTAAAGTTTCTCTGCGAAGCTAAGAAACTTTAGAACAAAAGAAAGATGATGAGGATGCGGTATCACGTGTACGTTTTTTCACGGGAAAGATAGTCTAAAAATAAATCGCTCTGTAAAAATGCCGTGACATAGGCTTAGTATGGGAGTTGTACGCTCCTAGTGATGGGCTCCTGATCTGGTGGAAAGTTAAATTGTAAACACGATTAATCACATTCACAAGCTAGCTATCTCTAGATATCTTTTGTATTGTATCTGAACTTGATCAGTTGAAAGTATATTTAAGTACTTGAAAGGAATATTTGATCTTTCACATCTCCGTCTCTTTTATTTCAGATTAAAATGGTCCCTTCTGTAAAATACACACAAAATCTGTCGGGTAAGTATAACGGTCGTGCAAATTAATAAAATCGTCTAAAAGATATTTACGCATTACCATAATAATAGTCGAAACAGAAAAAAAAAAGGTGCAAAAAGGACAGTTTTAGATTCTACTTATTCAGTTAAAAACTAGATCACTAGATAATGAAATTCTCAGTACCATGCCATGATACTATGCTCCGACAAGTATGGCAACTGTATGTGTCAATTCGTTTGTTTTTATAACTGAATGAGGTAGGGAAGATTTATCCATAATTAAAAGCGTTTTGATAGAAACAAGTATTCCACCCGTACAATCTATTTGAAACGAATGACTTTTTTCGTTACCAGCTTCCATTATATGGGTGCATTTCACACCCCAATGGTGCACAACACAAGGACGAAGCTTATTTGGTACTGAAAAAACCACAGAAGAGTGCAAGGGAAAGTGCAAAGAGGGATGCCTCGGTGTTGAGTGG
>OX419344.1:18257224-18269724 GCA_948470475.1 Galaxea fascicularis
GATAAGAACTTAGTTGATCTTGCTATAATGCCAACTTAATATTTACATCTAGATATAAAGTTCTGTGATGGCACAAACGTTAGTGTTCTTCAGACTGTATACCAGTTTGATTTGTGCCAGAGCAAAGCTATAAAAGACTATCATAAAAGCTAATCTATATATTTGTATCTTGGAGTTGTAACGATTTATTTCGTTATAACTCCCATTTTTCTTATCCAAAATTCTCATCCCTGATCCCAAAAACGTGCAAGGTGTGATCCCTGATCCCATGACTTGTGACCTCAGATCCCGAGACTGTGAGCCCAGATTCCTGGACTGTGATCCCCGATCAATATACCTTGTTACAACCCTGGGAGTTCCCTTTTTAATACATCCAGTATACCCAGGGTGTCCAATTGATGGAAATCGATCATTGGAGAAGCAATTGATCATCGATTTGTATTGATTGGTGTGGAAGTTAATGGTGGGCCTGGCCTGCATGAACAACAAAATGTGTTAACAAAACACAGTGTATGTATGTAATATAGCCACTGTCTATTCAGTTGGCTTGAAGACTATGAGATGGGACAAAATTGGCAACCAGTTGATGTCAATTAGGTTACTGATATTGGAAATCAGCAAGAATCGGTAAAGGTTACACAAGTCATACACATTGTCATAACTGGTTATCAGTTATCAATATCAATCGATTAATCGATATTGATTGGTATGGATTGATATTGATTGTTATTGATTTCATTGATTTGATACCCAGAGAGTATTATTGTGAGCAATCCATAGACAGCATTTTAAGTAATGTTAATCTTGCTGTTTGAATAGTTTTAAGTTTAATATACTAGACCGAGAACTTAAGTGCAAGTTTTCAAAGTTTACCATTTAGTTTTTTCTATGATCATACCAGATACAAGCCATGCAAATTTTGAACCAATCAGAAGTTAAAGCGAATAATGTAACAGGTGTAAATGTGGGAAAAGATCTCCTGGTGGGCCACACGATGGGCCTCCAGTGACAGATTTTATAACCACTAAAACATCACCTGATTTTGGGCTACACGTACAGTAAATAACTAATCATACCCTTTTTGGTATATTTCAGCAGCATATCAGGCTCGTTTGTCTTGCTATGGGTATTTTGGCATGGCTGTCTCACCAAAATATGCCTGATATACCACCAAAGCTTACCAAAAAGATACAATTAGGTACAAATATTGAGTATTTCAATCTCCAATAACAACCAGTAGACACTGGTAAGCAAGATTAAACCATTGGAGATTTACTATAAATATTAGATTGATATCATTATATTACCTTAATTACAGGATCTCCCAAAGAGTTTTGAATGAGTTGAGAAAAGATTTAGAGAAGTACAATATAGAGGTAAGGTTCTCTCTAAACTTTTCAATTTATAGAACTTGAATGTGTTATTTGACAAGTCAGTTTATGAATATAATGATGTTGACATTTTACAGTGTACTTGATTGATACAGTAATGAAACATCTGACCTGATCCAAAGCTTTTAGTTGTTTGGGCAGGGGGAGGGGAGGGAGGAGCAGAGATTTTGTTAAGGAGCTGATGATGTCTTGAGATCTATCGTGCATAGATGTATGATTTTAATTACAGTTGTAAGAATTCATTTTTAATTAATTTGTGCTAAGATCATCAGAATGGGCATGTTGAAAACTGCACAAATAAGTTTAGTAAAAATAATAATTATTTTAATTGTGATTTGGGTTGAGATGTTTCTTCTCCATTTTGTATTGCAGATGTTCAATGAGAAATTGAAACCAATTGACCTCAGAATACGAAATTTAGAAAGCAAGTATGTTGAGAGGGCATTAAAATAACCTGAATTTATTGTCTATCATAATCTGAAAAGTGGACAAACCTATACTAAATCTGTAACACTTAAATTGTGCGATGGGGAATGTGGCTATTGTACATTATTTAAGTTCTGAAGTCTCTGCACCATTTTTTGTCTGTTCCTGCTTTATTAAGGCAAGCTTCAAATGTATGTTGGTCAGGAGGCATGTCATGTTAACTTTGAGTGGTTAGGGTGCCAGATGTCCCTCTATGATTGATTGTTGTGGTTGGTTCAAGGGTCCTGAATTCAGTTTGTTAGTGAGTTGCATTAATAGGAAGAAAGAAAAGAGGAAAGCCTGGAGAAAGGAAGGAAGGGAGGGAGGTAGGAAGGGAAGGAGGGTTAGAAGAAGGCAGCAGTGAGGGAGAGAGTTGGGGAAGGAGGGAGGGAGGGGGAGAAGGCAGGGGGTGAGAGGGAGGGAGGGAGGGAGGGAGGGAGGGGAAGAAGGAAGGAGGGAGGGAGAGTGCTAGGGAAGGAGTGAGGGAGGGGGAGAAGGGAGGGGGAGGGAGAGAGGGAGGGAAGGAGGGTTAGAAGAAGGCAGCAGTGAGAGAGAGAGTTAGGGAAGGAGGGAGGGGGAGAGGGGAGAGAGGGAGGGAGGGAGGGGAAGAAGGAAGGAGGGAGGGAGAGAGCTAGGGAAGGAGTGAGGGAGGGGGAGAAGGGAGGGAGGAAGGATAGAGAGAGGTAGGAAGGGACTAGGAGGGAGGGTCTAGGTAGGGGGAAGGGAGGGAGGAAGAGAGAAGGAAGGGAGGTTAAGGAAAGGAGGAGGGTTGTCAAAATTAGAAGGGGGAAAGGAGGGAGTGAAGTGCTGAGAGAGAGTGATGATCAGGAAGGATTAGTGATTAGGTTGGGTCAATAAACATACCTGTCCAGTGTTAGTTATCAAATTCTTTGCTTTTTATGTTTTTAATATCCAATCCATATAATTTACAGAGAAAGAAGATACCCTCCAGTAAAATATTTAGCCGAGAAAGATCGTAAAAGAATATTGGTGAGTTATGATCCTTCAGACTTGTTTCAGCTGTCACTTAATTTGTTGGCACATTTTGGTTATTTTTTATTTAGTTGTTAATGTTTTGTTTGCTTTTCAAATGTTGTTTTTGATGTGAATTATGACTAATTGTCCACAGTTATCTAATGCCATGTTTTCATCACATTACAAAGTGGAATTATGCTACATGAAAGTCAAACAGACACATGTCAATCACTGTACATATTGACTGCTTAAATGACAAAATTTAATGTCCTATCTAACAACTGTGATGCCATATGGTAATTGAACTAAGTGGAGTGCAATTTGGTCTGAAATCATATTATGTGATTTTGATTTGAAATCACAAGTATGACTTTCTAGACCAAAATTGCATGACACAAAGTTGAATTACCACTTTGTTACACCCATTTTAAAATCACACAGTTTTTTGACAATATAATGTATTTAGTATTTATTTAATGGTTACTTCAGGAACTAGTTTTTAATTTTGATGGGCTTAAAAAAGGATGTGATTTAGAGCAAAAAATGGTGCAATAAATATTAATGATGGAATAAATTGCACTGTTGGGAGCCAATGAGATTTCATGAATGACGAGTGATTTCAAAATGGGTACAATAAAGGAAATAATCCGACCAATTATCTCTCCTTATGATGGTGATTTAACCCATGTAACACTAACATCAGTATGTATATTCTCCACACTGTTCTTCATACAATTTCTATGATAATTACAACAAGAATTTGTGAAACAATCTAGACCTAAATGTTGTTTGTTGAAGGGTTATATTGGGGGCAGGATTAGTGAATACATATATCTTGTTAACCAATTGTGGGGGCCGTACAGGGAAAATATCGACCAAGTGCAGTGAGGTCCATACGAAAAAGACATAGGGGCGATACTGTCCCAGTATGGCCCTGAATAAGTTTGGTTAATAAGATATTTTATTACATGACTGAAGACAACGCAGAATCATTTGGGACATATACCCGGTCCAATACTTAGGGAATATCAGACTGGCAATAGAGCAATTTTATTGGTTGATTTTAGTTATTGGCCGTCTGACTGCCTAAGTCGTGTAATAAAAATTGAATCAGAATTTCTGGAGGCACATGTATGTCTGAGTCCTTGAAGGGGAGGGGACGGAAGGGGCCAAACTCAAAGAAACCCTCAGGGAGAGGGATTGGAACAGCAGAGTCCAATGCAAGCCATTAGGCCTGGGTTTGAATAGATAAATTTTTTGGCTTGTCAGGTGACTGGTGGAGCTGGCTTTGTTGGATCTCATCTGGTTGATGCTTTGTTGATAGCTGGCCATGAGGTATGTTGTAAAAATTTGTAATGAAACAATGCATTTATGATTGTAGTAGTAGGTGCAATACTAGTCCGTTTAAGTCACATACTCAGGCTCTTTCATCAAAAATGATTTTTGAAATTTTTGCTTTTCTAGAGAAAAAAATAATTATAATAAATGCTAATAGGCACCACCTCATGAACTCTTCACTTAAGTTGCCATTTGTCACATCCCAAATACATGTTTTTTTTTAACATTCCGTACGCATGTTTAAATATGTTTTAAATTTTTACATGCGAACACAACCCTGCACTTTTTATACCCTAAAAAGGACCAAAGAATTGAACATGCCATGTTAATATTTAAGCAGTATTAGTGAATGTAACTTTCAGATTGTTTATGCTATCAACTCATTTTTCTTTTGATTAATCCAGAGCGTTGTTGATAACTTTTACTCCCTGTGATTGGTGTTTGAAGATCAGACTGCATATACATGCATAATATAATTTGTCTGTGCATTGAATAATATACCTATACAGTATATAATGATGTTCATTCAGGGTTGTTAGAAAGGGCCAGTGGCCAGCGATATCACCAGCTACTTTCCAGTTTTGCTGGCTACAATTCACTGGTAAAAGAAGAAAGTTAATGTAGGGGAAAAAATGGTGTTGTTACCCCCAGAGTGCATCTACATGTACTTTCCTAGATTCTCAAATGAAGACTGATCCTTAAACCCTGTTGAAGTCCGGATTTTTTTTTTCAGGCTCTACGTTAAAATACGCAATTGCCTATAATTGTGTTCACAACTGCGAGGATCAGTCTGCATTTGATTTCATTTCCGCAGTTCATGATTTATTTCATATACATCACTCACTTTCCTAGATTCTGTTGACAATGCTGTTCACTTAACATTATTTATATACGTAGCACGTAATGTCAAAATGTGTCTATATTAATGATATTAGTGCATGTATGAACTACAGTATTATGTTTGATGTTACCAACACAGCCATTTATCATTGATATTTTCAGGTAACTGTAGTAGATAATTTTTTCACGGGAAGAAAAAGAAATATTGAACATTGGTGAGGAACTTGAAATTTGTGATACAGCAATACTTGTAAATGTGATGTAATATTTCTAATGTTGCTCTACATAGCGTATAATTTCTAGTCTAGTGAATTGAAATATCAATTGCACTTTGAACCATAATGTGGACCAGCTTTAAGCTGCTTTTCTTCGTGTCGTAGGAATAACACTTTGGCTTCTTTTAATTTTTTTTTTATCTTCACGTATTTATTACAGATTTGTTTTTACAGGATTGGGCATGAAAATTTTGAACTTTTAAATCATGATGTAGTCGAACCACTGTTATTAGAAGGTAAGTAGTTATATAACAACAGCTGCACAAAATTACATACAGTGTATTAAAAGTAGAAACATGTAACTGCTTCCTGTTGGAATGTCAATCAACTAACACTGGATCTGTCTTTGTGTTGTGAATGGCTTTCAAGGCTGATGTTGTAGTTACAGCTATGTTGTTGGAATTTGAACCATGCTTGTCCAAAGCCACCAACTTTTACAGGGTTGCCACGGTCAGGGAAAAGTCAGGAAATTATGTATGAAGTCAGGGAATTTCTAAATTCTGCCTGAAAGTCAGTGAAAAGTCAGGGAATTTGGAAAGAGATTCTTTGGTGGTAAAGGTGTTTTCGTTTCAAAAAATCCTGCACAGAAATTGATTTCTGGCTTTATTGCCTGAGGATTTGCCTCTGATGGTCAGTGGAAAGTGGTCTTAATGGTCAGTGAAAAGTAAGTGAAAAGTCAGGGAATTTTTTCTATCCCAATGAGTGGCAACCCTGTTTAAGAAATTCTGCCTGGAAGTATTTTCGTGTACGTGTATTTCAATATATGGATGGATGCGCAGGCCACCTTCTGTAGGAATTTATTGATAAAATGTGGTATTCTTTAGGGAGTTGGGATGGGCCGACGAGGGGGAAACAAAGCTAGAATAGGGTGATTGGGTTATTTTCTGAAAAAAAAAACTGTTGTGCAGTGTCAGAGGGGGAGTGCCACCCAAAAATTTTTATCAACTGAGTTGATAATCTAAGTTTGAGTTTTATATAAGTGAAAAATTTGTATTAAACTTACTCTATATACATGTAAAATTTTTAGCGACAAACTTATTCTGTATAAATAAAAACTAAAGAAGTGTATAAGTAACACTATGATAAAGGGATTCGAGAAGCTGATGTTTCGACCGTTAACCCTTCATCAGAGCGATTCCAGAAAAAACTAACGCGATAAACGTCAGATTTTTTAATTTCTTTATGGTGGCAAATTTGCATTATCAACTCAGTGGATAAAACCAAACCCTGAAATAGAACTTGATTCCCCCTTTAATATTAAATCAATACTTTCTAAAGATGCATAATGTGTGTGTTTATCTCACAGTCGATCAGATTTATCACTTGGCATCTCCAGCATCGCCTCCAAACTATATGTACAATCCTATCAAGGTAACGATGATTTCGTAATATTTGTTATTTTACGCCCTGCAGTAGTTTGGTGATTTGCCTCCGTACCATGCGTTTCGTTCGTGTTTTCTACTCTTTGGTGTGTTTTTTCTCGTCTCAGGTTTCGCGCAGCCAAAGAACAACAATAAATACGAAACCTAGAAAACCCGTCGGAAATGCTTGCTACAAAGGCTGCATGTTGTCGAGCTATACACATAAATTTGGTTTTATCAACGGTGTTGGTACCTTAAATAATTGACCACCGTACAGGGATTCTAATCGTCGATTAGGGAGTTGTACACAAAAAGTGGGTTTTACCAACAGAGTTGATAATGTAAATTGACCACCGTAGAGGGATTCTAAAAGCTGACTTTTCGCGCGTTATCCCTTCGTCGCAGCGAATCGAGGAATCATGGGTTGTGTGTAGTCTATTTAGGGGATGTGGAGCTACGCTATTGGTGGTAACATAGCAACGTGAAATATAAACCACACACAACCCATAATTCCTCGATTCGCTGTGACGAAGGGCTAACGGGCGAAAAGTCAGCTTTTAGAATCCCTCTACGGTGGTCAATTTACATTATCAACTCTGTTGGTAAAACCCACTTTTTGTGTACAACTCCCTAATCGACGCTGCATTACGGCTTCTTAAGAAACTCTCCCCTTTACTCATTTGTTTCGAGTTCTGTGCAGTGCTGTACAATGTATGTCTGTGTAGTCCGCCAGCAGTCCTTTTGTGAACAGGCGCGGGAAACATTTGAACCGAGAATCGACTGCAATGGCGATTGTGGGGAGGGCGAAATACACGCTAGCCTGCAAAATCGGGAGGAGACGCGACGCGAAGGGAACCCACAATAACCGTCGCCAAAATTAGATACCGCTCGTAGTATAAGCAGGGAAGTATTTTTTCCTCCTTGCTCTGGCCAGTGTTACCGCAGTAAGGATGGCTTGCGCTTGCAAACATCCAAACACCAAGAAGGAACTGGTAGTTGTGTAAATGTCTATGGTGTTCGACTTACCTGACATCAGTGAAGGTTTTGCGCGAAAAAAGGAGACCAAAAACCGATTTTTAGTGACAGCAGAGGTTTATGTAATAAGAAGGTGGTAGTGCTGTGGCTAACGAAATTGTGTCAATTCTTTCCGATTCACAGACAATAAAGACAAATACATTGGGAACGCTAAATATGCTGGGTAGGACATAATTTATGTTATGATAAAAGTTATACGTTACGGTAGAGGCTACTGGATTAGCCTGGATAAAGTACTACGGTATCTATTGGCCATTTCTGAGTTGCGCAGGGAACTGGTGCGTGTTACAAATTTTAAGTAATCCATAAATCAGTTAACACCATCAGATGAAAGATATCATTGAGATTTATCGTTTGACTAAGTTTGATCCTTTTAGGCTGAACAGAGACCAAGGTGTGGACTTTAAAACATCGTTCAAAATCCATACAAATGTATCTATTTTTGAGGTTGCGTCCCTTATAGCCATATAAACTCTTAAAAATATTATTCACTTTTCTGACAACTGTAAAATCTCGTCATCCACTTACTATCTGGAAATAACTGAGATGAAAATCAATGTTTGCTCATTTTTAAGAACATCACAGAAATCGTAAAAAAAAATTAAAAGTTTGTAAGTTTGCTGTATCTCGTGGTAAAATGTTGTAATACAGCGGATACACGTGTGTATATAACAGCTGTGACTTATAGAGGTCAGACTATTATATCTTCTTGTCATTCTCCAGTGCCCGAGAAGGGCAACAACATAAGAATATACTTAAGATGTTTTAGGCTCAAAACGCAAAACAGAAAACAAGGTCAGCCTCGTCCGCAAAATTAGACGTTGTTATAAAAAGAACACAGAGAGCAATCCAGAACTTAACTTCTTGGTGTGAAATATGTACTTCACGATTGGTTTCTACGCGAAATGGACGTAACTAAACTACGTCGTCAGCCTTTATGACAAACAATCATCCAAATGTATTTAAGATTTGTATTAGTGTATAGCAACTTCCATGCTGTGGCAAACCTTATCGAGCCTTCTTTTATTACACGCTACTCAGCAGAACGGGGAGACTATTGTACACGAAAAACATTATTTTGTTTTGACACCAATTGCGTTTGAAACTGAGAAAAAAAGAAGAACCCGCGGAGCCGTTTTAAGACTGGGACCTAGAAACTTCTTCGACAATAATGCGAGACACTGAATTCCATCCTGTGTAAGCGTCGCCTTTAGAACCACTGCATGGCATTACCCATAATTCTACTGTAACTGCGCCCTGTGGAATGTTTTCACAGTAACCCTCAAATGATCGGTGGTAAAGCAAATTGGGACTCCCAGATGGCCAATGGTTGTACACAACCGCCTCGATCGTCGTTGGTCCGCTGCATTCATTACCATTAAATTTGAAATACCAACGGTTACACTGAGTTCCAGAACCATAGACTCTCGTATTTCCTTGAAATGAAACTTTGAGTGCTGTATCAGACCGCAGTTTGTTGAACGAGCAGTCCTGGAATACAATCAAACGAACCAGTTAAGCGGGTCCGTGTGAATTTTAAAAGGTTGAGAAAGATTTGCTCAGCAAAACACTTACATGAGGTTGACCTAACGTTTGTCGTTGTTAAAGGCGGTTATTAAAGATTATCGTTTAATTGTTTAAATATTGCAATACGTTGCAAGGTTTGCCACAAGGTTATCATCTTCGTTGGACTGAATGAGGTTCCTAAAAAATAATATTTGTTTAATGTGTGAGTATTATCGATGTTGGCCTTTGGTTTTCCGATTTTTTCGCTCTCACTCGACTGTGGCTCACGAGGTTGAGAAATCTATGGGCGGCCGTCATCGCCAAAAATACAAGGATGTCAAAAGGAAGATAGTAATTTGAAATGGTACATGGGCATACTGCAAAATAGAACAAATGGGTTAGCAGTGATGTAGCCTAAGTGCAAATAGCCTTCACGGAATAGACTGAACAGAAACGCTCAAGGGAAATGGAAATAGGCCTATCTTCCAAACGCGAAATGGTAGAGTATGTCAACAAACGGTCTGGTGTGATGTTGTTGAATGGCTTACCTTAACAGAACGTGGTTCATGCCATCGACATATTGTTTAAAGAACCGCCAATAGTTCAAAGTAATCTGAACAGCAGACGATTGATTTAGCGTTATGAGAAATGGCTTAGCGAAACAACAAATGGCCTGAGAGGAACTCACATCATACAGTCCAATACGAAATGAATTTTGCGTTTGGAAGATAGGCCGATTTTCATTTCCATAGAGCGTTTCTGTTTAGTCTACTCTTTTTCAACATAAATGACTCGACAATTTCTTATCTTCCTGTTTCGTTCATTGTTTGAGTGAACCATTTCATAAAAGGCAACAAGGCTATTTGGATTTAGCCTGCATCATTGCTAACTCATCTGTTCTATTTTGCAGTACGCCCATGAACCATTTCAAATTACTCTATTCCTTTTGACATCCTTGTACTTTTCACGGTGACGGTCGCCCATAGAAATCGTACCAGTAAACGATGGTAAAAAGGTTTCCTGTAGCGACAAGCGTGTCTTACAGCCTCTGAGAAAGTATATGACAAATCTAGCGCGCGTACATTCACATAAGAACTGCAAGTAGTGTCCGTTTAACTGTTGAAGATTCCTATGAATCATACAGCATTTTTCTGTTACCTTTATCTTTCCGTTATTGGTACCTTGTTCTTTCTTCCATACACACTGTTTCCAGTTGGTTTGTGGCACTGCGCCGCTTTCCCCTGTCTCTCCTTTGTCCCCTTTCAATCCTTGAGCTCCCATAATCCCCAGCTCTCCTTTCCTTCCCATCAGCCCTGGTGGCCCAGTTTTCCCACGAAGCCCTTCCGAACCTCGTTCTCCTTTTTGACCCATAATTCCTTGAGCCCCCTTGTCACCAGCCTTTCCTTTAGGTCCTTCTCATTCCTACGGGGCCTTGCGTCCCTGGGACGCCAGGCATTCCCGGCATGCCATTTGATCCTGGGATACCGGGAAAGCCATGACCAATCATAGATTTCTAGAAAGGAAGGACAGAAATTTTTTGAGAGAAAATCAAAGGCGACCTTATTGTTGGGATGGAAGAAGAAAGAGATTGTTACGGGGATACAGCAAGTGTGAATATGTCATCCCAAGGTGTGGCAAACTAAGAAAGCCAAACCAAACCATTTGCCGTGGTGCGGTCGGTTGGGTTGGGAGTGGAAGTTGTTCAAGAAAGTGGTAACGTCGGCCTCACCCTCTTCACTCTTATGTCATAAAGAAGACAGTTTGGCGTATCTACCAAAAATTATTACCAAGTTCTAGAGGCAGTGAATAACGCAATTATTTGAAGTATTTCCTCGACTTGGTAGTCTTAAATAGCCGTTAATAACCCGTCTTGAAATACTTAAAAAAGTACTGATCGATTGTCAGCTCGATTGGGGATCATTTCATTGTTTACAGGACAGATCTGCGAGTGAGTTCTAGAAGTAACGACTGGGTGAGTTTAACTTACTCTCTTTCACAAAAGTCATCCGAGGATGAGCGTTCCGAAAATTTGTGGCAGCCCCGCAATAGTTAGCAAGCAAAATAAAAAAACAAACAGTCATCTCAAAACGGTCACAGGCCGGTTCTCAAATCTCTTGTTGTGTGCCTGGTCTGTCGTCAGAACGATTGGAGATCGCTTCATTATTGGAGATAATTCACAGTCATTAAATTGGGGTAAACATTTGAAATATGTTGGAAAGAATGTAGTTCTGCTATCTATCAAAACTTATTAGTAAGTTCTAGAAGTAGCGGGTGATACAAATATTTTTCCACTGGGCGAGCTCTCTTTTTTTGCGCGCGCCTGACAAACTCTTAGCAACGGAAGACCACCGAACGGCTGGTGAATTTTAAAGCAATATAGGGTCTCAGCTGCATTCAAAATGACGCCAAAATTCCGCTTTTGGACTGAGTTGGCTGGTGCAGAAACAGTGTTAGTTAGCTCATGAAATCTCGATCCAGTTTTCTTAAATATCTCAGTTTACCGATTCCCTTAATCTAAGTTATATCCTCAGACATAGGTCCGAGGTTTTCCCTTCTTCACTCGTTTCAAGATGTTGAGTTTGTAGTTACCTCGCATAAGTCTTTGAAAGCTGCGGTTTTCTGTTGTTGAGGTTGGGTAGTGGTTCCCATTGAACCCATTGGTAAACAGAGAACCAACAAAACTGCGATATACTGCGCCATGGCGTTGAACGCAAGAGTGCCTTCCCGTCTGCTGTTCTGGATTGAACGTGGTTTGGTTTGACGTCTCATTTTCAGGGGTTAATCTTCAAATAGCTAGTTTCAATTGATGTCGCCGTCAGAATTGATTTGCCATCTATGGTCAATTTTTCTACCAACTTAGAAAGCCGTTTTAAATTCCAAAGGCTTTTTGCCAAGAAAAGCGCTCATATCAGACTCCAGGGAACCATTATAGAAAAAGGTCACGTACATCTATCGTAGAGGTTGAAGCCGGTTGAAAACGAAGACAGTAATTTTACTTTGTATTCAAACTAAGGCATGTGATATGTATTTTCCGTGGCATAGTTCCTTTTAGCTGCGGCTACACGTCGCCGGCGCGCAGTGGTGTCTCTAATTTTGTCGCGAAAAGTTCAACTCATTCCATTTCTCGCGATTTTGTTTATTTGCGAATTTTTAGCTGTCGCCATCGCAGCACTTGCGCGAGGGTGGCTACACGTGTGATTTTCACTGCGCGCTGGCGACGCGACAATTTTTTAAAAAAATGCATCACCATCGGAAGCAAAAAATCGCTCCTGTAGCCGCGACTTAACTTTTCGCGACAAACTCACAGATTTTGT
>OX419344.1:18272224-18374724 GCA_948470475.1 Galaxea fascicularis
GCGCAAGTTACGGGAAAATCGTCTTTTTTGTCTGACAGCATTGAAAAAGTCTTCACTTACTCATATGACCCTTTAAACTATAATATCAGCATGTATATTCTCCAAACTGCTCTCCATTCATTTCTATGGTGATGGTGAGGAGAATTTGTTAAACAATCAACACCTTTGTTACTTGTTGATCACTTCCTTTTTTCTCACAACCTTTATGTTTGATTGAGCAGTGTAACTATAGGGAGAAATTAAGTATTGGAGTTTAAAGGTTAGATTGTAATTGCTTTGTACAGAGGGTCCGAAATTTTTATTTGGTCCATTTTAGGAGCACGTTGAAGTACGCGTAGCAAGAATATTCAACACATTTGGACCCAGGATGCATATGAATGACGGTACAGCTATTTAGTTTAATTTAATTCACGTTATTTTAACCCAGATGTGAAATGAGTCGTTGTCAAATTCTTGTACCGTACATGCGGAATCCACTTGCTTTTCTAAAACCATCCAGCGTGCAAGTAAAGAGTTTTAAATTGGTTTGCAGCTACTGTTTCTTTTAGTTGCGTAACTGGATGGGGGTAGGGGTGTTGACTTTTCAAAGCTTTACCCTCGCCAAGGGCCAACTGACTTATACCCCAGTAGCCAGTGAAGGGGATGACCCTAACCTAAAGTGTTTATTGAAAGTGTATTCTTCTAAATTTCAAACCACTCATTCTTAAGTCCGGGATACTCTCGTTCTTAGCAACATTCTAAATTAAAGTAGTTGTTGTTGTTGTTTTTTCTCTCTCTCTCCCAAGGTCGTGTTGTTAGTAACTTCATTATGCAAGCATTGGAAGGAAAACCGCTCACAGTAAGTAAATCGAAACAGATAAATCATGGGACATCTACAAATAAATGTACTCATGAGATGACTGATTCTTATTGTTGATTTGCTCAGGTGTACGGAAGTGGAAGGCAGACGAGATCGTTCCAGTACATCAGGTAAACGTTACAGTTGGGTTGCTAGTGAAAACACCAAGAATCGAGGTAAAAAGACTCTCGTCCTTGCACCTTGCTTTTGTTGTTTTGGCCACGTCAACACCAACTATGTAAGTCACCTTGTTGCTTGCCTACGACTACACCACCGCCAATAACAACAATAGCGATACTCATCGTTACGTCACCTATTGTCATTAATGTGTCAACCAGATGTTTATTGGCTCTCGAAACAAAGGATTCTTTTGTTCTGTGGTTGGCAAAATTTAAATATCAAAAGACTTGTTTGTAAACAGTGAGTATCGCTATGGAGAGCTTTAGCAAAGAGGACGGCAACCGCAACGGGAACGCCACAAAACAATAGTCGTAATGACCAAAAACAATCGCTCTGCACGTGCGTTTTACAGTTTTGTACATTTTGTTGCCGTCCTCTACAAAACAACAACGTCAAATGACCAAATTTTAGGTTTTCTCGAGAACGTGAGCGCATGACGGTAAATTTACGTTTCTTGTTTCTTACTTTAACGCCGTTCTTAAAAATTTAGACCCTAGACAGTTCATGTTAAACAAATTGAGATAATAGCGAAAGAGTTAGAAAATCGAGAAGAAATATTTTGAAATGCCGTTTTCGTTGCCGTCACCGTCGTCGTTGCTAAAGCTGCTTACTAAGGTTTCTAGTTGGACTTAAGTCCGTAGAAGCAGGATGGCCGGGCGGCTTAGGGCGCTGGATTTTAATGCGGTGACCCGGGTTCAAATCCCGCTCGGCCACTAGCTGGTGTTGTCCTGGGTAGTCCCTGGTTCAACTCCGTGACATCCTTGTAGATAGCCAGCTGGCGCGCGTTTTTCGAAACTCCGGAAACTTTTCTGGCGCATTTCGGGTGTCATAATTTCCTTCGTAGTTTAAAAACGAAGACGTTTCCAGGCACTAAATTTTGCAGCAAATTTGCTCTTTCGTATCTTGAAATTATAGTAAAATACCAGCTTTTTAGAATAACCGGATCACAGTTTTTGAAATGGCTTTTCGGGCAGAAAAGTTTACGGGACTTTCGAGAAACGGGTTCCTTGCCCGCGCCCCGTGGGTTAGGGGGAGGAGATTGCTGACATTGGATTCTTATCGTGTTATGTTATTTGAATTATTTGTTTTAAGGTATTTAAGTGGAGTGCCTGTAAACTAACTGATTAGCTAAGTGCACTTTCACTATTAACTCAACTGATCCCTAGTGATCATTTCTTGTATTCTCATGTCCTGTATTTCTGTGCTGACTAGTGATACAGTAAAGAGAAGTAAGATAGTGGTTACCATTAGGATGCAACGAGCTTAATTCTCTTTTTTCAGTGACCTAGTGAATGGCCTCATTCTTTTGATGAATAGTAACTTCTCGGAACCGGTTAACATAGTAAGTAAATTACTGCACGTTGTTTGTTTATTTGTTTCGATTATAGCCACTACTCGAAACAATGGCTTCGAATCACTAGTGTCCAGGGTTCGCAAGGATCTTGAATCCCCTTGAATTTTAGGAGTCCGGGTCAGAGTTCAGAGTTTCAGCCCTTGAAAGTCCTTGATTTTTTTACTGAACAAGGTCTTAAATGTCAATACCTTTAATTGCTCTTGGTGTAAGGGTAGTGAATGCAAATGTTCTTGTACACAGCGTGTATGAAGAGCATAAACACTCGTTTTGTTGTTGTTGTTGTTGTTCTTGTTTTTTTTATTTTTCATCCCCAATCGCGTCTTGTTACTCTCGCACATGTACGCTGAGCCTTAAGTGCACGGCGCATGCCTATGTTCTGCGCGTGTTTTCATGTTCTGGTTTTGAAAAGTCCTTGAATTTTTAAAATAGGGTCCTGAAAAATCCTTGAAATGTCCTTGAATGTTTGGCCCGGAAAAGTGCACGAACCCTATCAGAAGTGTTGAGTGGATGAGTTTTGAAGTTGATCTTTTGTTTCCCTTTTCTGATCGAGTTTCCTTCCCTGAAATGTAATTCACTTCACTTTAATTTTGATGACGATCATGTTCTGTGCTTGGTTGTTTTCTAGAGGTACACCCGGCGTGGGTTGTTTAAAACTGTTGTTTTGTTACAGGGAAACCCTGGAGAGTACACAATAATGCAGTTTGCAGAGATGATCAGAGATGCCGTGGGTAAGGGGAACTTTACAAACGAACAAATTGTAATTACCCTCGGCAAATTTTTATGGTGTTGCGGACGTTTTCTCAATTTCCAAGATGTGTATTTGAGATTTGATACATTAACTCCTTAGAAAGACGTTGAATCAAAAATGGAATCAAGGTTGTTGTAAACACTGCTAACATACACCCTTTTTGATAGTTTTGCTGATTAAGTTCCAGAACAAAATCAATTTTTTATGAGGCTGTCGAGTGAGGTTATTCCCGTTTTCTTGGGGTTTTCAAATTCATCCATTTACCATAACGGCTTTTTTCGTTGAATACCAGGAATATCAATAATTGGCTTCAAAATGTTGAATTCAAAACCTTGTGGGCTTTCACTTCTGAATTTGTTGAAAAACCTGCCTGGCTTGAATACACTATTTTGCTAATGATCAGTTCCAAGTGAATTGTGGGTGGACCCAGTCCTTTGTGGAAACAAACGGTCCAAATTACAATTGTAAATTACGTCCACGAAAGGCTGTGTCTACGCACAATGCACATGGAGTTGATCCTTAGTAAAATGGCTGGGAGTGCAGTTGTTTCATTGTCACAAGGGACCGTTCGGTTTTTAGGGGCTATGATTACGGTAGGGACTGTGGAATACAACGGAGGACTGGTAAACGATAATTTATTAATTGGCGTCCGAATGTTTTGTTAGGCGGAAAGACCCCTATTTTGAATGTTGCAAAGATGGAGGACGATCCCCAGAGGCGCAAACCTGACATAACACGAGCCAGAACTATCCTTGGATGGGAACCAAAGGTAACAGTGATCAACATCTCATTTCTCCCCAAAAGAAATTTTCCGCCGAGGGCTGACGCTCGAAACGTTAACTTTTGCAATCCCTGTACGGTCGTCAATTTACACTATCAACTCCATTGATAAAACCAAATTTTTGGGCACTAACTTATAGAAGCGACAGTACTGAGTGTGACTTACGACAACCGCGTTTTACACCCCTTGTTGTTGCTGTTGTTGTTGTTTGACGCAGCACCACAGTTTCTTCAGAAACTGCCCCCTTCATCTGGGACAAGTGTTGGGACAATTTCTCGTTTTCATTGTTTCTCAAAGAGAAATATTTCGAAACGTTTTCGTGAACAGCAAATTTCTACTTTCCGAGTGGGACACCAGCTTTCGAACAGTCTGTCAACCAGCTCTTGAAGGAACAGTAGTCATGTAAATCAGGAATACTGCGATTTGAAATTTCAAGGAACGAACCATTCTAATACCTACTATACATGTAAATTAGTTTCATTCAGTCGCTCACGAGTTCGTCTATGAATTCATTGCGTTATTCTCATTTTTTTTTCTTTTTAGGTCCTTTTAAATGTTGGCCTCAACCGAACGATTGAATATTTCAGGAAAGAGCTCGACAAATCCAAGAAGTCCAAGCTTGTTGACTTGTAGTTGATTTGTGGTCAAGTGGAAAATGAAAAACACGTATAAGAAACTAATGGACAGGTCATCACTGGTGAAAGTTATAGCTTGCTGGACAAAGCAGAGATGAGGACACTCGGCCGAGACGGAGAAATGTGGGCGTATGTTTGTACCAGTTGTCTGAGGGTAGAAACTTTTGCCTCGTACAATCGGGAAAGTGATTTTTTTTATACCTTTGCGAAGAAAAGTACGCCTGTTTTTTAACATAACATTTTACGAACTGGTGGTCTCGACAATAATAATTATGCACTAAGCATTTCTTCCTTATCACAGGACAATGGTGACAGGAATACAGTCACCAAACTAAGAATAATTACACGAGAGTTTTACATCTATTATTTGTTGGAGTTCGTGTCTTTTTACCCTCGGCTTTTAAGGGGCACTCGACTTCGCCGAGCCGGTTTTCTTTGCAAACGTTCGAGGGTCCAGGGGCCCGTTTCCCGAAAGTCCCGAAAACTTTTTGCGCCCAAAAAGCCATTTCTAAAAAGCTGGTCTTTTACCATGATTTCAAGATACTAAAGTACAAATTTGTTGCAAAATTTCATGCCTGGAATCGTCTTTCTTTATTAGATATGTAGGAAATTATGGCGCCCGAAAAGTTTCAGGGGCTTCGAGAAACGCATGCCTGGCGACAAGACTTAGCTGGCTTTTAACCACGGTCAAACAAGACTAAAGTGGCTATGAATTATAAACCACTTGCGTAAATAAGGATATACACAGAAGCACACATCCTGCAGTGATTTCAACACCATTAGCTTTTATTAATTAGTATACACCAGGTGTATATATTGCTCTTCCACCTGTAATGTGATCGACTACTGTGGGCAGGAACATTACACCCTGCTCATTAAAAAATTAAATTATCAGACAATATTAACGGATATCTTGAAGAATTCCTAATACTGAGGCAATGAGGATTCGATGAAAACAACTATTTTGAGTTGATCCCCGTTAAAATGATGCTGAATAAAAATTTACAGAATAGATTATAAAAAAAAAAGAACTAAAAGGCATTGTTCCATTACTGTACATGCTCGAAAAGCAACAAAAACTTTTAAAAGCCTCTGTCAATGAAATTAACCAATAAAAATAACATTTGTGTAAAAAATAAACTCTAAACAATCTGAGTTCGTTTCTTCGAACCGAATTAACAAGCAACAGGTCTTGCAAGCAATGATTGGCAGTTCACTATGAATTCCGGGAACTGGCTTCTTTTGCAGCAAGGATAAGTGGTACCAGGCTTGCCAGTGGCTTAGCTTGCTTTAAAAATGGATGCTGCAAGAAGAAACAGAACACGACGAAGTTAAACATTGAAGACAGCAAACTCTTTTTTCGCATAGTTTCACAGGCCGTAGTTGAGACATACAGTGATTCCTTTCGCTTGCGTTACGTGATTGCGTTACTCTAAATTTACACAATGGATGGTATAAATATCGAGGTTTGATTGGTTTAGAAGAATTTTGGATTGACGTATAGACGCACGGCTGAAAAAAGGGAGGAACAAAGCAATGTTTATAACACATATTTGATTCCTTTTAAGAGTGCGTTGAAATGTGATAAGTCATTTACTGTGAATAGCATCAGACGCACTGCCAAATGGAATCTATTTTGTTAAATACCAAATGCCAATCTGCAAGATTCTATCACCACGTTTGCGTAACAGTAAGGCTTTCTGAAAATATCTCATACCGAGACGTTTTTGTCAATTGATAATTAAGAGTGTCCTTGGTTGACATTCCTTGTCATTTTGTGTGGCTCTTTTAACTGCTGACATAAAAGTAGGAAAGGGGGGAGTTTCTTAAGAAACTGTGGTACTGCATCGGTGGGGAAGTAGTACACAAAAATTTGGTTTTATCAACGGAGTTGATCATGTAAATTGACCACCGTACAGGGAAATATAAAGACTGGCGCAGAGCTGACAAAAGGTTCTTAAAAAAAACACTGCACAAAATTTGCGTACCTGTAACAGCTCCCTGGCTCCCGTTCGCTTATCAACATCCATTTCCAAAGACTGTGACAAGAAATCCTTAAATACTGGAGATAATCTTTCTGGGTGCGCTAGCTCTGGTGTTCCATTTGTAGCTATCAAGTACAAGGCCTAAAGGGTTCAAAAAAAAAAAAGCATTACATCAGCATTCGTCAAGTACCTCATCTCACACATGAAGCTGCATTGACCGCCTCAATCAGTTTACTCCAAATTGGTGTTCATATGATGGAAACAAAATTTTATCTTTGAGCTGCTGTTCTTTTTTTCAGCTTGTATGCCATGTTGGCACCTTATGACGAAAAAATTCCATTGCAACAGAAAACTTGACAGGCATCCAGTCGAGGAAAGTGAAGCATACATATCTTAGCAATTTTTTTAACATACTTGAGATTTTTCAGAAATTAAGGCCCTAACTCCCGGAAGTAAAATCTCCTTATTGCTTGATTTCACTCACGTGACAAGGTGGCCATGTTGGTGGTCAAAACAATACAATTTTGTTTTGCAGAATTTGCATAAAAATAAAGTTTAGTTCCCAGCGGAGAGACTGACTATTGTTCTTGACCACCAACATGGCTGCCATGACGTCACATGTAATCCAACAAAAGATGTCAATAATTATAATTATTGTCCAGCAGACAGGTAATGAGAAAAGACAAACTTATCAGCCAGAGGATGTCATCTTGATATAACCCCAAATTCTCTAAACTAATTTACAGGGAAATGTATGGTGGATAGAAAGGAGAATTACTGAGAGTTTAAGGCTTAAGGTTGCAACTTACCCTGAGAGGATTTTCATTCAGGTAAGGAGGTTCACCCTCCACCATCTCAATTGCCATAATTCCTAAACTCCAGATGTCCACCTGAAAGACAATGAGTAATTATTCATTATTATATCAGTGTAACAGTCCTCTAACTGTGAATGCTGATGAGAAAGACTTTTAAATGCATATAACTGTAACTTACTTTTGGACCATACTGTTTCCTTGTTACAACCTCTGGGGCCATCCAGTAAGGTGTTCCAACCATTGTAGATCGTTTAGACTGTTCAGGTGTTATTTGTGCGCAGAAACCAAAATCAGCTGATAGAAACAAAAAAGAAACATGTTAAAGGAGTATACTAACCTCAAGGATGTCTTTGGAATGATGATGATGATGATGATGATGATTTTTTGCAGTTTCCTTCTAAAGTACTGTCTATGCATATTGAAACTACAGTGTTTGCAGTCATCTGCAGCTCCGGACAATGTGGAGGAAATGATAGTGATTTCAAATTGACTTAAGCTAACTTTTTCAAGTATGGTCAGTTTTCCAAAATGGCCATACTTAAAAAAATAATGGTTTGAAATCTACATCTTCATGTTACACAAGCCATTTGGGTATTCAAGAAAGAACTTATTGACTATTTCAACATTGAACTTTCAAGAGAATAGCCGTACACGACAGTGGCCATTCAGGCAAGAGGATCAATGAAACATGTTATACACCCTGTTGGTGCAGCTACTGCCTCTACAGCATCCTGAGTACTCCAGATTGTTTTTTCTTCATGTGGCCTAATGACATATGGCTGATAATAGAACAATGGCAGGGCGAGCCCTTACTTAGTTTGACTTGTCCATCCATTCCTAAAAGGATGTTGTCACTCTTGATATCTCTGTGAATTACTCCATTGCTGTGCAAAAACTCAAGAGCTTGGAGACACTGAAGAAAATAAAATATCTTGTGTAAATTTTATTGTAGTTGGATTTTGCTTTATCTATTTCATAGCAGCATAAGGCACTTGCACCCCGAAGGCTGTTGGCTTAAAACATATCCCAGCATGTCAAAAACTAACAGCCACAACCAAAAAGGAAATTAAAAATTAGTATAATGTGGGTGAAAGTAATTTATGCCAAGTTAAACTCGAGCCAATGCAGTCAGCAGCCATTTGCAGTGGTAATGGGACTAAAAATAAAGCTCAACAACACTGCACCACTAAAAGCATTATTTTGTTACCTCTCTAGATACTGATGCAATCTGCCCTTCATCCATACAAGTCTCTGTTACAACATCAGTTAATGAACCCCCAGCTAAATACTCCATAACAACCTGGGAAGAAAATAAATTGGACATGAGTATTATAAAATTTCAGTTAGCACCAGCGATCATATCCCAGCATATGTTCAGTGCAAAATATTTTCTGGTCGCCCAAAGTCACTAGCAAGTCTCTAGGAAAAACTGGGTGCTGCTAGAACTCAACCGTGCTTTAGTATCACTGAGATCCTAAAGAACATTGCTGGATATTCTTCCTAGATCCTTTTCAAGATCTTGTAGCATTCTTAAATGGGTAACGAAGACTAAAAAAATAATATTGTAAAGATCTAACTAAGGGGGAACCTGGAACTTAACATGGATTTAACAAAACAAAAAAATCTGACAGCAAAACTTACCCACAGTTCTTCCCCCACAAGATAACTATCCACGTAGTTGACAATGTTTGGGTGTTTATTCTCCCTCATTACAAGGATTTCATTGATAATTAATTCCTGAAATTTCATAAGAATGGCTCTATGATTAACAGCAATAAGTACCATCATTTTAATTGTTACCGGTAAGTATACAACCCATGTTTATACACAACCCAGCAGGCTTTATGCTGTTCATACTTAGAACATTAATGTATATTAGACAGTTTTGTGCAAAAACAATGCAAATGTAATAATCACCAGATGTCATAGTTACAACACTTTCCATCAGCAATATCAATGTCCTCTTTGTCACATCATTTTCAACTTAAATATTAATGGAGATAATTGACAAGGGTGATGCAAATGCTGGAGTAACTACGCTGAATCGCGAATTTATCAAACAACGGCCACCCTTAAAAGTGAAAAGGCATTTTTAGAAGTTAAATAAGAGATACATTCCCAGATCAATGAAGAACACACACAGTAAAACAGACTGTGTGCTGGGGCATCTGTCCTTAAAAACCTTACCTTCTTTGGCTGTTGTGACAAGTTCATCTGTTTGATGGCAACCTTGAAGAAAACAGAAAGACAAGTTAAATGAAGAGAAGGCTCCTTGTAATTATTTTCTTAACAGACCAAAAATTTGACTCATGATTGTCACAGGAAGATCCACAGCACTATAACCATATTTTCAAGGTTTGATAGTGAGCTACTCTGAAATCTTAATCAAAGGGATATGGATGTTAAAATTACTTTAATTATCAACCAAAGGTTCATTTTTAGAGAACAATACTATTTACCTCGTGCCCAGTAGCTACTTCAATGGCTGTATAAACAGTACCAGAGGCTCTACAAAACAAAAAAAATACATTGCATCACCTTTATAATGGCCTGTGGTGGCAGTGGTATTACTCGGGATCTCAGTGGTGCAGCAGTTTACTATAAAATGCACTGTCATCAAATGACGTGAGATTTAATGTTATTCTGTTTCTTACCCCTGACCAATCTTTTCAAATTTTGTGTATTTCCTTTTAGGGTCTCCAACACTAACTATGGTCCCTAAGGAAAGATGACAGAACCTCTGATTAGCTTTAGTATAAAGCAGGCTGTGGAAACTGTTATGTCATGATAATCCAGTATGGAAATCCCACCCTTCTATTCCTCAATAAGGTTGCATTCTAAGAAGCACAATGTTTTTCCATAAAGGTTACCTACACTACAGCTGTACTTGAACTTAATTTTCGTCATTGCTCTAGAACTACCACCAAAGTAGAGGGTGTTTCTGTTCAGAATTTCCGAGTAGTACATGTGCACACAAGAACTGAACCAAGCTTGACTCAAACTGCCAACCTGGACATTTTCTTGCATTTAGACGCCTATGAACTCAGTTGATTGACGAAATACAAAGGTTTACCATTACACAAGTTACAAAAACCTGATACCAGTCATCAACAGTGCAACAATAACAACCATACAAAGTTAAGTTTCTTCCTCACAAAAACCACTGAGCCACCAAAGATTACAGTATAACTTGGTGAAGAAATACCATCCAGGTGAGTACAACCATGACAAGAACTTTTTGTGAAGACAATGAATGACCTTTTGAACACCTGAGCAGAGTCATCATCAGAGTCAAACCATTTGCAAACAAGGCTGTCATTAAGGACCAAGGGCTGCGGATTTTCCCCTCGTATTTTAAGGTATATCCCTGGCCACTGCGATATAAACCTAGCATGTTGACTTCACTACAGCAACTCGAATCCCCAGCTATTTTTTGTAAATCCCCACCTATTTCAAAATTAGTAACACACATGTTATATATTATAGATTATGCAATGAAACATCAGTCAGTGTCACCTCAAACAGTCCTTCTCAGGACTACACTCAATCAGCTTATTGTGCTTCATAAGTTACATAACATAACTCCCAGGTTCACGCAATTTACCATCAGATGTTACAATGATCGTAACATGTACAGAGTAGAAAGAACATTACTTAATCTGCTATGGATCTCCTCATCAGACATTTTCTTTTTCTTCTTATCTCTTGTCTGTGCTCTGGTAGTCTGTTGTTCATGTGTAGGAGCTGACAAAAACATTCAAACAAAACATGTTGAGAAAATTCTATTGCTTAACCAGGAATGAGGGAAATCATAACATTAAAAGAGACTAAAGGACTACCGTATTCTATCTTTTTAAAACAAAAAAGGTGTTTGAAGCATTATTGACAAAATGCACACCTCAACTTGTTGTGGTAACAGACATTACCAAGGTTGCTAGGCAAGACAACAATTGATACTTATCAACTAGCAAAACAGTTTCACAGGAAACTTCACCATCATCATGCATTTGCAAATCACGAAATAAGTTTGAATGTGACAGGTAATGAGCTTACAAAGAGCAATGAAAAAACCAAAGGCCAAATCAAAACTTGGATCATTATTTCTACAACCTCTGTTACTTATCTCAATTAAACATAATCAGTCTAATCTCACCTTTTTCTTCTTCTTTAGAAGGAAGCTTTGAGGCAACTTCATTTGGAATGTACTAAAACAGAACAAAAACAGAAAATCAACTACTTAACATCCTGCCACACGTTTTTCAGTCAACTTGGCTACTAGGACTTGGCTAAACATTGTAGGAACATTGTTGTGGAAAAAATTCCTGGATGGCTAAACTAGACACAAGCAAGAAAAATGTTTTGTCACTCTGGTGACAAAACCAAGAAACATTGTTTCAGAATCAAAGTAGTACGCATGCGTGTAAGTACGAATGTGTTTGATGAGCAGCACTGGAAACTAGTCAACACTGCTTCTTAAGTCGCTAAACTGGGAAACATGTTGCGGAAACAAAATTTGTGTCCGGGAAGCAAAATTGTTTTTGACAGAAGTCAAACATTTTTTTGTTTCTGCAACAATTTGTTTTTGCAACAAATATTTCCTGCGCTTCAGTAACCCAGGCATGCATACATTTAAGTTTCGACTGCTTCATTATTTGTGTGTGTGTGTGGGTATGCCTGTGTTACTGGTGTATCTATTTAATACCTTGGACTTAGTATGCTCGGGTCTTGAAGGAATGGCTGGTGGCACATCTGGTTCAGCTTCACTGGCTTGTTCACTGTGATTTTCTGCTGTCATAGTCTGCAATTTAACAACAGTGCTCTGTAAGTGATGTGGGCACTGACCAAGAACAAAGCATTTAGTTTTACGTTGCTCTACAACAACTCATGTTAACACTGGAGAAAAATACACAACTATGACTTTCTTGATTTCAACCTGGACTCCATTTTCTCTTGCTAATGTTCTGTGAGATCCAGAAGTTTCATCACTGTAGCACAAAGCCAAAATGCTACAAAACGTTTTCATTAAATTGCACTGTTGCGTGTGGATTGTGGATGACTAAACAGTGTCTAAAAATTTCTATCCTTTTTATATTTATTCCTTAATTCACCTGTACCCCCCCCCCCTCCCCCACCATCACAAAACCTGTTCTCAAGACAGCATACTCACATGAGTTGGAGTTGCATGTGGTGGTAGAGGTGGTGCATATGTGTGCTCACCGACTCCTGGACGAGGCAACTGTGTCTGACCTGTTTAAGTGATGACGACTTTCTTATCATGTGCCCAATTCAAGTTATAAATGCAGTTTGATTGGTCTTAATTTACAGGTTATCCCATAAAGCAAAACCATGATCACATATTTTCAGGTTTACATATCACATGATTGGCCGTTTTTGTACTAGAGACGCACAATTCATCCAGATGCATTACGTACCGGTTATTTCATCCATCTAATGTAAAGGCGGTAGATGCATAATCTGTCTGGGACGAACTTAAGCAAACATTTGGTATGCCTCTGTAACTTACTTTGTCTAATATAAAGACGGGCACAAGATGGATTATGCATCTAGACATACTATTGAGGGAAGTTCGTCTTCCGAGGCGTTCTAAAGGGGTTAGTTCGCTAAGATGCTTAATCTGTCTTGTGCCCATCTTTATACTGGAAGAAGTAAACACACACTACATATTTTTGCCCAAGTTTGTCCCAGATGGATTATACATCTCTAGTATAAAAACGGCCATTGTCACACCTCTTTGGTTTTCACATTTACTTAACTACAGCCTGCATGGCGGGCGTTCAAAAGAAGGGAGAGGGGGAATTCATGTGCATGTGTGAGGAGGAAAGGAAAGGGGAAATGCCACCAATGACAAGTGTTTTCTTCATGTAGCTGTCTCCTTATTAATATGAATAGATAAGACAACTGTGAAATGCCTGGCTGTCAATCAAGAAGGGTTTGTCACCTGCAAGAGGCAGTTCTCAAAACTGAAAATTGCTAAGGATTCACCTCGCCACAGAAGGAGAGAGACGCTACAACAAGCAGAAAACCAATGGGACTTGATGGATAATTTTCCAAGGAAGTATGTTTCAATGTGCTGTCAAGCTGTAATGCGGATGACTTAGACATTTCACATGCATGGTCTTGCTGGTGTTCAAGTCATGATTTGCTATGCAAGTGGAGACATTGCTGTAAAAAGTTTGATGGTTGAAGAAAGCTACAAACCAGTCCATTTTATCACTCAGATTTCAGGCAAGTAAGAAAATGGCTTCAACTTCAAAATTTTAGTCATTAATGCATTGTAGGTCAAAGGGCAAATAACCAGCATGGGCACCCTAGTGAGTAAAACAAGCAATTGGAAGATCAGACTTTTTCCAAAACCAGTTGGCAAAACTGCAAGCAGGTCTTTTCCTTCGAACAACTGTTTCACTGCTATTTCTACTCTTCTTTCAAGTTGAATTTAAGGCCTTTCCTTTTTAATTCTAATCTCTTCCTGCATCTCCTGTCAAAGTATTTGAGAATGTCTGCTTGAAAGATTGATCAAGTCACTCAAATAGCATATGCTGATTTCGACCAATTAGAACAAAGGTATTAAGTTGGTGACTGGCACAACTAATTATTCTAACCAATCCAGATTTTTATGCTCAGAATCTGAGTTTAAAACAAAGGGTCAAACAATAGCATCATTGCAAGAAATCCTTTCCCTCCCTACACACAGGCCTAGATTTTTCTCCTTTTCCCTCCCCTTTGAATGCCTGCCATGAAGGCTAATTTAGCCATGAGTGTCTAAATTATCAAAACCCTATTCCCTCCATACATTTAGACCAACCAACCTAACCTTTTTATTTTTGCATGGGCACCTTTCATAATAATAATTATGATAAATAGCACATTGCTTTTTCCCTGATATGCTCACTTGACTACTGCAAAACAGGTTGACGTTATGTAGTCCTCAAATTTTGTACTTACAGTGTATACATGCTTACATTTTGCAGGGTCCACTGTATTTGTAACAAAAAGGGCTGCTTTTCTTAATCCCAGCACACACAAGTTATTTAATTGAGGAATGATAATTAATATAACAAAGACAAAGGCAACAAGCTCATGCTGCATGACAAACTTCTTTTTGTAAGGGCCTGATCATCAAAAGAAACTATTCAGCTGTAAACTTTCGTACCAAAAATTGAAGTGGGTCATGCTATGTTTTGGAATTTGTCTTAGTTAATACCTTGCAAAAGGACGCTTACTGGGTGTGAAGTACATATATGCTGTTATAAATTGTAAATTTAAAATGGTTTTAATGAATGTACAGTACTGTACGTTAAGTAAGACCAACTATGGAAAGAAAAAACCTCAAGACTGTAATGAACTTTAACATGTCAGGCAAACAACACTCTTTGAGAGGATGGTTTATCAGAAAGGGAATGACTGGTTAAATTTCAATCAGTTCATGAAAAGGTTCAAAATGCATGTATCAGCCTTTACTTTATTCTTGATTCAATGACGTTACAGATTCAAAAAGAAGTCAGATGCTGACTAGGAGTTTTAAACAGTTTCAAGTACTTTGTTCCTTGTCATGTTATCAGTGGATCATGCAAGAAAAAAAAAAGGATTAAAAAAGTGTTCTTTTCATGACCAGTTACTTCAGGGTGCTCAGTTGGTGTGATGCTTGCAAAAATGATGCTACCAATGCAACAATCCAGTAGCCCACACATCTGCCTTCTTGTTAAAACTGCATTGTTATCAACAACTTTTAAAAAAAGTTAAATTAGTGCAGAATCTTAAAACTCAAGGCAAAAATATAATGATTAGTTTAGAGCAACATTCTCACTCATTAATTGATCAGCGTTAAAACCTTTTAAAAGGATCATTTATCAACTATAGTTACATTAGCACTAGACAAAAATACCTTGAGAATCATTGGAGGCACGTTGTAAGCATTTATTACGAGAAGATAATTCTGTGCTCATGCTCAATTTCTCAAGTTCATCAGCTAACGACCCTGGTGACGACCCTGTTAGGGAACTTGATGTGTCCGATTGTGACTTGAGGAGAGCACGTGTTGGTGAAGGGGATGACAGCTTTCGCTCGTCCCTATTTGCTTTTCTCCTTGGCTCATTGCTTGCTGAATCAGAAGCAGGTAAAGATTTTCTGCGTTTCTTTGAATGCCGTCTAATTATAACTTTCAGGCTGCTTTTAGATGAATGTTTGTTCTTAGTAGAAGCACAACTAAATGGCGAACATGTTATTTTCAATTCTGCATTGTCGTCCCAGGCAGATGAATACAGTGGGCTACTGGAAGTTGATGGTGATGAATGACGCAAGGAAGGCACAGTATCAATTGTTGAAGCGAAGTTTCGTCCCTTACTAGAGGTTGCTATAACAAAATACAGGCTAAACATCAACCAAACAATCACTAAACTGTGATTGAAGAAATGTTCTTACCATAAAAAAATTAACGAAAAGTTAACCAAAGTTATCATAATCAGTACATGTGCATTTAGACTTTTGACCCAGAAGTTAATCAAGAAGACACCAATGTCATTAATATTTTAACTTAAGGTCAAAAGGTTGTGATGCAGGAGAGCTTCTTTTTCACTTTACATCACAGCTGAGAGTATCATGTTAATCCAGTGACACACCTACAGTATTTTGTATTTAGACATGCACTTGTGTAATTCTCTTGCTCTTTAAATATTATCTGCATGCACACTATACAAGTATTTCCAGTGTTTTTAGGTTTATTGGCTGAGAAAAAAGGTAATAAATGAAGCATGATTAGCACACTTTAACACAACAAGTTAAATGTGCTACAACATGTGCATTTAGCATAAATCAAGACATTAAGCCTTTAGACTGACCAACATCTAATTTCTTGTTACAGTCAAATAGCTCAAACAAAGATTATGAGAATACATGTAAAGTGATCAACAAGTAACAAAGATCTTGATTGTTTAAATAACTCTGCTCATCATTAACATAAAAAAAGTACAGAGATCAGTGAAGAGTGTAGAGAATGCACATGCCATCATTTGGGTTAAAGGAAATCTAAACTGGGTGTCAAATGGGCACATTGGGTCAAAATCGGCAGAGCTCATTTTGTATTCTATGGTTACACTCACTCACTCAATGCAATGACGAAGTGGCTTTGCCTCCTCTAGGAGGCTGTAGCCAGAAAAAGTAAATGTAATCAAGTTTTTGGTCAACAACGATGACTAAAAGCGTATCAATGCAAAGGTTTTTATTTTCAATCATCAAGTCTTGCATTATTTTCGTACCCTTTTCACTCCAAAGAAACAAGTAGAAGAGTGTGTTAACACCAAGGTAAAATGTTTGAGGCATGTTTCCAAAGCACAGTGCCAAATTTTGCATGTAGTTGTATGATTATGCCCTAAACTATTTGTCATCATTTTTCTCATTACTACTTCTTTTAAATGCAGCAAATTGTATGTTGAAGACACAGTGTTGCACACTGTTATGGGGACCCATAATATACTGCATATCAGCAGTTAACCCATCCTAATTTGATCAGCATCAAATTTCTCCTTGTAAAATCAATGCTTTATAAAACAGAATGGTCATGAGAATAATGGACAGGATCACACAAGATTATTATTTGCATGATATTTTAACAACTTCCAACTACTTCTATAGGAAATGTGTAGGGTCAACAAATGAGTTCTTTGATGTTAGGGTTTGGTCATAGGGATCTCCTGTCTCTTTCAGTCAAAAACTAAGTATTAGTCTTTCCTTTCAAAATTACTGAAGGACATGGAATAAACCAGCCAAAAATGTTCAAGTTCATTCCTGTCCTGGCCGACCGGTCAGTCAGTCAGTCAGTTGGTCGCTTGCTCGCTAAGTCAGCTAGTCAGTTAGTCAAACAGTGGTCAAACAGTCAGTCAGAAAGTTGGTCAGTGAGTCAGTCAGTTGGTCAGACAGTCAGCCAGTCGGTCACTCACTCACTCAGTCTGTCAAACCATCTGTCCATCATTCAGTCACTCAAGTTGTTTGCAACCCATCCTTGAATTGCTGTAAGAATAATTCTTACCTGGGTTGTTTTTAAGTGTGCAAGCAGGGTTTGGCAGACAGACTGCCAACTATAAAAAAAAAAATACCCACCAACTTTTATTTCCAGCTTAAGATGTAACATGTAAACATAAAAAATCTTTCACTGCTAGCAGAGGTCTCTCATACTGAGAAATACATTTCCTTAAAGTTTATTTCTCACTGTGGGGTCTCTCACGGTGAGAAATAAACTTTAGCAGCTGCTGGCAGGGAAAGAAAATCTCATGGTGTTTTTTTTTTTTTTTTGGGAAAACCCAAAGCCGGATTTCTGAATCCAAAAACAGATTTTGTGTTTTGATGGTGAAATCAAAAACGGATCATGAATCCATAAACTCCACACTCCAGGTGGATTCTTCAGATCAAACCTACATCCGGATTTTTGAGATTCACCACTTGAGCGTTTATTGGGAAAGTTTGATTTATGGAATGCCACTTACCATATGGCTTTGACACTGTCATAAATTTTGTAGTTGTTTCTTTCTCAATATTTCCCTCATAAAAGTTTAACACATCAAGAACAGCCTGAAATGTAGAAAGGGAAAATAAGAACAAAGAAACATCAGCCATCCATGTCACAAACAGGAAAAGCCTTTGTAAACAATTTTTTGGACAAATGAATTGATAAGCTCCTGATAAAGTTCAAGTCTGACTACATTATAGAGTTGGGGTTTGGAATAAAATTCGTATTGTACCGTACATACTTTGCTTTGGAGTTAAAATGATTTGCAAGGTAAGGATCACCAAAGTATGTGCACAATAAAAGGAAAGATCAAAACTTGAATCCAGTTGAAAACTAAACTTGAACTTATAGATTTCTCAATAATAGGCCACTCCTGAACTACCTCAGGCCTCTTTTTTCGAAGCGAGTCTAGGTGCTCATCCTGTCATATACAAATCAATTTTCATTCATGAGTTTAATTTGTGTGTGAATGAAAATTTTAATTCAGGAATGGCCTATTTGAAATAATTGATAAAAAAAAAGAGAGACACTTGTGAATTAACCTGAATTCAGAGCTATAGTCTAATCTGAACATGGCAGAAAAAAAGGACAGCTAGGAGAAAGGGGGGGAAGATTAGTTCCTTCGCATCCAAAAAACTCTCAATATAAAAACTATGAATGCCATGAAATTCAACAGTACACTGTATTGTTTGTTTTGATGGTTTTGCCAGAGGAAGGGAATGTTTAATGCTTGAAGCAATGTGTTACAACAACTGAGAGCAATCATTTAAAATGATTAGATATAAAACAAAAAAACACAGCTTAATAAACTGAGAGAATTTATATCAAAGAGTTTCAATAACAAGGGGTTTCATTAGAAGCAGGCAACCCACAAAAAACATTTACCTCTCAACACTACACACTGCTTTGTCTAGATTTTCACCCAAATGATAAAAACAGATCATCAGTTTTGTTTAGTTCAGACAGCTATTTCAAATAATGTTATTGAAACCCCTGTGAATAAATGTGCAAATTTTTTCCATACCTGGGGATTCTTCTTCTGCTCAGCTTGGGTGATATTTGATGTATGCAGCAGTCGGGCCCAGGCTTCTGGCATACCCTGTTAATCATACAATGACATGTCAGCTTGCAAGTATCACTGTAAACACCTCTATACAGTTCATGTAGATAGATTACTCCCACTTCAGTCAAATAAATGACTGTTGTCAATATTAATATCAGTGCATGGAATATTACTCCACCACTGCCACTTCTGTACCCACTCCCAACAATCAGCAACAATGGGGAACTACATGTACAATAATAAAAAGCACTAAATCACTTGGCGTAACACTTGAAACTTCTTACGTTGACCTGGAAGGGTGTATTCATATAATTTGTCATATCTATGATTGCCTTCTCAAAACAAAAAGTGATAATACTGAATAAATAAAAACTACTGATTAAGAAAAGAAGAGACCACTGTTTTACATTTTTCATCAACTCCTAAAGTTGTGTTAACCTATCATTAAAGATAGGTCAATTTTAAGCATCTTTTGAATAAGCACCTTGCAAAAAATACCTAATTAAGGTGTTTCTGTAAAATTAATATTAAGGAAATACAGTCAAAAGCTTGTGGAGATCTAATATTGTTTCTGGTTTTGTGACAGATATTGCATAACCAGTAAAAATGTGAGTGATCGGCAGGGTTCTATGCACTACACAATTTCCAATACGATCTGGTTTATGCATATATGAGTAATGCATTACTGATATATGCAGTAAGCGCACTTATATCATCACCAAAGATTGTTCAAGTTTTCCTTAAAGGGGCACTGTCATGCGGGTTTTGCTGTTTTCCGACCAAAACTACACAGAAATGTTACTTCATGACCTTTACTCATGCCGAAACATTCCTTGAAATGCAGAGAAAGATGCATGTATCAATCAATAATAATTATTTCTTTACAGGAAAAGTCATCCATAGTACATTTTTGGCCAAGGTTTCATTTTGAAAAATTAATGCAATGCTTAGACCCATTTGGCTAACTCAATGTTGTACCCAATTCAAGTCTCCTGGGCTTAAGATTCTTTGTGTATTGTATTTGCATTATAATGCAGCATTCATATTTAAATGACATGGAAATACCTGGAACAAAACGTTTTATTCCTTAAGGGTTTGAATTGGGTACAACATTGAGTTATCTGAATGGGTCTATTTCCATCCTTGCCACCCATAACAGAAGGCAGTATTTAGTCAGTGCAGTAAACCAGCCCTGAGTAAATAAACTGCTTCATTATTTGTTTTTTTTTTTTTTGGTATCTTACAGTGGACTGAAATAGCATGACAGTGCTCCTTTAAAATTGGTCCAACAGATAAAAATGAGCCACAAGTAGGAGGCATCCATACTGCCAGTTCTATCAAAGTCACTGTAAGTGGTATTCATTTGAAAGGGTATATTGGAACTGCAAACTTTCTTTTTTTGTCATGTGCATTCAATCATTCCTTCTGAAAAAATTAATCGTGATCATGATCACGATACGTTCTTCACTTATCTTAACTTCTACATGTGCATGCACCCTTATCAGATATACAAAGTACACTTAAGGACAAGGATTTTTAGTTGGGGATAGACAGCCACTTACACCTGGCTGTAACCCTTCTTGACATCTTAAAAACTGAAAGCAGCTAACTATGTGGGAAGGAAGTAGACCTCCATTTATCAAGATAATAGCTAGATGTAGCAGCAAAACATCTGACAATATTTGGACCCAAATTTTAGAAAATCCAACTTCTAGAATATTTTTGCTCCCCAGTTCTCAGTGCATAACAAGAAAGTGAATCCAAACTGTACAAATGAATGACAACAAAAATTAACCACTGTTGATTTTTCATAAACAGTGCACAACAAATGTGTGAATGTTTGACAGCTAGGTGTTATGCAGAAACGTGTACACTGTTTATTACAAGATTCAATGTCAAAGGTAATTTGCCTTGTGAAAGAATGAATCACTAGAATTTTCTAAAAATACTGTTATGAAATATGAATGATGCTATGCATAAGCATGAAATTGTTGCTTACAAAAAGTACAACTTGAGAAATCACATACAGTGTAGATGAATAGTAAACTCACTTCATTCTTAAGTTTGGTAACAAGTACTACATAGCGTTATTTCCTGTGTAATATAAAATAAATAACCAAGTTGCAACAGCACACCTGCCTAAGCAATGTTTGCGAATCTGTAGACAAATTTATGAGGCCAAAATTATCTCGCTGTATTGATCAATGACAACATCCTTTTTTTTTTGTCACTCAATGTCATAATTTTACAGGGCAGTTTAGGAACAATCTGTCACAGACTACGATAGCATTAGTATTGATTACAACAAAATATCAATGGTGGATTGCTTTAATTTGTGACAAGTCAGCTTAATGAAATTTATAACTTAGATAATTATGTATGAATGAAACTGAAATGCTAACTTTCAGTTCGAAGTGGCATTTTCCCACCTGCCCAAATAAAATTAATTCATAAGCTATCTATCATTTCCAAAATACCGCCCTTGAGAAAAGAAATTGTAAAGTATTTTCAGCAGGACTTGCAGATGAACTTGAAGTATTTAAGTTAAGTAAGCTGCAATTTAGACAAGTAGGAAAATTTTTATCGAAAATACACACATTAAAATTAATACCACTGTGTACACCTGCAGCTGGTACATTGACAATTTCGGAATCAGGGATGAATGCCGCGTCGAAACGATAAAAATAATGATTTCTTTTCTGTTTGAAACGCGCTGGATTAAATGAATGCAAAAAAAATGGATTCGGTTTCGCGATCACGTCACCGAGCCGATAGAGATGTGCAGTACATTACAGTCAGCATATTAAAATAATAAAGAGAAACTTTGACTTCGCTGAATTCAACACCACAAAAGTGGAGACATGAAGTTTAAGCATTTGATTTTTACGTGTTATTATTTGGTTTCAACTATAACCGTTTTGACTGCAAAAGGGTTTTGTTTGGAGACTTTCAAGAGCTCGCAAACATCTGTCTGCATAAGCTACGACTGGTTTGATCAATGAATTCGAATATTTGAGGTTTACAGAGATCAATATTCGTAAAAGTTTAGCTACGGCCTCCTACTAGGAAACCCAACACAAAAGTACTGCGAGATCAGACAATAAACTCAGTAAGACTAAGCTAAAAGCACAACACACAAACTTTAATTCTGAAAAAATTCAGTTCTGACAGAAACCAGTCGCCGAGTCTTTCCAATAAGACAACCAGGAAGAACCCACAAGTCCTTAAATTACCAAGATAACAAGACAAGAATTTCTATCCAAGCTCTTTCCTGCTTCACCGGTGTACGACGCTAAATTGCAAACAAGAAATAAAATTTAAGTGCTGGTTGAGCGACCAAATAATGCATGGCTATAAGTTCGGAGAATTCGTGATGTCTGAAACTAGCTAACATCGTTTCTAACACTCGACCGAAAAACGCAGGACGCAGGAAGGCAGATGACAGATCGATTTTCGTTTTCAACCTAACCTGCTTCGCCAATTCGGTTTTTAATCAAACTGACGACTTACCGTAAATTCGGAGGTGACTGGATCAAATCCCACATGAATTGTGTGCTCAAATTGAGTTGGGTAGGAAATCTCCGGCTTTTTCTTCGAATCTACAACACAGTTGTATGTTATCACATTAGCGAAATTATGGACGCCATAAACGAAAACACAATCTTTCTCCGGTCAGAGCGGGCTTGGAATACAAACGAAGCTACATACATTTCCTGTCCTCGTCTCCCTTGTTCTGGAAGAATCGAAATGCGGCTGCTTTCTTCTTCTTTTCATCAACAGGGGCGCTTGGCAAAGGTTTCGAAGCCGGAGACATCGAAGAATCTTTCGTGGAAGTCAGACGTATAGGAGGGGCCGGCGGCCTTTCTTCGTCCGACATTTTGGTTTGGAAACTTATCTGGCCGCTAAGATCTCCTCCAGTTGTTAAAAAGTTCTTATTCTATCAAATGACACTAAAAATTCCGGCACTGAGAACATGCGTACCTCAAAAGTTCATAGCTTCGCTGTTCAATCGCAGGGGATGTAGGGGAAGGTTCCCACTTCAGGGCGCGCATATTCAATCCCCCTCCCACACATTACGCGGAAGACACTGGGAACTACATGACTCGCATTATCCAATCAGATCACGCGCCTGGCCCCCGGCCTTTCCGAAGACTTTCCGGATTTTCGCGGACATTTCAAAAGTGTTTCATCACTCACCTTCCAAGAATTCTTGTCTTGAGGAAACAAAGGGCGAATTATGATGATAATTTGTCTTGTTTAGTTACTATTTGTGCCCAAAAGTAAGGATGCATAACTTATTAAACTTTTGGGAAACAACTTTCAGGACTCAAACCTCTTGAATAATGTGGTCGTACATTTCAATAAATCAACGTCACAGACCGTGGGCCGTAGGATCTTGCGACGCTTTCGCTGATTTTTTATTGCTTTGTTTGGACGGGATAAGAGAAGCTGGCTTATCACTAGAGCGAGCTATTTTTTCAAGTGGCTGCACAGTCCCAGGCCATCTACAAACTGACCCGGAAAACGAACCCAAGTTATCTTTATTTTATATTTATTATATTTATTATTATTATTATTATTATTATCATCATTATTATTATTATTTGTATGGGAAATCGCACGACCTCGAGTACAATTCGGGATTAATAGGTACGAGTGATTTTGAAAGTTCTCAAAGTTGCACGAGCCTTTAGGCTTTATCTATAGTACATTCAACAAAATTTACGAACTTACGCACCGTTGTCATGGAAATTTAATAGGTACTCCTACGGAGTTCTATTTGGGATTAAATGTACTGCTCTCGACCAATCAGAATTGAGTAATTTTGTTGAGTGTACTTTAAATTTATTTATTTATCATTTTTTGCACTCTTTCACTGAAAATATCTCCGGAAAATTTTCACAGTTACTCTGAAAACGGCTTTGACGAAGTCATTTATTCACAAGGTGTGAATAAATTTACAAGATTGCTATATACAGCCTCGTTGTAAAAAATATGAGCTGACAGCATACGAACCAGTCGAGGCCAGTTCATGCCCCAGGCCAGCACGGGATTCCTTTATGGATAAAACTTCAACAAAACGTACTCGATTCTGAATGATCGAAAGCAATACAATTAATTCTAAATTGAACGCTGGTACCTACAGTGTATCAAGTTTCCATGGCAACAGCACGTAAACGCAATTACACGTGGCAACTTTGAACGTTTCGACGGGTGAAATTGGACAGAAAAACACAAACAGAAACTGCGATTCGGTTGCATGGATTTTTGCGGTAATTTAGTGGGATATACAATTGTGCGACCTCGTACAAATTGTTATTTCTTTTTGCGGCAAATTAAACTATAACTAAAATATCGCACAGAAAATTGGGGGTTTTCTTATATCAACCCCCACCTCACCCCCTAACAACCACCGAAGCCCCACCCCAACCTCCTCCCCCGCCAGCGCGTTGCTCGCGTGGAATTGATCTATTACTCCACATGATGAATTTTCATATGACGTATCCTTCCCAAAAACATATTTTAAAAAAAACACGACAGAAAATTAGATTTTTACGACCCGCACCAAATTAATGTAATTTTAATTAACGTTTTATGAAGAAAAGTCAAAACACGGCTAGCTTTTAGTTTATAGAACCACTTCCTCAGCCGACAGCAAGGCGGGCATTTTCTACTGGGGGTAAAATGCAAATCCTCGCAAAAAATGTTATAAGAGCACGGAGACGAGTATTTATCGAACCCCGCGGGGTGGGGTACTCCCCTACATAAGCTTATATAGGTACCTGCCGCCCCAAAGGGTATGGTTTTCGGTCTGAAAACGGGTATAGATTTTGACCATTATGGTCTTAAATCGGGTATCGTTTTCAAGGTAACAGGGCGTATGAACGTACTTGCACTGAACGTATCAAGTGTTTTTTTTAACTGCAAATAATGATAGAGAAAGAGAAGTTACCGAAATATATCTCTGGAGCTGAGTTTTACAAATTCTTGGCTTCGGCACTGATGCAAAGCTTAATTACGCTACAACAAAGCCACAACTATAGGTCTGAAAACTGGCATGGATTTTAGAGGCCTGAGGGGCTGAGAACAGGTGTGGAAAATGCAATGTTTTGGTCTGAAATAGGGTTAGGATTTGGAGAACCGGGCGGCAGACCCCTACCAAGGATTCCGAGGGTACTACCAGCATCCGGGTTATCCATACACATTCAGAGTAGTGAACAGTGTCTTCGACGGCTCATTACCAAGATTATTTCTTATTCGTAATTCTTAAGCTACAAGTTGGTGAAGCGAGATTACCGCCAAATTACAATTAGTCATATCATTTACTTATGAACAGTAGTTTCTAGTAGCTAGACCAACGTGTTTGAGATGTCTCAATACTTCACTTTGATTGGTCAAGGGGAATCAACGTGAGTCGAGGGGCTTGTGACGTTGTGACTAAAGGGAGTTTAGTTTCTGAAATAATATATGTGAATCGTCACGTGAGTGGTACACGGAAGTTTGGTTTTATAAACTGAAGCATGGATTGTGTGTGGTTCATGAACAGAAATATGGAGCTACGCTATTGGTGGTAACATGGCAACGTGAAAAACAAAAATACATGCATCAATTGACTGAGGGCGAAAAAATTTTCAGTTCTTTCAGCCTTCTTTACGCAATTGCATAAATTGCGTTCACAACTGCGAGGATCACCGTTCATTTCATTTTCGCAGTTCATATATGATTTGTTTTATATACATTATTCACATTTGAAATTTTCAAGTAATATATTTTAGTGAGTAATGCATATGAAAGAAATCACATGTGAACTGCGGATATGAAATCAAATGCAGAATGGTCGTCGCAGTTGTGATCGCAATTTCTACAATAGGCCATTTCCGAGATCGCTTGAGCCTCTATTTCAAAGCGAGTCTAAGTGCGAAGTCTTTGTAATGAAAATGAGTTTTCGCTCATATGGAATGCTGAACTTATTACCATCACAAAACTTTCGCACTTTGACTCGCTTTGAAATAGAGGCTCAAGCGAACTCGGAAATGGCCCATTGCATAAAGAAGGCTGAAAAAAATTCAGGACTTCAACAGGGCTTGAACCCGTGACATCGCGATTCCGGTGCGATGCTCTACCAACTGAGCTATGAAGCCACTGACGTTGGGAGCCGGTCAATTTTGGGTTCATAGTTTCCCGTAAAAGATATGTAAGTGAATGATGCATATGAAAGAAATCATATGTGAACTGAGGATATGAAATCAAATGCAGAATGGTTGCGATCACAACTGCGACGACCATTCTGCATTTAATATATTTTAAGCAATCAGACTGTGGGTAACAAGAATATGGCGTCCAACCAAAGAGCGAAATGTCGCATTTACTCAGCTATGTTGCATTTCATTCCGTCATTTAAGTTTTTTTCATAAGTTCCTGGAGCACGCTACCAACTGAGGAAGTCGCAACGTATGACTAAATAATAGTCCAAATACAAACAGATTGGTTCGCAAAAAAAGGATCAAGATTGTGCAATGGCGTGCATCCTCGTGAATTTACTATAAGTGTTTCTATCCCTCGAAATTGTTAGGTCTTCATATTTGCATTAGACATATCCTTACGCCGCGGATTCTTTCCTTCTTCCAGAGAAGACGCTGTTAGTGAGTTCTACAGGCAGTCCAGGCCGTACGGCCAGCATTTGCCTTAGCTGCTATTTTATAGTCGCAATTAAGCAGTGTTAAAGGTCTACAGTTCTTAATAAAGTATGGCTCGGCGTCTTTCTTTGGCATAAGCTTAATGATTCCTCTTCTCTGAGTGATTGAGAATTGTCCTGTTTCGTAGGCATAATTTTATGCGTTCGGATTAAAGTAGAAGATATGTCCTCCATGGCTCTGACACTTCGACACACCAACAGATCGAAGCCAATTCTGCAAAGACAGCACTCAATACAAAATCTCGAGCGACAGCACTTAAAAACCGCATGTGCTTTGTCATGTGACAATTTCCGAACAGCTTCCGAGCGAATTGCAAAATGTATCTTAGAGACATCGTCACTTTTTAGACTTTAAAACTCATTTCCTTCCACTCGAGTATTCTTGAGCACATTTCCTCTTCGTTCATGAGATCTTCAGAAGTGTGTTTTGATCAAAAATGGAGCGCAAGAAACGAAAACCCGCCTTGACAATCATTAAGTCAGGCTCGACACTACATACGCCATTTTATAAACATGTACTGCAGCTTAGTCCAACCTCTCCCCCCAGGGGAAAACCTGTTTAATTCACATTTAATGCGCATTTAATGCATAAATTAATTGTTTACGGGAATGGAGTTACCAATCCAACCATACTTTAATTACATCCAGTTCTTTAATACAAAACAACATTCCAGTACTCAAGAATTTCATTTTGCATAACCTTTCCGGGACAAGTTACGCTCCAATGTTGAAGTATCTAGGAATTCAAACTTTGTTTTTGAAACTTTGATTTTAAAAGGTACAAAGCAAAGCCAAAGAACGACTCTACTAAAACTATAAAACAATTTGATATGGAGTGAAGTGTGATCAAATTCATTGTCAAATGAATTCGAATGATATCGCCGTCTCGCGAATTCTGATTAAGATTGCCACTCGCCACCCCTTGGTCAATCTTTATTATGTTTCCTTAGCCATCCAAACTCGCGGAGTGTAAGGTAAAAATCAAGAGTTGACCATTGAGGAACATTTACAACTTTAATTCGTGCCATCAAGGTAACATTAGTTACAGAGTAGAATTCCTCTACAAAAAGAGTTAGCTTATTGTTAGAGTAATCACTGTTTAATAGTAATCTTTTATAACTAGACGCTTTAACTCCTGGCGCGTGTTTCTCGAAACTCCCGAAACTTTTCGGGCGCATTTCGGGTGCCATAATTTCCTTCGTATCTTAAAAACGAGCACATTTCCAGGCATTACATTTCGCAAAAAAATTGCCCTCTCGTATCTTGAAATCATAATAAAAGACCAGCTTTTTAGAATAAGCGGATAGCAGTTTTACAAATGGCTTTTCGTGCCCGAAAAGTTTTCGGGACTTTCGAGAAACGGGCCCCTGGAAACACTGCCTCGGTTTCGTGACTTGTGATGGGTTGAGATTAAACCATGGATCGGCCGAGAAATACTGGAAATGAGTACAAGTTTCACAATGTTTTTTTGTGGCGGCCATACTGTAGTGCAGCGGTCAGTCGAAACGAATTTTACTAATAAAAATAGCACGTAAAGAGAACAATAAAATATTCACTTATTTTAAACATTCAGCATACATGTCTTCCCTATTCTTGGTGGGCACGTGACGTCATAAAAACAACGTAAACAGTTTCAGTTTTTACCTGATTCTGATTGGTTGAGAGCAATACAATTAATCCCAAATAGTACTCCGTAGGAGTACCCATTGAGTTTCCATGGCAACGGCGCGTAAGTTCGTAATTTTGTTGAATGTACTATAAATAAAACAATCCCACGACCTTCTCGTACAATTCGGGATTAATAGATACTCGTGATTTTGAAAGTTCTCAAATTGCACTCGCCTAAAGGCTCGTGCAATTTTGAGAACTTTCAAAATCACTCGTACCTATTAATCCCGAATTGTACTCGAGGTCGTGCGATTTCCTTTTCTAAGACGTTTCTCACGTTAAAAGACATATCGGAAATATACCCGCTTGCCTGTTTATAGCTCAGTAGTGTGTCCCGGGTTCGATTCCCGGACTAGGCGTCATAAGTGGGCTGAGTTTGTTGGTTCTCTACACTGCTCTGAGAGGTTTTTCGCCGGGTACTCCGGTTTTCCCCTCTGCTCAAAAAACAACATTTGATTTAATTTAGAGTTTGTTTGATTTACAGTCTCCCCAATTAGTAGAGCACTCGTGTTCAGCTAGAACGATTTGATACTTAAATAAAGTTATTATTATTATTATTATTATTATTATTATTATTTAATAATGAAAATTACGGGTAAAATCGATAACATTATCATGCCTGATAGGAATTATTATTATTATTATTATTAAGATAAACCCATGGTTTATCTCGCAATGATGTGGGTGTGGCATTGATGTGGGTGTCATGTACATAAAAACAGTTATTCACCCATGGTTTTTGAGGTCTGAACAGCCAAAATGAAAAGAGAAATGTGCATGTAAATGGTTGCAAGTTCAGCAAAGAGAGGAAAGCGTTAGATAGCCAAGGTAAACTCCAGATGTTATTACTCGTTTCCAGCCGCCATGTTGGTGTACAGCTGAAGTGCACCAACATGGCGTCTCCATACTCAACTCTTTTATTTTTTGGATAGTACATTAATAACTCACTACCCAATAAATTGCGTACGGGGTATTGCACAGCGCTGAAACTTTGACACGTTGTTTCCTTAAACACGTCTACAATGTCGCATTTTCTTGACTTGATTTATTGAATGCTTGGTGATTTTATTGTTTAATTAATTCATCGATGCCACCATGTTGTCAACTTCGTAGCAAGTCAGAACTGAGTTTTAACAACAACAGCTCACAGGCTTTATACAGCTACTTTACGTAGTTGTATGGTAAGTGCATCTTAATGTGTAGCTGTGGAAGTAGGTGTAGTTAGGCAGGTGTGGGTGCAGGTATACTGAGGTGTAGATGTTGATTACATGACTTGCAACAGGTGTACATAAAGTGTCAGTCGTGAGTAATAGACCATACTCGTATTCTCGGTATTGAACTGGATCTAGCATGAAGTGGAGGCTCTTTAGGGGGAATACATTTAGATTCCCCTGCAAGAGCCTCCACTTCATGCTAGATCCAGTTCAATCACGAGAATACGAATATGGCCTATTGAAAAAGTCTGTCGATTATTGTTACTTGGTTGTGGAAGAAAAGTCGGGAAGGGATGGGCTTTATATCTCCCTCTGAAAAGGGGTTTGTTAGAGAGAGGTCTTTTTTTGAGAGGAGACGGCTAACAGAGGTCTTACGCATCTTCCATACAAGTTACATACATGTGCTCTTCATATGCCAGTTTTGAGGCCAAGTATCGTACGGTATTTTCCAGGCCGCATTGTACAGAAGGCCAATTAATGAATGTGAGTGTATATAGAAAGAATGATCGCTTGTAGAAAGAGACCCGAAAAGCGAAAATGACGAGCCTAGAAACTTCACATCAGTTACTTCCATAGTGGAAAGCGCTCCATGACGCCAACAGTACACTACAGTATTTTGAACTCAACTGCAACATGTAGTTACCCCGGTGAAATTTATACCGTTCACATTAGCTTATGTACCATTTGCATCATCTCAACTGTTCCAAAAGAGTAGGGAAAGCTCTCCATGACGCTAGCATGTGCACTACAGTATTTTGGACTAAACTGGATCATGTAGTCACCCCGGTGAAATTTATACCGTTCACATTAGCTTATGTACCATTTGCATCAGCTCAACTGCTCCAAAAGAGTAGGGGAAGCTCTCCATGACGCTAGCATGTGCACTACAGTATTTTGGACTAAACTGGATCATGTAGTTACCCCGGTGAAATTTATACCGTTCACATTAGCTTAGCTTTTCAAGAATGGGAGTGGGGGACTTCTCTGCAGGTGTGGTCTAGCTTTATTCAGAAAGTTCATTTAAGAATTTATACATATAAATACGCTATACAAATGTTAATTTCACAATTTCGTAACTTAAACTTTAATTTGTCGAAAGAAAAAAATGAAAAATGTTAAGAAATAAAATAAATAGAGTGTTAGGTAAGGCCAGTTATGAAAGGCACGTACCAAGGGGCTAAAATAACTGAGGAATTTGGCGGGTAGGCATTAGGGTGTTTATGGTATGACGACGGCGACGCCTATTTCCCTTTCGTAAATGGTCAATGCCATTATTAACGGTCGATGCTCTGGATAGTGTTATAATAAGGCAATTTGTAACTTTTTAGAGAGGGTAACATTTAGGTCCTAGTTAAATTGCGTTAATATTTCGGGATAGGGCTAGGAAGACCTGTTATAGATGTAGCAGTTATCAAAGCGAGTTAACTGTAGTATATACTTAAAATTTTTGGGGTCTGTGGCCGATCAGCGGGTTGGTGAAGTGGTTAGGGAAAGATCATAGCAAAGGAAAGTGTTCCGGTTCAATTCTAGATTGAAAAATCTTATTTTTTTTTTTTAAAGGAAGACTTCCTTTACATGTTGAAAATTTCTTTAAGTGTCTTAAAAATGGCAATTACCGTTTACGAAAGGGAAATTTGCGACAGCGACGGCAAGGAGCACATCAAAGCAAGGGTGTCTCCAAAACTCAAACCTCAAAACTTCAGACCTCAGATCTCAGACCTCAAAAGCTCAAATCTCGAAAAATCACATCCGTCGAAAACTCCAATGCAATCCAAACACAAAACCCGTCAAGCAATCATCGCACTTGTAACTTACGATCGTACGGTGAATTATCTGATAATTTCGACAAATATCGAATTTCAGTATACTGTATTGCAAAAATTAAGCAAAACATGGAGGGCATGAGATTGACAACTTGATGCGACGTCGGAGAAGCAGCATGATCCGAATAAAAACTAATGAACTCAAAATCAGACCTAGAAAACGACACTTTCTGGCAAAAATGCTTTTAAAAAATGTGAAAAATTCGTAGGAGGCTTTGAAAACGTTCTCGCAATTAAAATGTGTTGGGGATCGCAAAACAATGAAATGAAATCAATGAAATCAATTGCAACCGCCACCTGTTTTCAGTATCCTGCACTCAAGGATGACACCCAATTTGTGTCCAGACGGCCATTAAGGAAGTATTAACAAAAAAAGATATCTCTGCCTTCCCTTGATGCTTATCACATTGAACATATGTTGTGGCTTAATGTTATCTTTGGTTTAAATTTTATTTCCGTTTGGCTAAAACGCATTATCATACATCACAATACCCCAAAATAAAGGAAACTAAAATTTAAGCCAAGGATAAAATTGGACAACAACACGTACTCTATGAACTATCGCCGCATTATACGCATTATATTGTACCCCGATAGCTTTTTCGTAATTCGATATTTCCGAAGGCCTGAAGTATTACGGATTAGCAACGAGATGCAAAAGGGTAGCAGCACTAGTTAGACCGCTTTTACTTAACCCATGAAATAGTTGTTCGTGCACACTAACTATTACACATTTCTTCCTTTGTAAGTTCCTTTGTTGTGTATTTGACAATTACGCGAGTTTACATGTTGTCTAACAAAAAATATTTCATGGGTTAATAAAGTAATATTATTACATCATTCACTGTCCTAATAAAAATGAAACAATTTTGCCATTGTTCTTGTCGTCCTTCTTATTGTTGAATAAAAAATATGCAAAACCTCCAGAAGCGGGATTGTTGTATGACTTATGTGGGGGCTGATCATAAGTGTTCACTCATGATCGAATTCATTCAAGTTCAAACTCAAAAATATTATATTTTGTTGTAAAATGTTTGAAAAAACCCTTAGTTTTCTGGAGCTGAAGTCAGCACTTCTCTTACAATTGAAACTGGAGAATGCGAAAGCAATGAATAGAGGTTCAGTGACATGTGTAATTCTCTTTTATTTTGTATCGTGATCTGTTTATTTTTTAGTTATACTGATTGTCTGTGCTCTGGTGTAAAAGCTTTACTTGTTTGTAATTCTGTCTCTATATACCACAATAAAAAAGAAATCATTTCAAAAAGACAAACATTCATTGACGTAGAAGTTAAAATCGAATGGGTCCTTGGAATTTGACTACAGGAGAATTCATCCACAATTTAGCAAGTTGTAGGACTCTCCATGAAGTCTGAAACAACGCGAATTCATTTCATAAGTGATGTTTTTGCTACCGTCACCCTTGTGGTATCGTTTGATAAAATTGTTTTGTAAAATTGTTTCCTAACTTCTAAAACTTTTGGGTTAGGCTTGAACCCCCCTGATCAGAGCCCCGTTCAAACGGTTCCAACATTGTGCCAACTTCTTCACTGTTTACGCAAACGATAGACGCCAGATGACTTTTGCGGCCTGATGTGAGCATGCGTGTGTTCTACAATTGTTGAACAGAGTTGTTCATATGGCTTCAACACCATTCAACATTTTCAAGAACAAAGGAAAAGTTGAATTGATGTTGAATGAAAGTTTAAACCAATTTAAACTTGATTCAACACGCTGTCAACACGTTTTCAACATTTTTTACGCTTTCAACAATGTTAGACCAACTGTTCAAACGCACCCAACATTTAGTTCAACAAAGTGATTAAACGCATATTGAGGCAAATGTTGAAGCCGTTTAAACAGGCCTTTAAGCTATCCTTCAAGTAACGGATGATTTGCTATCCAGCGGATAAAACGAATCGCACTGAACTAATACAAATGTATCCCTTCGCCGGGTGGGTGGTTTATCCGATGTATAATATTATCCGCTCTTTCAACAACGGTTGTCCGGCTAATATCTTAATTTCTTTTTTTTTTTCCCTTTCGGTTCTTTTCTTAGTAACTTGACGGGCATTTCATCAATTACAGCCTTACTGGCAGTCTAGCTTCATCAGTGAAAAACATTTTCGGCACAATCAAATAAATAACGTTTTTAATTAGGCCAAGAACGTATTTCCCCTTTAATAAATAAAAAGCCACAAACGTTAATTGGTCTGCCAGTGTTTATAAAACCCAAACCGATAGAACAATTAAAACATTTTCTCTGAAGTGACGGTTTGCATTTTGTGGACAGAATGATTCTAAATCGTTCTTTTTAAATTTATCACAAAATCCAATTAAGAATAACTTAATTGGATTCCCTTTAAATTAATTTTGGCTGAGTGGCTCAGCTTTTTCCGATATTTTCAAGTGAGAGCTTCCTCTGCGTAGTTGTATTGGGGAACATATATTTTCCTCTCTTTCTTCAGGTGTGGGAGTTTCAAGTTTCAAGTTTCAAGTTTCAAGTTTAAGTTTCAAGTTTATTAAGTCTTCCAAAAGAATTAGTTACAATGAACACCGCCTGCAAATAGCGAGCTAATCAGGCAGGCGGTTGTTAAGGACACACAAACACGAATTACTAGTTGAAGGCGTCAAAAAAGTCGAGTTTGAATACATTATTTGTCAAGAGAGGAAAAAAAGTGATGAAATTAAAAGTGGAGAAAAATATCAGTATAAGTTATGATTGAATTATAGTTACTTAAGATGCCTTTTTTATTTCAGAAATAAGAGTGCTAGTGTCAGCATAACTGTCCAGAGTTTCTAAAGTTTCAAATAGTAATGCTTGAATTTTCTATTTGAATATGTGCTTTGGTAATCTTCGATAGCTTTCGGGAATGCTGTTCCAGATTTTAGCCCCAGCGTTGGAAAAAGAGTTTTTATGATGATTGAGCCTAGAATGATTAATATAGTAGTTACCAGAAGATGCTGAGCGGGTATTATACTGCTGTATGTCTTGTGTAGAAGTAAAAAGATTGCAGACATTTTGAGGTGCGGAGTTAGTGGTTAAATCAAGCATTAAGGTTGATGAAAGTTTGAAGTAGAGCATTGCGATTGGTAGGATGTTAGATTGAGCAAAATATGGAATCGCATGCGTTCTGAAAGGCAGAAAGTTGATCAAGCGAACAGCTCTCTTTTGGAGTATAAGAAGCTTAGTTCGTTGGTCGTTTTTTGTGCGGTAATACTAAAAACAACTCTCCGATGGGTAACTTTTCGAACGGCAAGTGTTAAGAGACAAAAACAGCTGTAACTTTTAAATTTACATCACCGGATTCTACAATTTTTCCTGCGAGAAAAGTTGCAACCTCACGCCATGACGTACCGTACCATAACATCACGTTCTAAAATACACTCAGTTTTTTTTTTTATGAGAACCTCGCGGCTAAGATTAACCCAAATTTTAAGAGCATGTATAACCCAGCGTAAGGTTAAGAACATCTTTATTTTGCTCATTTATGTTTTTAAATGAGTAGTATACTATGTACATATGAACTTTTCTGCGTCATTTCGATTCACTGCAAAATCTGGTGACTTCATGTCGCGATGTGAACCTCTATGTTCAATGCTTTTTGTAAAGCTAAATTTACCAACAGTTGGTTGGCGTGACATCGTGTTTATACCATGTAACTTAAGAACACCTTAAGAACGTTTTCAGGCTCAAATCACGAAAAAAAATAACAACGTCCGAGCCTCAGCTCCAAAATTAGACGTTCTTATAGAAAAAAAAAACAGAGCGGTGCAGTGCATTTTATGCTGAGTGTTGAAGGAAACGTTTTTGTAGCGATGCGGCAAAGTCAATTCAATGGAGCGTTAAGTAGAATAACATGCCCTGAAACCCCTCGAGATAAGACACACTGGGTTTGTTATCTTTCATGCGATTGCCGTCTTTTGTTGTTGTTTTTTTTTACAATAAACATCAATTGTGTATTGAAATATATAACAATTTGTCAGCAGCATAATTTTTTTTTGGTTCCACCGCTTGGGATTACATATATTTCAACTTTGGGCTTTGGATTATTACAGTCTAGGATGCCGAAAATAGCGACAAGAGTTTTCTTATGCTAAGCACGGCTGAGGTCGCAAGTTTATCTATGTTTGAGGCATCATACAGTGAATGTTCTTTGCCCATTGTCTGTAAATTTGGTTTTTTAAAGCAAGCACACTGGGTTCTTTCATTTCATGATTTTTTGCGTCAGCTGTGTCAACAGTTTATTATAAGCCGCTTGTCCCGCGAATTAAGGTCACAATTATTGCTTCCATTTAAATATCCAACATTAGAATGCAAGGGATCGGCATCAGCTAAATATAAACACCAGGGATTAACAATCAACAAGTTATCGGTACCCAGAAAAGTGAATAATTATACGTTTTAGGAGCTCGGGCAAGTACTTCGAAAATTGGGAGGAAGAAGAACATAGTTGTTTCATGTGGCGTGTTACGGTTTTACGCTAATACAAGCTCATCTGAGCTGAAAGCACAAACGAGGGCAAGCGAGGGCAAGCGACAATCAACATTGTGTGACTGACTTCTTCGTTTATAATTATATCACGTAATAAACGTGTTAGAACTTCATACCTGAAATCCATGTTTGTTGATATTGACTTCAATCAGTGGTACACTGGGTGAGCAGTACTTTTGTTCATACTGAGATCTCGACTTTAGCGCCTCTCTGGGGACGCTTACTTCCACCACTTTGCCCACAGCTGTTGGCTTTTTGAAGGGTCGCTGGTTCGCGGATTTCACTTCTTTCACAACAAACAGATTCCCTGCCGTTGCATTTTTCTCTTTTTTCACTGGAGCCAATTTGATCGTAGCGTTGACTATCGGGAATTCCATGTTAAAGAACCTTTTTGTTTGGGTTACGACTCAAACTCAACCAAAGCATCTCTTCACCTCATCCGCGAACAGATGAAATTTTTCGTCGGCAAATGAATGATAGGTGAAAACAACGGAAGAAAATTATGTCGCGGCTACTCAACCATGAAATTAAACGCAGGTTTTATGTGACAGAATGTAAATTTTGTTAACAGACTTCTTGAATAATAGCTAGGCAAGTTGTCCGCTGTTTAACAGTAATAGCAGCAGATAATTTACTCCATCAGGGCTGAAAAGGAATAAGCATATTTCCGGCTACGTATATGGAAATCCCTGGATTGAACAGGCTAGTTTCTGATAAATAAGAACAGTTTATAATGCGTCTTTGTTTGTAGTTGCTTGAATTAGCGGATGTCCTTGACAGCTGGTTGCTGTGGGAAACTGATATGGGCTTGGTCCACAGCAGAAATCAACAGAAACTGGGAATTGATTTCTCGATTATTTACTGTTGGGTGTGAATAATTAAGGGAATACATATGACGGTTTCATCGAAGCCACTTGTGAAAAGCGTTTTCAAGGCTATTTTTAAAGCAGTCTTTTAGCAAAACACACCCAGGAAATTATGATCCGCATTTGCTTTATTTTGAATGTGATCAGAGCATAGGACAATCAAAGAGTACTGACGTAAAAGGAAGCTTGGTTTACATTCAAATCAAACCATTTTTGTTTTCTTTGGCAAGGATGGCCTTTCGTGCAACCTTTCCTGTTTTTTTTTTTAAATTTCAAGTCTATAGACTATTGATGTCTTTCAATTTGGGTGGCCAACTGGCTTATTGCTTGAAGTCCTTTTTGGCGCAAGCTATGACCAACGCGGCGAGACTGGCCGGGGCGAGCTAAAACAAGAAATTCACGACGAATTTGAAGGCGGCCTATATGTCCATTCAAGTCGATCGTATATGACGTAACGTGCGATGAACCATTTATAAATTCGTTGCCAATTAGGCATAGCATGACAAAAATTCTTTGTCTTGGGCCATTTCAGCTTCAATAAAAAAAAAAAAAAATCACGTGCAGCGGTTATAAACATTTGCATGTGTACTGTATTCTAGAGTCAACCTTTACCATTTTCCTGTTTTTTATTGTTAATCTTTGGACAATGACTTCATCCTTTATTCTTTATTGTCATTAACAATGACATCGCCAAAGCAATTTTTGTGTGCAAGAATTCACCGCGGATAGAGAATTTCATGAGTTGACACGGCATGGAGGTAAACTAAGTGGGTAAAGTTAGTAAATTTGAACCAGGGTTTTTTTTTGCGCTAAAACCAGGGGTATTTTGGCAGTATTTGCTAGGCGTTCTCTCGCCCACTCCTTCCCAGACCTCACGCGGACAAAGGGGCAAGAGGGAACGCCTAGGGACCAGGATGACGATCAACGGAAGCGGTTCTGTTTGCTTTGGGCACTTACTTTACTTGGGAACTCCTAGATTCACTGAGCGTGTCGATGACAAAATCAATCAGATCTAGAGCAGAGCAATTCGATCAGGGTGAATATGGGTCTTTAAACAAGGCACGTGCATTGATTGATTGTCTGAAAACACCAGGTAAATTCCTTTAAGAGACAGGCCTGGAAATAAAGAACAACGGAAGTGTTTCTGTTTGCTTTAGGCGTTCACTTTCCTTGGTGACTTGCAGATTCACTGTGTCTATCACAAATTGGGATCTAGAGCTGTGAAAAGCAATCATGGTGAACATGGGCCTTTAACTGAACAACCCACGTGTATTAATTGCCAGTTAACAAGGTAAATTCCTTTAAGAAACAGGCCTGTTGTGGTGAGATATACAAAATGAACATCGCTACTTCCGTGGAAAATCTGCCGTTTTAAAAAATGTGGGTTACTGTAGATGAATAGTGTAAATATTGCAAGAATTATGAGAGGTGTGTGATGCTGTATGATTACCTGTTTTCAAAACGGCCAAGAGATTGTATCAAGAAAAATGTTTAGGTGCATACAACAATACTGCATGGTAGAAATCAAAAGCTGTCAACACAGACAGTAAAAAGGCCAATAAACTTCACCAAACAAAATACAAAACTGAATTCAACAGCATGAGCTGAAATCGCAAATTATATCGTCTATTTGTTCATCGGAGATGCTATTGAACAGAGATAAATGTTCAAGTTTAAAAAAACCTACTCGACGCATGATTGTCCAGCGAGACACTATAAATATACTAGCAATGTTTTGGCACGTAAAGCTGAGCCCTCTCAAATCCTCGCTCTCGTACCTCGGGCGGAATGTGAAGCGAGGATCGTCCTGGACCTCCATTCTTTACCACTTGGCAAGGAACAGACGTAACTCGAAATGGCAATGTTGATGCATTGTTTCCAAAATGTTGGAGAAAGTTCTCAAGTAATTCGGAAAACATCAGTCTTAAATCGTCCAACGTTTTCAAATCAGTTTCTTCCGTAACCATCCCTGCCGACTGACCTGTTAATTTTACCGTTCTCTCCGGGAGATCTACATGGGTTAAAACCTCGGAGTGCTGCTCATTGCTTGTAGTTGAGCTATGGTTAAGAATTTTCTCTATCCTGTTTAAAACCTGCTCAAAGAAATGTTTCACTTCTGATTCCTCCGATTCCGCCATGTTTGTTTATAGACGGAGTAATCTCCAGTCCCCCCGAATTTCATCTCTCGTCCCAGTCCCCAAAATTAAATAAACGAGTGCGAACATTGAATACACGATCGATTGAATAGGCCATTTCCGAGTTCATGTCTGCCTCCTCTTCAAAGCGAGTCTAAGTGCGAAGTTTTTGTGATGGTAATTAGTTCTACTTTACATATGAATGAAAACTAATTTTCATAACAAAAACTTCGCATTTAGACTCGCTTTGAAGAGGAGGCAGACATGAACTCGGAAATGGCCTAATGAAAGAATTGACTAAATAGGGACGAATAAAATTGAATAAGTTAAAGAAATTGAATTAAATGAATGCTTTGGTAAATTGAATTGAATGAACTTTAGAGGATTGAATTGAATGAATATGAAAATTTTAAATAAATATAAGGATTAAATTAAATAAATATGGTGATATTGAATTTGCTATATTTGGCTAGCCATACTCGAGTCATGTTTGACAGTGGCGTGATTTTCATGGACTAATCACGATTCTTTGCTACGCATAGCAACCAATGAGATTGCTTCATTTTGTATAGACAATAGATTACGTCAAATGGCTTTTTTCGTGTTCGTTAAAGGCAAAGGCCCCGCAAAGGCCGGCTTTCGAGTTATGTAACTTATGTTGAAAGAGTTTTGAAATAAAAAGAGCTTTTTCTTCGTAATTGTATAAAACAAGTAGATTCCATGTTGCCGTGCGTCTGTTCAGTAATAGATCACAGATGACGTCAAAATGTGGTCGTCTACAGGCCTCCTCCATCGCAGGAACACAAGCTCAATGTGACGTTATTCCTGAACGAATTTGCAACATTTCTAGAAATGCTGGCTAGTACTAATGGACCGCTCCTGCTGACTGGAGATTTCAGCTTCCACCTCGATGTTCCAACTGACCGTGCTGCTATTCGTTTTATGGGTTTAATTGAAGCTTTCAATCTCATACAACACGTTAGTGCCTCTACCCATAAAGATGGACATACCCTAGACTTGGTGATCACTAAAGCCAATGATAACTTTATCAAATACATCGAAGTGTCTGATCCAGTTATATCCGACCATTCTGCGGTGCATTGCGAGTTGTCTATCAAGAAACCAGGTCTTGAAAGGCGGGAGATAACATATAGGAATTTGCGGTCGATTGATAGAGAATGTTTTAGCCAGGATATTCGAAATTCAGAATTAGCAAATTATGACAAGTTTGAGAGTGTCTCCGCTCTAATAGACTGGTATGAGAGCACATTATCGAGATTACTTGAGCAACACGCGCCTATTAAGAAACGTGTTGTTACCCTACGACCTGCTGCGCCGTGGTACAATGATCATATCAGAACGGAAAAAGCAAAAAGAAGGAAACTGGAGAGGATATGGCGCAAAAACAAACTTACGATTAATAGGGAAATGTTCGTCGAACAATGCAAATGCGTTAACAGGCTAATTGCAGACTCAAGGATGAAGTTTTACGCTGACACCATTAAGGACAATAGTTCTAATCCGCGGGTATTGTTCTCAACGTTTGTAAAACTGTTACATCTCAAGGCAACACCAAAACTACCATCGCATGAAAACGCCATTGATCTCGCGAACACCTTTGCTGAGGTTTTTGAGAATAAGGTTCGGTCTCTCAGGGATAACATGCTAGAAGTTACCGACTTGCCTCAAGCTTCGACCTGTCATATTCCTACGGAATTGCTTGAATTGTCTCCGACTAATGTTACAGAATTGTCTTCTCTTTTACGTACTACGGCTGGGAAATCCTGTATCTTAGATCCAGTACCTGGTGCTCTGCTGAAGGATTGTTACGATGTCTTGTTGCCTGTTATTGTGCGTATTGTGAACTTATCGCTTGATAATGCGACCGTTCCTATGAAACTCAAGGAAGCCGCTCTTACCCCATAATCAAGAAAGAGGCCCTTGATCATGAACTCTATCCAAGTTACAGGCCTATTTCCAATCTCCGATTTGTATCCAAGGCAATAGAAAAAGTGGTTGCTGCTCGTTTGAATGAGCATCTCAATAATGGTGACCTTATGGAGCTATTTCAATCTGCTTATAGGGCCGGTCATAGCACTGAGACCGCACTGACCCGTGTTCACAATGATGTTCTCCGAGCTATTGATGATGGTCAGTGTGTTATACTTATACTCTTGGACCTTTCTGCCGCGTTCGATACTGTTGACCATTCCATTTTGTTGAATAGACTTGATCACTGCTTTGGAATCCGAGGCAAGGCTCTCACTTGGTTTCAATCCTATCTTCTAAATAGGAGCCAATTTGTTTATGTTGAGAACGAACGTTCCTCGAGCCGTTGTCTGAAATATGGCGTCCCACAGGGTTCTGTTTTAGGGCCCATGCTATATTCCATATACACTGCCCCGCTTGCTAATGTAATCAAACAGCACAACATGTCTTATCATTTCTATGCGGACGACACGCAAATTTATTTAAGCTTCTGTCAATCAGCTGCAGGGGAACCAGAACATTCCACTTCTCGAGTTGAACTGTGTATTAAAGATGTTGAACAATGGATGATGATAAACAAGTTGAAATTGAATGGTGATAAAACTGAACTGTTAGTCCTTAATGCTCGCCATCGGCCGACCCCCACACTCAATTCTATATATGCCGGATCTGATTATATCACTGCATCGACCTCCGCAAGAAATATCGGCGTCTGGTTTGACAATTTGGTTTCTATGGATAAACAAATCGCTTCCATTTGCAAATCTGCATTCTACCATCTAAATAACATAGCCAAAATTAGGAAATTTATATCTTTTAAGCACTGCGAGACCCTTATTCACGCATTTATCACTTCTAAGCTTGATTATTGTAATTCCGTTTTATCCGGTCTTTCCAAGAATCAAACTCAGAGACTACAGTTTGTTCAGAACAGTGCGGCGCGCCTCCTCATGGGGACCAACAAGTATGATAACATAACACCCATATTGAGACAGCTACACTGGCTGCCTGTGACCGAGAGAATTGATTATAAAATCTTACTTCTAACATTCAAATCACTACATGGTATGGCACCTGAATATCTTTCTGAACTGTTATCTGTTTACAAACCTGGAAGATCATTACGCTCCTCGGGTAAATCTCTCCTTGTAACACCGAAATATAATCTTAAATCATACGGGCAAAGGGCCTTTTCTTGTGCTGCCCCTGCACTGTGGAACAGTCTTCCAGACGATATAAGATCTTGTAATTCACTGACTGTTTTCAAATCTAAGTTGAAGACATTCCTTTTTAAGCGTTACTTTATTTCATAGTTTTAGTTTTTAATTGATTAGCTTTAATGATTATCTTTTTTATTATTTTAATTGTGAATATTGTAAAGCGCTGTTGAATTTCTAGAAACAGCGCTATATAAGCCTATATATTATTATATTATAAGAACAAAAAAGTGGCACACGAGGCGATAGCCGAGTGTGTCACTGATGTTCTTACCAGATTTTGAACTGAACAGACGCACGGCAACATGGAATCTATTTGTCAAATTTACGATAGCAAATGGTCAAATTGTTCGCTCTCGCTCGTTGCTGCATGGCATAAATTATAAATTCATATGTCTGTCCGCTTATTGACAATTAAAAATTAGCCAATGAGCGCGCGAGAATTTTTGCAGTTATCGTAAAATTTCAGCACGGGTTTTTGAAAAATCGATCATGTGCAACGCAACTGCTTTCAACTCTCCATTCTATTGGTCTGAATTTGGACAAGAACATTCAGACTGACGTGGTATATTTAGACTTCGCCAAAGCTTTTGATAGTGTGGACCACAAGATCCTACTCGCTAAATTGAGTGCACATGGGGTTGCTGGTCGCTTGCTATCGTGGTTCGATGTCTACTTAACTGGCCGAACCCAACGAGTGGTTCTTGAAGGCGCCTCTTCACAATGGACTCCTGTCACTTCCGGGGTGCCTCAAGGGAGCCTGCTTGGCCCGCTACTCTTCGTTTTGTTTATAAATGATCTACCAGACTATCTGTAATTCTTTGCCCAAGGCTATCTTCAGTACTCTGAACACCTTCCAAAACCATGTTAGAGAAGCTTTATTTGACTTTCTTTCGATGTGGAGTGGTCGTGTACTTGGTCCTCTGTCAGATTGTGCGCGTGCCATCGTCCATAACATATTCGCACTGACTTTATACTAATTTTTATCTCTGTGTTACAAATCGATTTTCTTTTCTTTCTATTTTCTCATGCACTATATATTCTTTTATTTTTTACACCTGGGCGGTACCTCGCATGGGTCTCCCGTTTGTACCGACCCTTTTGGGCAGCATTATCTATATTCTTTTGTTAATAGCGATACTCACTGTTTACAAACAAGTCTTTTGATATTTAAATTTTGCCAACCACAGAACAAAAGAATCCTTTGTTTCTAGAGCCAATAAACCTCTGGTTGGCACATTAATAACAATAGGTGACGTAACGATGAGTATCGCTATTTGTTTTTGTTTTTTTGTTTGCAGTTGTTTATTTTGTTTTACTGTATATAAGAATAATCGATACACCGTGGACTCTGGGTACGAGTGGCCTTTCCCATCGCACCCCGCGACCTCAGCTTTGCTAGAATCCGGGAAGAAAAGATGGCGGAAGCGAAACAGTCAGTACCATTCAATCCATTCGATGCCGAAGTATTAATGCTACTGCGAGATGAAACAGATATGGTCGAAGAACGATGGAAAGCAAGATTGGCAAAAGACGTCAAAGTTGAACCGAAAAATGTGGCGAAACCACTAGTTACAAAACCAGTGTGGCCGTATGAAATGTGGCTCGTGAATTATTTAGACAATCCATCAGAGTTCAGTCGACAAACAAGAAATGGTGTGCCTTTGAGTTGCACCAGTGAGAATAATCAGCCAGATCAGCTGTCAAACCCGGATCGTAGTAGTTTGTTAGAGGCAACTAATGACTTGTGTGAAAGCAGGTTATTTCGTGAAGTTCCCGACAAGGATTCAATGCATCACATGGAAGCGATTGCAGCCAGCGAACCGTTAAAAGCAATGGAAGTCATGACTGACTTCTTGCAAAGGAGTATCAACATGTTAACCGACCTGCAAGACCTTCTTTCAATAGGTGTTGAGAAATACTCCCCATCTATTGACAGTGGTGGAAATGAAACAGATTCAACAACTGCAGAAGACACCCAAATAATAACATCACTGACAGAGATGGACGAAAACAGCAAACGTGATACAGTGGTTCAGAAGAATCTTCAGTTGCCCCAGTTACCCTACACTGACGACAAGAGCACTCCTTGTGACTCTGATGTGGGTTTGACGAACAGTTCAGAGAAAGTGACACCTGCCAGTCATACTTAAGTGTTTGGTGAAGAAAATACAGAAACAGAACTGGGTCTGGAAAACATTCAGAAGTCAGCTGAATGTGAGGTGCTTAGACCTAGAGCACCTGAGACAGGGCTAAGTTGTGAGAGTGATCATGCTGTTGCCACTGTTTTTGATGCCCTTGGTCCTAAAGAGGACACTACACACAGTACTATAGTGAGAGCAGAGGAAACCATGGAAACAAAGTCTGATAAAAACAGAATAGGAATAGTCAAATGTAAGGAGAGTCACACCAAAATCGAAGAGTTAGAGGAAGGCACAGGAGTTATGAATATAGATAAAGCTCCCAAACAGGTGGAAGAGATTAGCACCTCCAAGGTGCACCATTTCAAAACTGAACTTCAATCTCCAGTGTCAGTGCAATCAGTCTTAAACAAGACTATCAGAGAGTGGCTACCAAGAGTCAGTATTGATCGGTTGGTCAAAACTGAACGCATCAAGCAGTTAGTAAGAAGCTTAATGAACAATACTGTCTCAGAACTGCAGACAAAGCACTGTTTATTTTCCAAGTGCTACATCATAAAAACTGGTAGTATGGCAGAGGGCACCAAGATTGGTCAGCCTGATGAGTTCGATTTCATGATTGCCCTCCCTATGTTAGCTGATTCAGATGTGGCAGAACTTTTGTACATCAAACTTGGGATACAAACACGCCTTCACAACAATATTCGCGATGAGGTCCTTTCCTTCCTGGGTCAGTTCTCCTTTGTTGATTCCTCTTACAGACATTATCTCACAAATGCCTATTTGCTCCAGGTTTTTCGTGAAACGCTAAAGAAACACTTACCTGTGGAGTGGACAATACGAGAAGACAGTGGTTTACATATGATGCGAGTATATCTCAAGAATCAAACTTTGACTCTTCATCTACAATGCGAATCTGGACTAGATGCAGGCTTTATCCTGTCAATTGATGTATGTTTGGGGATTCCTCTTGATGCTGAGCATCTCCAGAATATCTACGTTGCTGATCATACTCATGCTTTGCATCTTTCCTTCATCCGGAGCCAGTGTTTTCGAATGAATACAGGGGTTGTAGGAGTAATCAGTCGAAACCCCCTTGTTGCACAACGCTTCTTTTTTCAGATAGAACCGTACAAATTTCGCGACAATAAATTGGCTGCAGACTGTTACAAACTGGCAAAACATGTGGCAAGAAGTTTCCTCCCAAAAATTAACAAAAACAATTGTAGTTTATGTGAGGACACTTTGATTCCATCATTTTATATGAAAACTGTGGCATGGTTTATGATGGACTTCTACACTGAAGCAGATGACTGGTCTGAAACAGAGCTTGGAAACAGATTGATAGAGATCTTTGAAATCATAAGTTATAGCTTCCAAAGTGTATACAAAGGTTTAGCCTACAACACATATATTAACAGTATGAAGTTGGACTTTGAAATGAAATTTTCTCCAGCAGATGGCAACGTCAAGGTTGGGTTTGGAATGGACAATGAGAAACCCTGCACAATTCCTCGTGTGGAAGACCTCAATCTTGCATCATCTGGTGTAGACGTTAGCACTGCTGTCCAAAGTTACTGGAAATATATGAAGTGCGAAGAATGGACAGTTGGTGAGCTGCTACATAAACTTATTGAGCTTTTATATGTCTTGAAGTTTACGAAAACTGATTGTAATCAGCTTGGTGTAAACCATGAATGATTTCTCATTTCCACTACTGTATTTACTCGATTGAGCACTGTGGGGCTCTTTAAATTTTTAGTTTTATTTGTGTTTAAAAAAAGTCAGCACACGTAAAATGAAAAAAGGTAGAGAAAGCGAATACCAAACATAACCACTCTGAACTGAGAATATTGTAGTCCAGGCAAGTAAATGTCTGGTGTTGTTTTAGAATGAGTTCTATTGCACTTGCTTTTAATTTGCTTATTGACTCCATGATGAAGCGCCACACTGCTGTGAATGAATGCGATGCTTACCACATATATGCTGGCATGTGTGTAAATGGTGATGCTATCCTCTCCTTTTTGCAAAGATTTGTCCAAACATTAATACCTGCATTGTTATTTTTATATTTAGTATACACGTAGTAACCCCTATTTTTCTTAGTTCGAGACAACGGTGAAAGAATTTTACCACTCAAGCGCTGTTGACTCGAAACTCAATCCTCGATACTCGATGCTTTCGAAAATTGAGGTTCAAGTATCGAGTTTTGAGACGCTCAAAGAATTTTTCGAGAAAACGATTTATATCTTGAATTTGTAACAATAGAAATAAACAATACCACACTTTGTGCGACTTCGTTTATTCGTACAAGAGTACATGTTTTTCACATTAACATCCAAATCGTTAGTCTGGAGTTGAAGCCTTGATGCGCAATGATACAGCATTCATACAATACAAGCTGTACAGTAATTCAAGAAATTGTAACATTTTTTGCGAGCAGAAACCAGATGGGCTTATAATTATTATTAGAGGATTTGAGAATAGATATAAGATACAACTGATCAAATTAATTACATAACAGAACAGTCACGCGACTACGGCACTCTACATCCTGTGCACCAAGAATGCACCCAATGCAACCGTTACAACTCCTGTGAGAAACATCAAGCTGCCTCGTGATAAGTGTTTGGCTGACTGTGGTTTTTCATTGGAAATCAGGTCTGGTGCTGTGTTGGACACCTTGGATTTGATCTGCCGATAACCAGACAAATTTGTTGGTCAAAAATTACTTCTCTCAAGTTTTCACCTTGTTCAAACTGTCCTGCTATGAAACCAATGAAAAGTACAAATTACAGGTTATGATACTTTCAGTGACTGGGCATTTGTATGATACTATAATCATAATATTGTAACATTTCTTAATTAAGTGTGGTAGAATTGACCTGTCAATTGAAAGTATTAACTGCTGGAAACTATAGCGAGTCACCTTAAAGGTGATGTTAAACAAGACAACTTTTAATGTGCAACTTTTGTTTTTATTACATGACGCAAATTTATTGCAACATTTTAAATTCGGGCAACCATGTTGCAAGTTTTTGAATCACTTTCAAAAAGCTGCAGCATATTGCTACACTGAAATGTTGCTTTAAAAGTCACCCCGTGCACAATGTTACACGATATTGATTTTTAAACCCAACAATGTTGTGTTTCCCTATTAACTACAAGACAGCTCAAGCCATTCATCACCGACCTGGGAAATCTGAGTCTTTACAGTTCAGAGTTCTTCACTTAAACTATCTACAGCTTCCACAGACTGCTTCGTTGGAGAATAATTCCATTCCTTCAGCTGCTGTGACATCCTAAAAGAAAAAAAAAGAATGAAAAAGCACTAAAAGAAGAGTTTGGCCAAAGAAAACTCAAAAACTAGTGGAAGGGTAGAAAAGAAAATCATAGCCCAGCATGCAGAGTGAAACATTGATATTGTGGAAATCGTGGCTGAAGTTACTATACCTGCACAAACTCCAGAGGTTCCTTAACAGTGTTAACGTGTTTCTGTACATATGACACACTGCTCCTGATGAATGTCAAATGTTTAGACACATTGGCCAAAATAACTGTTGTTTCTGGGGCACTTAATGATTGAAAATGAAAATACGCATGATTACATTATTTTGTTTAACCTATGCCATCAGCTGCATTTTATAATGAGAACTTGATGCAATTGTCTCCTCTTGTTATGGACTGAAGAAGGATAATATTATTGAATAAAAAATACATGTATTGGACTGTCAGTTCTGTCAGAATTAACTGTTAATTGAAATGTATTATAATTTATTCCAAATTATGTCAAATACAGTATTACTATATAATTATAATACATTTCATTTACCATCATAATTTATTTTCCTTTATTCCTCACTGGAATTAACTCTGACTGGAAAGATAATTTATTTAACTGGTCATAGTCAATACCACCTTAAAGGATGTCTCTCCATTGACTGCAGGCTAGCAACATCTCACTCCTTTTTGTGAACTTCTCTGATGGCATCAAGAATCTTAGTTCAAACACCTACTTGAGTAATTCCATCTGCAAAATAAAATGACAGAGGTTTAGAGAATCAAAACTTTTGTTAAGTGGCTTATTTGAATAAAAATGTAGCATCATAGTCCTTTGATACTGCACATTCTCTGCCATCAACAGACAATTAAGAAAAGCTCTGACTAATTAGAACAAATGCGGTCAATGGTTATTTTCAACATAAACTGGTCTAGCTCCTTTTCCGTCAGATTTAAGAAGTCATCAAATGTTAACTTGTGTTCCTTAAATGGGCAATTCCAGAAAATATCCATACCCAACCACGGACGGCTTCCATGTTTTAACCCCCCCTTGCCTTCGGAAATTCCAGAATGCGTTACCCCCCCATGCCCTCAGAATTCCATAATCGTGAACCCCTCCTACCCTTCGGAATTTCCGGGGTTTTTTGGGAGGTACATTTTCGACTTGGCAACGTTTATATGAACAAACGAACATGAATTTATGCCTCCCAAAGGCTGTTATCTAGCGGCGCCAGGCGACAAGCTTTACTCTTCAGCGACAAGAATAACCTACCGCGTGTGGCCAGGGTGTGCAACCTTTTTTTTTTAAGTCTAAATTTGGCTATAAAAAAACACCACTTACGGTAATTTTCATCCTCTTTGTTTTCTTGTGTTGTTCTGACGTTTACAAAGCAAAATAGCTAAAAAGACTGTTAAAATCTTTCGGCGGTTGAAAAGGTTAAAAATACCGTCGAGCCTTCGATCTTTCATCGTTGGGACCCTTCATATGTTATGTAGTGTGCACGAAAAGTCTTAATTTGGCTTTGTTTTCTTGTGTTGTTTTGACGTTCACAAAGCAAAATAGCTCGAAAGACTGTTTAAAAAATCTTTTGGTCGATTGCCGTCCGGCAGTCCGAATGTAAAATTATCTGACGGGCGTTCCTTGGAAGCGAGGGACAGGTGCGAGTTTTTTTGCCGTTTATCGGGCGGGAGACGGGAGTATCAAGAAATTGCACGCGGTAAATAAGGTACTTTTTCAGACGTTATTCACTTGACAAGAAATTCATCAAGGTAAATGTGAAACCCACGTTTTACTGTTCACTTCTACGTGTCTGATCAATCGATGCTTGTCTTCTGCTTCCGCGATCATACGTTCGTGGTTTATTTACGAACTGCAAAAGTCGACAACAATAGTGTTTTCAAGGAACTCAGTCTACTCTTTCTACTCTAGAAATCCCACCCGTGAACCCCCCCCCATGCCTTCGGATATTTTCCAATTGTAAATGCCCCCCCATTCCTTCAGAATTCCAGTTCAAAGAACCTCCCCTCCCCTTCGGAAATCCTAAAAGCCGTCCGTGGTATAGGTATGGATATTTTCTGGAATCGCCCAATGTGAACAAAAACTCAGTTTTAGTCATCAGTGAACAGAATTAAATCAAACCTGAACCTACAGTTACAGTTCTCACAATCACGTATGGATGGATAAACTGATCAACTGGACAGCTGACAGGCAACACGCTGCCTCACAACCCCCCACCCACCACCACCTGCTTACCATGCTATCATCCATCAACCTGGGCACCCACTGACACTTATTTATAAGTAACTGCAAGGTTGATATCAATCATTATGAACAGTTGTATAAAACATGCAAAATACAATAAACACTCACTCAGACTAATAGTAAAAATAAAGCCTTACCTGAAATTTTGGCAGCAAATGTGTTAACTCTAGACCACAATGGAACATTTCAAGGTCACCATATCTCACTTCACTGCAATTTAAAAATTTTATAGTAATCAGTATTCAGTATGACACCAAGGCTGTGCTCTAAGAAAAATACTAGGGGGCCCTTCGGGCACCCAATCTTTTACGGTAGGGTGCCCGGAAGTCAAGCTTGGTAGCCCGGACAAAGCCATGACAAAGCCTGACAAAAAGGTTTTCCAAGAAAGAAGCTAACTAAAGATTAATTCAAAGAAATTAATGCAGCGTATAGAAAGTATTCAGAGCATTTTGTTTCTGCATAACAAAAAAACAACAGCAGCTATTCTTTTAACACCAAACACTTAAACCTCTGATAAGCTCTGAGCCACAACCAGTTGCAAATGTAGTTGAGACATCTACCTTAATGAGACATCTCTTCACTGTGATATTGCACATAATCTTACCCCCCTCTCCCCCTCTCCAATGTCGCTAGTTAAGCAATATCATGTACAAAACTGAGAAGAACAACATTGAATTGGGGAGACGGGTAAATGTTATTCTATGACAAATTTATTTGTGATCCATTAAGTTCATAAAGCCATTTTTTCACAAAGTGTATCTGCAACATTTTTGCAACTGGTTGTAGCTTGAATTTCTTCAAAATGCCTTCTTTGCAGAGCACTTTACTGGTAGGCTACCAGCATTTTCAGAGGGGCTTACTATTGGAACCAGTTTCACAATTCCAGGAAAATGGTTAGGGACTTAGGCTTGGATTATTGTCAATGAGAATTTTACAGTTCTGCAGGACTGGTGCTTTACATGAATTACGTCAACAAAAGGATTAATTTTGTTTTAGTATTTAATTAATTTGTTGTTCCAGAACATATTCATCCCCTTCAAAGAGGTTTTTGGTTTGAGCCCCTTCCCTTCCCCACCTGTCTCAAAATTCCAGTTAACTTTAAGAACTTTCCTCCGTGCAAAAGTTTGGCATTTGGACCACCACCACCTGGAAATTTCCAATGACCTTAAAAAGGAGAGGGATATGAATAGTTCTGAAACTGCACAATTCACAGATGCTGTTAAATGAGGCCACACCAACACAATTTCAGAGAAGTTCTCACCCTCTCCTCCCCTCATAAACATGTTACCGGTAGCTGCACTTTCGTTTGGAACAGAAATATTGCCTGAAGATAACTTACAGTCCATCCTCGAATGTCTTGTTTGTTGATCTCGGCACCACGTTCTAACAACTCTTCACAAACTGCAACCCTTCCTTCTCTTGCTGCATACATGAGTGGCGTCATACGATATCTGAAAAAATGTTACACATGAAATGTTACAAAATCCGTGGTAAAAAATGTCAGAAACTGGACAAAAACTTTTCAATAAGGTTAAGGATAAAAGTCTGCATACAAGCCAACTGGCCAATCCGCCAGAGCTTAAAATCGCGATTTCTGTACATGTAGCCACCAAGGTTTTTTTGTGCGCTAACACCAGGGGTATTTTGGCAGTATTTGCTAGGCGTTCTCTCGCCCACTCCTTCCCAGACCTCGCGCGGACAAGGGGACAAGAGGGAACGCCTAGGGACTAGATCCTCTTTGCTTTGGACGCTTACTTTGCTTGGAAACTCCTAGATTCACTGAGCGTGTCAGTGACAAAATCAATCAGATCTAGAGCAGAGCAATTTGATGAGGGTGAACTGGGCCTTTAAACAAGGCACGTGCACTGATTGATTGTCTGAAAGCATCAGGTAAATTCCTTTAAGAGACAGGCCTGGAAATAAAGAACAATTAACGGAAGTGTTTCTGTTTGCTTTAGGCGTTCACTTTACTTGGTGACTTGCAGATCCACTGTGTGTATTACAAATTGGGATCTAGAGCTGTGGAAAGCAATCAGGGTGAATATGGGCTTTTAACTGAACAACCCCCCATTGATTGATTAATTGTCTGAAAGTATGGCTACTGCACACTAGCTGACTTTTTGTCGGCCGACGAAAAATCTTCATTTGTCGGCTAGTGTGCGGTGAATTCAGACAAGTATGCGGACAAGATCGGAGTTTGTCGGGCGATATCTGATATCTGTGCCAGATCTCAAAACGTCTTGTCGGGCCTTGTCGGCCAGTGTGCGTTGGCTTGCGCGCGCCTCAACCAATTAGGAAACGTCATGAGGGTCAAGTGAATTTTCAATTTTCGCCACGTCAGTGGAATGGGCGCTATCTTGATTTTGGATGACTCGGTCCCAAGCGTCAACGCGGTTAGTCGCGACAAAAACTCGGCCAGTGAGCGGCAAGCTGATGGCCCGACAAATTTTAATCCGACAAAAAACTTGCAGTTCTACGACCTTAAGTCGGCTAGTTTGCGGCGGGCTTAAATTCCTTTCAGAAACATGCCTGTTGTCGTAAGTGAGATACACAAAATGAACATCGCTACTTCAGTGGAAATCTACCGTTTTAAAAAATGTGGGGTACTGTAGATGAATAGTGTAAATATTGCATGAAGGACAAATGAATGTTAAATGTTGCATAATACATACAAAGAATTAATTAAAGAAAACATACGAAGCAAGCATTTCTACGTTTTACTCAATTATTTAAGTTTATGCACACTTACCAAAGCTCTCTTTTGCCTAAATTTGAAGGCTCGTTTTGATTCAAATTTCACGTTCAACGTAGAGGATTTCGATGTTCGTTTCTGTAAAACTAATACTAGACAATTTTCTGTGTCTTACAGTTAAAGCTTTAATTAAAGTCTACAAATCTCTGGACCCTACTACAGTTGAATGCAGTTCTATTTCTGGCCTGTCAGGAAAAAAGCTTGTCTTTGTATATATAGAATTTGCTATGATTAAAAAGTGCGTCTTTTTTCCCGTGACCTTCGCGTTGATGTTGTACTAACAAAAACAAAAACAAATAAAAAAAAATTCAGAAGGAACAGTGCTTGCACGATTTCTTGAAGCGTTTATTTGTTGTCTGTTTGAAAGAACGACGTCAGACATTTTATTAATCAAACCTTATTTTTCTCGTAGTGTAAGAATGTACGGTACATTTAAGAAAAAAATAATGATTCAGTGCAAGGCGGCTTTCGCGTAAAAGGGAGAAGTTATAACAACTAAAAAATTCACTTGTATAAAGCCGAATTAGCTGCAACGGGTGAGTTAAGATCTTCTTGATTCTTTCTGTGTTACATTCTGGGCACTAAAGTATTGGTTGCGTCTGAATATTAAAGCTGTATTAAACTTTGAAATAGCAGAGTTATTATTCAATCGGTGGTGAAGAGAAATCAATAAGTTTTCAGTTTGCGAAAATGCTTTTTATCACCTTTTATCTGAATGCAGCAGAAAAAATTTGGAATCCTCAAACAGGCGAAAACCTACGTCGAAAAGTAAATGAAGACATGCACAAAATGCGATCCGCCGATGGATGAAATATTTTAGGCTGCGTTCACACTTGGTGTCCGAGCACTAGTGCCCGGGCACCGGCATAAAATGGTGCTGTGTCCAGACATTGGGCCGCCCGATATGTTGATATGTTCACATTCACTCCGTCGGACGCCATTTTGAAATCTAGACTACCCTTGAGCATAGCAAGGAATTGTGGGTACGCAAAGCAGTGGTTTGTGGGTAAGGTGCCAGGGAATTAACGAAAAACGTGTGCACACAAGGAATCAGTGCCCAGTTCAGTGCCCGAGTACAAGGTCGAAACCTTGTACTCGGGCAACATACCCGTGCCCGAATTCTGGCCCGGGTACTTGAAAAAAAGGAGCGTTCACATTAGTGCCCATCAAGAAATGTACACGGGCACCGTGCTCGGGCACCAAGTGTGAACGCAGCCTTAGTCGTTACGAGTTGTTTTTAATTTTCCTCGCGTTCACCATAGCGATAAAACCCCTATTGAAGCTCAAGCTAATTTTCTTTTTCGGGACACCTCACACCTCCGCTAGAGTTCAATTAATTATTTTGTATATCTTTGAGTTCTTACAGTTAGATCACGATGGTGTTGTCATTGTCTTGAGCCTACTTCACTTCATAATTTTCGGTGAGTCACACAGATAATCTAAGAGTTGCATATTTGTACGCCTCGGTTTGTCGATCGTTCACTGTAGAAGACTTTTTTCTACCAAAACTTCACTTGATAGTTTCTGAATTTCTATGGATCGAAAGTTCATTTGTTACCATGTAGACCTATGAAGACCTATTATTTGTGGTATAAGTGGCTTTCCTCAAATTCCTGAGCAACTTCACGAACGATTTGTTCCGCCAGTTTGTTTCCCGGTTACTGAGTTATTTTCACCTTACTAAGTGTGTTAAATTTAACCTTTACTTTATTCCTGGGATAGTGCTAATCGTTCTTGGAAACGCAATCTAACCGGAGGATAAATTTTATTCCTCCATTAGCAAGAACGTGTCCACCCTTCAGTGATCAATAATTTATCCAATAGAGGAACTTGCGATCGGAGAAGTCCTGCGGGATGGCTCATGATTGCCTTAGTTAAATTACTGGATTGTTCTTTACTTCTGTTTCTTTTTTGGTGGATTTTGTTATATTGTGTGAAGACTGTGAAATCACATTCACGAGTCATATCGTTTTTATTCACTATTATTGTCAACTTTATTAAGTTTGCTCTCTCAGATCGAGAGTTTAAAGTAACATGAACTGCTAAAATAATGGTATACAAAGTAAATTTCACCTGTCTTGGATAATCTGTTTATGAATTTAAAAATTTTTTGAGAGAAGACAAAGAATGGGAATCACCACTAGTTTGATACCCGTTCTTAATCTGATATTAAAGTTTAGCCAACAATTTGCAGCCTTAAATTTGTTCAATGCAGTATGTCATGAGGATTTCCAAGCATCTCAAAGTTAGTTTAAATTAAGTTTGCTTCATTAATATTAACCATTGTCTTCAATCCATTGTTTGGTGCTTTGAGATCCACTTAGTATATAAACATACGTTTTCTTGTATTTGACGTATCACATAATTTATCCATGAATGGAAAGAGAGTTATCACATGGACCTTAGTTTTAAATGTTCATCAGAACTGAACCCTGGTAAAATTCGCACTATTTTAAGGGTTGTCCTTTGCAGTGATTTGAGCCTTAGCGGGCTCTTCTACGATGGGTACCAGTAGTAGGTGATTCGTTTACAATAGTTTGTGTGTATGGGAGACTTCTTTGAATCGCTTGTCGGAGCAGCCGGCGACTCCGTATCCTGACCGGTTGTTTATTTTGCTCTGTTACCTTGTGAGCATGTGCAGCGAACTTGATTTGGCACATAAATTAGTGAATACTTATCTGTATCTCTGTATGCTTTCACTTTCATGAGCACCATTTGCTCCAAGTACACCCTGTGCAATCTGAATAAAATTTGGTCAATTCTAGCAGTATCCCAATACTGCACTGAACATGACTGTGAACATAACAGGACGAAAAAACACAGGAAAGGACACTGTCTTCGTCCGCGACATTGATGACCACTTTCAGTAATTGAAATGAAAACTCTATTGAAAAAGTAATAAATTTACGTGCTCGTGATGGAGTGCGACAGGGCGGGACAACGAGATCTGAGCGCGCACAATTCGGCAGCTACTGCCGCGGATCCTACATGCTATTTACACAAAATCATCGCCCACGAAAAACATCACGACCGCCTGCTTGATCGCATGTTGTGTAACAAATATCTGAAGCGCCCATGCCTCACATGGTCACGGACAGTCTGTCAACAATAGTTCTGCTATCCACTAAGGCTACTGTAGCAAAACAACAACAACAACAACAACAACAAAAGGTGAAAAACATATACACGTTCGAAAACGGATTTTTTTAAGAAATTGTAAGTCAGGAAGTACCTTGCCCTCCGTTACCTTTTCCTCATTGACACACGGATTAATTCCCAGTTTTATGAATTCTGAGCAATCCCAAAGTTTTTTTTATTCTTGCCGGTCAGTTGGTGTCCAAACAAAAAAAAATGTCCAAAAATTAGTCCTGTTCAATTGCTTTTCATCGTGGAACTGGCAACGTTTATGAGGGAATCCAGGCTATTAACCATTGAGAAAGATACACGGATGTTGTTTGAAAGTCCATCGGCTATCGCTTCAAAACGAGGCCGCTTGAGGACATGATTTGCAATCTTGTGATCGTTTTCCAGGTGCCTCGTCAATCCAAACAAAAGAACCGTTTGGGCAGATTTTGCAGTACGTGGCCACACGTCCAATATCTTCAGAGTAATAACCACCTGAAGGACGTAAAACAGGTGGTAAATATCTTATGAAACGTACAGAAAGTAGAGACGGATCAAGGATTAGATCTCAGTGGTGCGGTGGTTGAATCAACGAGAGCTCTGTGAGCCAAGTCGGGCAAGTGGTATAAGAGTAGCTAGAGGTTCGTGTTGACTGATAGCCAAGGCTTGAGGAAATGACGATTTTTATTCGTCTAGCTAACAGTAAGATCATATGTCGAAGTTAAGTGATAGCTGAAAGATGACTAAATTGTTAACCGCACCATGCCTTATCTTTCTGCTTCTTCAGTATTTATCATGCACGAATGGAAGTAATTATAAGGTAACAATTAAATTAACAAATTAATAATAAAAATATTAAAAGTGTATTTAAAGCTAAGGTGCATCATAAACAGAACGCATTCTTAACTGTTCCTTAATTGTAATGCAGGTCATTCCATAGCTTTGATGCGCAAAGGGAAAAGGCTCTGTCGCCATATAATTTCGTCTTGGAAAAAGGTACAGCTAAAAATTTCTAAGATGACCTGTGGTTACGCTCAGGAGCATAAAACTGTCATCCACTTACCAAGAATACCATTCACACATGACTGAATGGTTTGAACCGACTTATCTCTATGTTCAAACGAAGTTGATTCAAAGAACAGACAGATATATGTGTCATCGGCGTACAGATGGTATTTGACACCACGTTCTCGTAAAATGTCTCCAAGGGGTGCAGTATATAAAACATACAAGATTGGGCCGTGGACGGATCCCTGGGCCGGGGTACACCAGCAAACTCTAGATTACGACATAAAGAGGTACTTTTGCCTTATGGTTACATACTGTTACATACTGTCATGCTTAGCAACATGGCAGTTAAAATTTAGCTTAGAGTAAAATGCGTCCGTAAATCTCAGACAAACAAAGAGAGTATTAACGATAAAAAAGAAATTCAAATATAAATTGGAGCAACAACTGGCGCAAAGAAACAAAACGTGATATTTCGTAGAGATCATAAACCACGCATTTATTAATGTAAGCTTAAGGATATTTGAACTTGCAGGGTAAAACTAAGCTTCCTCTAAAACAATCGTTGTATGTATCCTCTCACAAACCGTCGCGTTCAAAGGAAATCGCTCATATGTTGGCAGCTACCGCATATATGTGACTATTTTTTGACTGTTCGTCGATTACCGTTGAGTTGCCCCTGCTGATTGCCCTGAATTGGTCCTGCTACACACATTGACATGATCAGCAGCCGTCATTTTGTCCTGAAACCTCATTCAGGCGCAATCAAACCACAATTAGGATTTTCTGGTTCCGGTTTTGGATTCTTCCAGAGCGTCCGTTGCCCGTTTCGCTGGTCAAGGGTCACGCAGGCTCTGGGGACGAGATTGGCAGACAGCAATAAGCCGATTACTGCGCTTACGCACATTCACGACTTAAAAATGAGACTGCGTTGAGCTCAATGAGAATTTTACGAAATCACAGCCCTACCTGGATACTTTGAATTTTGACCTCTTTCAGATCCAGTAACAGATTGTGGGACATTTGTCACCTCAGTAGATTTCAAAGGGTTATGTCAGGGTACGTTTCTTTGGGAAAATCCAAATCCGGATTCTTAGATCCAAAAACGGATTTTGCGTTTCTTTACCAGAATCAAAAAAAAAAAAAATACTCACAATTTTTTAGCAATAACCTATGCAAAATATGCAAAATTTGATGAACATTACCAACGAAATTTTATTGGCTTTTAAATTTGAGTTGACAGAGGAATATCCAAAAGCCAACATTACTAGACAAACAAGAAAAGTGAGGTTTGAATCTCACTGTGGTTTTTTGCTGCTGGTAGAGGGGTGGCTGTGCAATAAAGACACCACCTTTTGACGTTAAGCAAGGGGGATGCAGGCAACATGCAACATCTATATTGTGGTTTGGTGGGTCCTGTTCGAGTGTAGTAGTTTTGACCACTTCCCTTACTTGTACTTTTTGCTGCTTCTCAATTTTCCGCTTCTTGATTGAATTGCTTTTGCCACCGACTGCCACGCATCATTTGGTTCAGAAGACCAGATTGATAGCCGGTTGACCGACGGTTTGCGAGGAAAATCTACTTGGTCTCGATCCCGCAGAAACCGAGCCTTCTTCCCTTTGACTGCTATTATGTTGGCTGGCAGAAAACACTATTTGTAATTCACTAGAATTGGAGCGTCTCAATTATTCCCCCACAATTTGTCTAATGATGCCACCATTACACAATACAGTCGTCAACATTTGCCAACATGACAACACGTGCAACAGAAAGCACTAGATAACATCAACCCATTATCCTCCCTGAATTAACTATTATCGTTAACTCTCAAATTGCCTTGAATTTACTGATATCGTTCATTTAGAAAACTGACAGTCTGAAACGAATTTAAAAGGAGAATCCTCAATGTGCGGACAGGGTAACGGGGTCCAACACAGTGGCGATCCTTTCTTACTTCCTGAGCTCCAATTCAGAGACCAACGTCTTGTTCCTCCTTACAATTTCAGTTCTTGATGGAAAATACAGGGTGTGAAATCCTGCTTGGGAGTAATGTGACGGATACGTAAACATTGTAAGTTGAGATAAAAACAATAAGGAAGCCAAAGAGGTAACATTCTGTATTTTCCAAATTAATCCCAGGAAGCTCAAATGTTCATTTTTCAGCTGATATTACTATCATTATTACGTTTAGATTGAATAAGCATGTGAAGCTACGGGGGAGGGGTGAGGTAATTCCTTTCAATGTTTCACTTCTTGCTCGAAGAAACCTCTCGAGATTTATAAAAGGACAAGGTGTTTCACCGCTCATGCAAGTTGATTCCACTATTTCAGTCAGCGTATCGCCATGTATTAATCAACAACAGTACGGTGGCCTTTAATGGCACGATGCCACACGAATCTTTCGTGAACTGGTCGAACATCAAAAGACTACGTAACAGTTTTGCTTTTTCTATGCCCAGAGATGGTTATCAAAAAAACCGGTTGCTTTTTAATTGTGCCAAATTGAAATCAAAGTGAAGAGAGTTGAATTCACGCTCTGGGTACGGGTCACTCAGCCACACATTGCACTGAAACAAGGATTACGGTTTGCCATATGAATAAAGTTTGTAGGATGGGGTAATCGATTTTAAGTTATCATCATTGGTGAATAAGAGTCAAGGCTTAGAACTATTCGTGCGCAATTGTATGCACCCGTCTGGGCATGCAAGTTATTTCCATGACAGAAGGCGTGTACGCCTTTTTCCAAAATAGCCGGAATTTTAATATTATCCTTGCCTCATTCAAGGTAAAACATTCTTTTGATCTTAAGAACGATGCAACAAGGGCTAATTTAAATCAAATCAAAAGATTATTAATATAGGAACCATTTTGGAATAAGGTGTGTGGAATCCAACTGCAGACAAAAGGTTATACAAATAAAAAGTGTCACGGTTAGTGACTGTTTGACTTCCAAACAATCGGCACTGTGATTAAATTTTCAATGGCACGAGTCGACAGACTCGTATAGACTCTGTAAATTCCATGAAAATTGAACAAAAATAGTTCAGTATTTTTATTTGTTTTCGTACAAGTATATATCTCAGATTTTCAAAAAAGCCCTTTGTTCATTTGATTACGAATTTTGTTTTGGTGGACGGTTGTTAAAATATCACGGTAGGCTTGCATGCTAATTACAGTTAGTAAAGTTGAAAAGAGACTTTCTTTGCAACAAAGGTGTTGGTCATACAGTGTTAATAGTGTTAGCACAAGTGGATTAAGTAGAGCTGGAGCAACGCATATGCAAGAGTCGGTAGCTATGAGTTAACACTCATTCTCAGTTAGTACTTGGCTTGGGTCGAGCCGATTTGTCCTAAAATTCCCACGGCCTGCTCCCGTCTGGCCTTGTAGCTCAGTCGGTAGAGCAACGGTGATCTAAATCCGAAGGTCGTGGGTTCGATTCCCACCCAGGTCAGAGATTTTTTTCTCTGTCCTTGGGTTAGTTAGTCCCTGATGCTGTTGATCAGCGATGGTTTCTAATTATTCATTCATCACACTTGCAGTAGTGTAAGACCTCATTTGATGTCTTCATACATATAAAAAAATCTTCATTTTCGTAAGCTTAGAGGAGGTCTGAGTTACAGTTCTTACAGATTGGAAAAGATTTCAGGATTTAACTTAAGGTTTTCAGTTTATCCGTTTATCATTCCTCTTATTTAAAGATCGAGCTAGCTGCTCCAAATTTTTGTATTTCCCCTCAGGGTTTCTATTTTCGTTCCAAGGACTTAATTAATTGATTTTAGCCCTCGATCCTCACACCACTTGAATAATAATATCTCAATGGTTTGCTCATCCAAGCGAATCGCGTGAGAAAGCAGAACATGAACACAATAGAATATGTTTAAGTCCCATTTGAAAAGCTTGGTCCTCGTCTGAATTGAAGCTTCAAGTGGTTCAAGTCCTGGAGTTTTCATTGATGTTTCTTTTTTTTTTCTTTTTTTTTTTGACAAAGTATGCTCCCTCATAAACCAATTTTATGGGATTTAAAAAAAACTCTGATGCTGGATTATTCTTAAGTCTCTCTTTTCAGCAAGCCTGATAGCTTAGACACGGAGAACACCATCGCAAGCTATCCGGCCTTCAGCTTTGCGGAGCGGTCAGCGAATACGTCGGTGCTTTACAGAGGTCACGTTCTTCTGAAGGAAAAGGACAAATTGTTTTACTGCCATGCCAATTAATTGTGACACACGATCATTATGTTTACCACTGAATAAATTATCACTTTAGGAGTGCATTTTGTTTGCATCACACTTGCAAAGGCACGCAAATTGATCACGTTCCACAAGATTTCGAATAATTTGAGTTAATCTAATAAGGTCGCAAGTGACAGCGAAGATTAAGGTAAGGTCTCTTTTTTATGTTCTGCTATCTAAAAACGAAAAAAATATTGAGTGAATGTACACTTCAAACAATGAATCTGAGCCCCGTCGTTCGCTTTATGGTACAAAGGTAATCATACTGAGTAGGGATGCAAGAAAGTAGCACTAACACTACCTGTTTGGCACAGACGTCAACATGAAAACGTTTACATAAAAAAAGCAACTGTTTATTGACTCTAGGTATATTGACCCAACTTAAAACCAACTTTCAAACAATGAGTTATATAACACCTCGTGACATAATCTGTACAAGGCTGTGGTCACTAAATGTTATGCTGGGTGCTCAATATAGTCGATATCTTGTCATGTTATTTATATATGAAGAGGACGACCTCTTCCAACCACTTTTTTTCATCGTTCCCCAGTCCATTTAACATTGCAGACGGGTGCATGTTTATACAAAAGACGAAATAGGTATAGGGAATTAACATTCCAAGAAACCAAACTAGATATTCCTTTTAACTAATCGAAGATCCTAAAAAATGGAAGTCTACAATTTTTTAAGGAGCTGCTGTTATCACAGCCATGTTTAGAACGCAGTGGAATTTAAAGAGTTAGAATTTTCCTGTTGTTTGGTTCTCAGTGAAGAAATGACCTGAAATACTTGAGATTGTTTCAGAATTGCTCACAAAAATGCTATCTCCGTGTCTTCAAATATATTGCTCTGACGTATTCACTATTGAGTCGGCAGGGGGCGAAGAGGTTGATCCGTTTGCTCGCTAAAATTCCGATTTCGCACTTGGTGATTTTGTGATTGTGTTGCACTAATCCGAAAATGACAGACTGGTCTGGTTCCCGCTCTCTAGATTCGTATCCGTTTAACCAACGCATTTCAATTGCACAAAGCAATTCTTACTCAGGGCCTTTCTACTCTTCTACGGAGAGTCCAGGCAGTCTTTAGATGGAAAAAAGGTTATTTTCTCAAACTAGGAAGATTGCATTTTAGTTTTTTTCGACGTCTCTCTAAATTTTGTCGTGATTCTGTCGGAATATTAAAAACTTAAAGCTATTTTGAACACTTATGTAACCGCAGTATTTCCCCGAACGGATGAAAGAGGTTAATTGATGCATTTTATTGGGTGTGAATCTATATATATATATGTTCTCTCATAGAGTATCATGTAAAATGGCCTTGTCATACCATGTTTTTTCGACTGCTGTTACCTGGAGGTTGCCATTAGTATGCACTTTACTCAAAATATAAGTCAAATAGAGTAGGAACTTAATTAATAAATGATGCACTGGACCATGTCCCGAATGAATGTGAATTTGTCATATAAAAGTTCTTCTGCCCACGCAGCCGGACAAGGAAAAAAATGCCGAGCATAGCGTGTCGTTTTTAAGTTCTGTGAAATGTCGGTGTCTTCTACTAAACAAGCTGACGTTTACAATTCACACAAGAAACAATAACCTCTGTGGCGATTTTGTAATTTGCCCATCAAATCTAAAAACAAAACGAAGTGCTCAGAAGGAGCTTAGAAAAACTTTCTCCAAGCAAGTTGAAACTATGGGATATTTCAAAGCTCAAGCGGATTTAAGAGAAGTTCACGTGAACAGAAGGGACAATTCTAGTAGGTTTCCTTTCTTGGTTGCAACCGGCTATTTATATAAGGCTGACTGGTTTTCGCGGGTACAAAACGGATAATTAACCCAAATCTAAAACCTAGACTATACAAACCTTATTCACCGCGCTGACCAAACTTCTAGAGCGAGAGAAGAAAAGAAAACGAGTCTGGAAGAACTGAGACTGACAAGATTGAAATGCACGACCGGCAAACATGATAGAATTTGACGGGCAAGGAACACCGGAAAATTCGTTTTGGCTGAATTATAACATAGCCCGACATTACATTTTCCTCGGATTTCATGAAATGCATTTGACGGTGTCAATTGGGAAGATTAAACTGGGGTTTATGCACTGTAAAAGACACCTTCAGTTTTTTTAATGATTTTGATCCCCTACGGCAAAAATCGCATTTAACTTCAAAATAATATATATGACACAGATTAATTTGAGCAAGCTGTGTTGAGAAAAAACCCTGGGGTGAAATTGATCTTTAGCTGATAGATTCCGCAAAGTCCGCAGTTACTAATTTATTTGTTGTTGATATTTCGTGGTTTTCCTGCGCTTATAGGAATCAAATGGTAGATAACTTGCGTAACTGAATTTGAACTTTTAAAAACTGGGATGAGGTTGTGCAAAAGTATTTTAACGGCAAAATATAAACCACGTAACTATGATACAGAATGTCCACTTTTCTTATTATTATTAACTTTCATTCCTAATACCCAAGCAAGAAGAATAATGCGCTAGGACAATTTGTCGACAAATGCTTTCATTTCGACCAAGATTGAAAATTTTCGTTCATTTCCTAACGTAAGGTTTGCATTTAAACACTGTGATTTGTTGACTGTTAAAAAAAGTGGTGTCCATGGTCACAGAAAGGCATGCGTTGTTAGGAACCCCTGTCACCTCAGTGGTTAGAGCATCCGACCGGTGTTACGGAGGTTGTAGGTTCGATTCCTGCAAGGGACTCTGATTTCTTTTCAGTTGTCCTTTCGCCCATTGCCAAGCAACTAGCATATCATCGTTCTCACGGGCATATTACACCATTACCATCATTAATAATCATTATTCGAATGAATGTTAACAAGTGTCCTTTAAACTAAGGAAAATGGTTGTAATGACAGCTACTTATAAGCTTAAGAGATTCCGTACCCATAACAAAACATGGCTGTTGTTTTGGGAATATGCTTTGATTGACATTTCTCTGATTTTGTTATAGGAAAGTCATTAGCCTAGGCAGAAGAAAACAGAGATCCAGGAAGAGTTAATTTATTTCATCAACGGCTTCATTGCTAATACTCAGCCGCTATGGCTTTCAAGAGTCACCTCTTGGTGCTTCTAACCACTGTGTACTGTCTTACGGCAAAAAAAAGTGAGTGTATATAGCTTTTTTTGTGACAGTGTTTCCGGTGAAATCATAACTGTTTGGCAAATTAATTACTCGATTATTAATTCTTGTTATTTGAGTTTAAATCTAAAAATACAACTGAAGGCATAAACCTTGTCCACGGCACCTTCTCGTGACTATGTGGGGCAGGTGAACCTGGTGATTTGTTTCCATATGATTCAGTTTGCTGACAGCCTATTTCCCCAGAGTAATCTACCTTTTATACACCCATTAAACTCGTTCAGTGACCAAGGCGTCCTTCCTTGGGAGCTCAGTCTCATCTCACCTACAAGCTCTTCAATTAGGGACTGTACAATAATTATCTGGAGGGGGGGGGGGGGGCTGAACTTAAACTAAAGCGCAGGGTAGGGGGGGTAAGATGTAATTTCTTAAACATTTGTAGGGGGGGTTAGAAGTTAAACTGAGAGGTCTGATCTCAATCCATGGACTCAAGATAATGTATATTACATGTAAGCTAATCAAAATCAATTTTTGGAATCTTTTAAGCAATATTAATATTAACAGCTTCAAAACCTTGTACTAAAAATGAACAGTTTAGGGAGTATCGGAGGTTGGGGAGGGGGGGGGGGGTTGAAAGTAACTTCCCCTCTAGACGGGGGTGGACAAGAAGTTATTTTAACTTTAATTCAGGGGGATGCAACTTTATTTTAAGGCCTACTTTGCTAATTTTAGAACCCTGCCCCCCCCTCCAGATAATTATTGCACAGTCCCTTATTAAATTTAATTGTATATTTTTAATCCATGTCTACGTAAAAAGCGATTATATACACAAGTTGTAATGTTTTGCAATCAGACGGAAGATTTCATGGGAATGATAAAAAAGGTCAAAGAGTCCTCTGGCGTGAAATAATTTAATACATGTCTGGTAAAAGGCGAAGGAAATAGATTGATATTTTACGCCTATAATCTTTCATCCGAAACCGAACTTTTACCCTTTGTGGCCGCTAGTGTCTATCAAAAAAGCCAGGGCTACTCCTAAGCAAGTGGCGAGTAGTTTACATGCTTGAGTTCGAATTCGATTTTAATTTACGAAAGCACGAATAAGGATATTTAAGCGTTACCCTTGCTTTGGATTTTTTCCGGTATCAGGCTGAAATCCTCGGTATTTCTGAATAAAGCCAACTGGTTGACCTCCCTTTACCCCTTGATACGTGAAACCGCTAGCCCTTGAATGGTGAGCGAAAAAAGGACCAATGATGATGATGATGATGATGGTGATGATTATGGTGACAATCATGTTAAGTAACGAGCGCGAAGCGCAGTGCTTTGTTAAACTGCATTCTTCCAAAGATTGTAAAGCCTTTAGTGATTTAAACACTATGCGCTTAAAATTAGGCAGCATTCATTTTTTAGAAGGGGGGGACCCTATGAGCATGAATGTAAAATCTCCCAGCCCTCCCTTTATATTTTTTGTTAAAAAATGTGACCCTCCCCGGGAAGCAGTAAAATTTATAGTGACCCACCCCTTCCTCCTGACAAACATGGTTTGTGGCTGGATTGTGCAAAGAAAAAATTAAAGTGACCCCCCCCCCTCTTTGGGAAAAAAATGACCCTCCCCTGAATTCCTCCGGCCAACATTAGTAAAATATCTCGAACTGTTAATAACACGATATCAGATAACACACTTCAAAACACTTTGTAACAGAAACGACAACAGGCAATACATGTAATTCGTATTGATATCTGAAAAAAAGCAAGACATAGAATTTATGTTTCTGCACCGTTACGTTCAGACAGTAGGTCAAAACTAAACGTAAAACATTATAAATCAACCCATCGCTCAGTTGTCTAATTCAGGAATGTGTCCCCCACTTTCAAGACTAAACCAATGACTACTGCCTTCCTTCCCTTGACATAAATACTACCTTAACTGCAATTCTGCAAGTCATTTTCAGTTCTGTTCACAAGCTGTCTTGTGATTTCCATAACCCCGCTCCGTTCAGATGATTGACAGAACCGAAAAACCTCCAAAGTTTGTAAAACGCGCAGCGCGATACAACGAAATTTCGCTGTAAATATTTGTACCTGACCTTATGAAAACCAGGTCGACGAAAATTCGAGGCTTTTTAGAACTTCCTGTGCTATTACCTCCGTTGTTCAACAAGGACACTTAACTTTTTGCTTATTACCAGATAACAGTGTCGACGAAAGGAAAAAAAAAAACACGGCTATTTGCTATATAATTAGACATGAAATCGACGTAACCTCTGACCTGAACTATCTTGTGGGCAGTAGTGTCAGTTTTGCCCAAATCTTGCTTTGAAACGTTGGCCTTGCCGAGAGCAAAGTTGCCGTCGGAAAGAGGCATCGATTTTCACGAAATCAAACAACGTTTTAAACCGAATTCCCTGGTGGCTAACACGAATAACAGCAAAGCTCTTGGTAAATTACATCTACGTAAACATGTGGCAAATGTTACGACTAGATTTCAGGCCGGAAATCACACATTATGACACTTCAAATTATCACATCACTTATCAGATCACTAGCATAGAATCGCTAAAGCCGCAAGGGCGGTAACAAGTCAAGAAACTGGAAAAACTTACGGTTTTCGCGCAGAAATACCGAGGCAAATCTTGTCGTCGCCTGATAGTTACTTGAAGTCCCGGATGTTGAGAAACGATTTCAAGCGAACTCCCGTCAAGCCCTTGTTTCTTGCTCAATTTCAGACTAACTCTTTAGCCTGGTGAAAAGTCAAGTCCAATTTCACCATGTGCGCTTACAAATCAACCCTGACACCCACGTTTTGAGGCTAAAGACTCCTTACCTCCGAAAGCAAAGCTCTACAATAACCTTCACTGCGCCTAACAGTCGACTTCATAGACCCGACAAGATAAATACGCACGAAGGTTATTAGACGAGGCAGACACTGCATCTCGCTAGAATTTTTCCCTCACGGAGCTTCATGATGCTCTAAGGAAAACTTTGCTCTAGGAGGTGAACAGGAAAGCTAAATATACTGACTCCGTTTGAAACTAAGCCTACGATAAGATTTCAAATTCATGCAAATTTCCTTGAGAAAGAGAGAGAGTGGGACCAAATAAAGAGGGTTAAATGGGAGGAGGGGGAGCGTAGGGGGGGGGGAGGTTATTTTAACTTTCAATGTTAACTTTCTCTTACTAATCAGCTAATTGCCATCGTCGTTCCCCCCAGCACAAGCAAAGACGAAGAAGAATAGAAGGGGGAAACACACCTCAGTACTAAAATAAACAAGGCTCAGTGTAACTTTCCTGCGACCCTGTTTTCAAAAATCCAGGTAGATTTCGTTTCTTCCTCTTTTTTTATTTCAGCAACTGCTAGTTCCAACTCAGGCTCTTTTAGCACACCAGTCAGCGACTCAATCACTGCATCTTCATTGATCTCTATGAGTAATTCTCCAAGTATATCTGCTTCAACGACGCCAAGCGTCTCCAACTCCAACAGTCCTTCTAAAAGAATGCCCACTTCAACCTCCACCACGACCAGTGCTTCTACAAAAACGTCTTTATCAACCTCCACCTTCACCCGTCCTTTTACGAGTATGTCTCCTTTAGCATCAACCCCCGAAAGTTCTCCTAAAAGTATAGCCACTTCAACCTCCAACTCAACCAGTGCTACAAAGAGTATAACTAATTCAAATTCCACCTCCACCGGTGGTTCCACAATTATGTCTTCTTTAACCTCAACCTCCCCCACTTCATCTACAAATATGTCTCATTCAACCTCCAACCCAACCAGTTGTTCTACAAGTATGGCTACTTCAACCTCCACCCCCACAACTGGTACCCCGAATAAAGCTAGTTCAACCACCACCCCCACAACTGCTACAGCAACTAACGCTACTCCCACCACCACTGCTGCCGAAAGTATGGCAAGTTCGACCACTACACCAACCACTGCTGCCGCAAGTATGGCTAGCTTGACCACCACACCTACAACCACATCCGCAAGTATGGCTAGTTCCAATACCACACCCACCACTTCTGCTGCAAGTATCGCTAGTTCGAATACACAACCCACCACTGCTGACGCAAATATGGGTAGTTCGAATACACAACCCACCACTGCTGACCCAAATATGGCTAGTTCGAATACCACACCTAACACTGCTGCAGCAAGTATGGCTAGTTCTAATACTACACCCACCACTTCTGCTGCAAGTATGGCTAGTTCGAATACACAACCCACCACTGCTGACGCAAATATGGCTAGTCCGAATACCACACCTAACACTGCTGCAACAAGTGTGGCTAGTTCCAATACACAACCCACCACTGGTGACCCAAATATGGCTAGTCCGAATACCACACCCACCACTGCTGACCCAAATATGGGTAGTTCGAATACCACACCCACCACTGCTGCAACAAGTATGGCTAGTTCTAATACTACACCCACCACTGCTGGCCCAAATATGGGTAGTTCGAATTCACAACCCACCACTGCTGACCCAAATATGAGTAGTTCAAATACTACACCCACCACTGCTTCAGCAAGTATGGCTAGTTCGAATGCCACAACCACCACTGCTGCTGCAAGTATGGCTAGTTCGAATACACAACCCACCACTGCTGACCCAAATATGGCTAGTTCGAATACCACACCTAACACTGCTGCAGCAAGTATGGCTAGTTCTAATACTACACCCACCACTTCTGCTGCAAGTATGGCTAGTTCGAATAGACAACCCACCACTGCTGACCCAAATATGGCTAGTTCGAATACCACACCTAACACTGCTGCAGCAAGTATGGCTAGTTCTAATACTACACCCACCACTTCTGCTGCAAGTATCGCTAGTTCGAATACACAACCCACCACTGCTGACCCAAATATGGCTAGTTCGAATACCACACCTAACACTGCTGCAGCAAGTATGGCTAGTTCAAATACCACAACCACCACTGCTGCTGCAAGTATGGCTAGTTCGAATAGACAACCCACCACTGCTGACCCAAATATGGCTAGTTCGAATACCACACCTAACACTGCTGCAGCAAGTATGGCTAGTTCAAATACCACAACCACCACTGCTGCTGCAAGTATGGCTAGTTCGAATACTACACCTAACACTGCTGCAGCAAGTATGGCTAGTTCGAATACTACACCTAACACTGCTGCAGCAAGTATGGCTAGTTCGAATACCACACTTACCACTGCTGCAACAAGTATGGCTAGTTCAAATATTACAACAACCACTGCTGGTGCAAGTATGGCTAGTTCGAATTCACAACCCACCACTGCTGACCCAAATATGAGTAGTTCGAATACCACACCCACCACTGCTTCGGCAAGTATGGCCCTTTCGAATACCACAACCACCAGTGCTGCTGCAAGTATGGCTAATTCGAATACACAACCTACCACTGCTGACCGAAATATGGCTAGTTCGAATACTACACCTAACACTGCTGCAGCAAGTATGGCTAGTTCTAATACTACACCCACCACTTCTGCTGCAAGTATCGCTAGTTCGAATACACAACCCACCACTGCTGAACCAAATATGGCTAGCTCGAATACCACACCTAACACTCCTGCAGCAAGTATGGAAAGTTCTAATTCTACACCCACCACTTCAGCTGCAAGTATCGGTAGTTCGAATACACAACCCACCACTGGTGACCCAAATATGGCTAGCTCGAATACCACACCTAACACTGCTGCAGCAAGTATGGAAAGTTCTAATTCTACACCCACCACTTCAGCTGCAAGTATCGGTAGTTCGAATACACAACCCACCACTGCTGAACCAAATATGGCTAGCTCGAATACCACACCTAACACTGCTGCAGCAAGTATGGAAAGTTCTAATTCTACACCCACCACTTCAGCTGCAAGTATCGGTAGTTCGAATACCACAACCACCACTGCTGCTGGAAGTATGGCTAGTTCGAATACACAACCCACCACTGGTGACCCAAATATGGCTAGTTCGAATACCACACCTAACACTGCTGCAGCAAGTATGGCTAGTTCTAATACTACACCCACCACTTCTGCTGGAAGTATCGCTAGTTCGAATACACAACCCACCACTGGTGAGGGAAATATGGTTAGTTCGAATACACAACCCACCACTACTAACCCAAATATGGGTAGTTCGAATACCACACTTACCACTGCTGCAACAAGTATGGCTAGTTCGAATTCACAACCCACCACTGCTGACCCAAATATGGCTAGTTCAAATACCACACCCACTACTGGTGCATCAAGTATGGCTAGTTCGAAATACACAACCAACACTGTTGCTGGAAGTATGGCTACTTCAAATACACAACCCACCACTGCTGCAACAAGTATGGCTAGTTCGAATATTACAACCACCACTGCTGACCCAAATATGGCTAGTTCAAATACCACACCCACTACTGGTGCATCAAGTATTGCTAGTTCGAAATCCACAACCACCACTGCTGCTGCAAGTATGGCTAGTTCGAATACACAACAGACCACTGCTGACCCAAATATGGCTAGTTCGAATACCACACCTAACACTGCTGCAGCAAGTATGGCTAGTTCTAATACTACACCCACCACTTCTGCTGCAAGTATCGGTAGTTCGAATAGACAACCCACCACTGCTGACGCAAATATAAGTAGTTCGAATACACAACCCACCACTGCTGAACCAAATATGGCTAGTTCGAATACCACACCTAACACTGCTGCAGCAAGTATGGGAAGTTCTAATTCTACACCCACTACTTCAGCTGCAAGTATCGGTAGTTTGAATACACAACCCACCACTGGTGACCCAAATATGAGTAGTTCGAATACCACACCCACCTTTGCTTCGGCAAGTATGGCCCTTTCGAATACCACAACCACCACTGCTGCTGCAAGTATGGCTAATTCGAATACACAACCCACCACTGCTGACCCAAATATGGCTAGTTCGAATACCACACCTAACACTGCTGCAGCAAGTATGGCTAGTTCAAATACCACAACCACCACTGCTGCTGCAAGTATGGCTAGTTCGAATACACAACCCACCACTGCTGACCCAAATATGGCTAGTTCGAATACCACACCTAACACTGCTGCAGCAAGTATGGCTAGTTCAAATACCACAACCACCACTGCTGCTGCAAGTATGGCTAGTTCGAATACACAACCCACCACTGCTGACCGAAATATGGCTAGTTCGAATACCACACCTAACACTGCTTCAGCAAGTATGGCTAGTTCAAATACCACAACCACCACTGCTGCTGCAAGTATGGCTAGTTCGAATACACAACCCACCACTGCTGACCCAAATATGGCTAGTTCGAATACCACACCTAACACTGCTGCAGCAAGTATGGCTAGTTCAAATACCACAACCACCACTGCTGCTGCAAGTATGGCTAGTTCGAATACACAACCCACCACTGCTGACCCAAATATGGCTAGTTCGAATACCACACCTAACACTGCTGCAGCAAGTATGGCTAGTTCTAATACTACACCCACCACTTCTGCTGGAAGTATCGCTAGTTCGAATACACAACCCACCACTGGTGAGGGAAATATGGTTAGTTCGAATACACAACCCACCACTACTAACCCAAATATGGGTAGTTTGAATACCACACTTACCACTGCTGCAACAAGTATGGCTAGTTCGAATAGTACAACCACCACTGCTGGTGTAAGTATGGCTAGTTCGAAAACACAACCCACCACTGCTGACCCAAATATGGGTAGTTCAAATACCACACCCACTACTGGTGCATCAAGTATGGCTAGTTCGAAATCCACAACTACCACTGCTGCTGGAACTATGGCTAGTTCGAATACACAACCCACCACTGCTGACCCAAATATGGCTAGTTCGAATACCACACCTAACACTGCTACAGCAAGTATGGCTAGTTCGAATACCACAACCACCACTGCTGCTGCAAGTATGGCTAGTTCGAATACACAACCTACCACTGCTGACCCAAATATGGCTAGTTCGAATACAGAACCCACTACTGCTGACCCAAATATGGCTAGTTCGAATACACAACCCACCACTGCTGACCCAAATATGGCTACTTCGAATACCACACCCACCACTGCTGCAACAAGTATGGCTAGTTCTAATACTACACCCACTACTTCTGCTGCAAGTATCGCTAGTTCGAATACACAACCCACCACTGCTGAGGCAAATATGGGTAGTTCGAATACACAACCCACCACTGCTGACCCAAATATGGGTAGTTCAAATACCACACCCACTACTGCTGCTGCAAGTATGGCTAGTTCGAAATCCACAACCACCACTGCTGCTGGAAGTATGGCTAGTTCGAATACACAACCCACCACTGGTGACCCAAATATGGCTAGTTCGAATACTACACCTAACACTGCTGCAGCAAGTATGGCTAGTTCGAATACACAACCCACCACTGGTGACCCAAATATGGGTAGTTCAAATACCACACCCACTACTGGTGCATCAAGTATGGCTAGTTCGAATACCACAACCACCACTGCTGTGGGAAGTATGGCTAGTTCGAATACACAACCCACCACTGGTGACCCAAATATGGCTAGTTCGAATACTACACCTAACACTGCTGCAGCAAGTATGGCTAGTTCGAATACTACACCTAACACTGCTGCTGCAAGTATGGCTAGTTCGAATACCACAACCACCACTGCTGCAGCAAGTATGGCTAGTTCGAATACACAACCCACCACTGCTGACCCAAATATGGGTAGTTCGAATACCACACCCACAACTGCTGCAACAAGTATGGCTAGTTCAAATATTACAACAACCACTGCTGGTGCAAGTATGGCTAGTTCGAATTCAGAACCCACCACTGCTGACCCAAATATGAGTAGTTCGAATACCACACCCACCACTGCTTCGGCAAGTATGGCCCTTTCGAATACGACAACCACCAGTGCTGCTGCAAGTATGGCTAATTCGAATACACAACCTACCACTGCTGACCGAAATATGGCTAGTTCGAATACCACACCTAACACTGCTGCAGCAAGTATGGCTAGTTCTAATACTACACCCACCACTTCTGCTGCAAGTATTGCTAGTTCGAATACACAACCCACCACTGCTGACCCAAATATGGCTAGTTTGAATACACAACCCACCACTGCTGACCCAAATATGGCTAGTTCTAATACTACACCCACTACTTCTGCTGCAAGTATCGCTAGTTCGAATACACAACCCACCACTGCTGAGGCAAATATGGGTAGTTCGAATACACAACCCACCACTGCTGACCCAAATATGGGTAGTTCAAATACCACACCCACTACTGCTGCTGCAAGTATGGCTAGTTCGAAATCCACAACCACCACTGCTGCTGGAAGTATGGCTAGTTCGAATACACAACCCACCACTGGTGACCCAAATATGGCTAGTTCGAATACTACACCTAACACTGCTGCAGCAAGTATGGCTAGTTCGAATACACAACCCACCACTGGTGACCCAAATATGGGTAGTTCAAATACCACACCCACTACTGGTGCATCAAGTATGGCTAGTTCGAATACCACAACCACCACTGCTGTGGGAAGTATGGCTAGTTCGAATACACAACCCACCACTGGTGACCCAAATATGGCTAGTTCGAATACTACACCTAACACTGCTGCAGGAAGTATGGCTAGTTCGAATACCACAACCACCACTGCTGCTGGAAGTATGGCTAGTTCGAATACACAACCCACCACTGGTGACCCAAATATGGCTAGTTCGAATACTACACCTAACACTGCTGCAGCAAGTATGGCTAGTTCGAATACTACACCTAACACTGCTGCTGCAAGTATGGCTAGTTCGAATACCACAACCACCACTGCTGCAGCAAGTATGGCTAGTTCGAATACACAACCCACCACTGCTGACCCAAATATGGGTAGTTCGAATACCACACCCACAACTGCTGCAACAAGTATGGCTAGTTCAAATATTACAACAACGACTGCTGGTGCAAGTATGGCTAGTTCGAATTCAGAACCCACCACTGCTGACCCAAATATGAGTAGTTCGAATACCACACCCACCACTGCTTCGGCAAGTATGGCCCTTTCGAATACCACAACCACCAGTGCTGCTGCAAGTATGGCTAATTCGAATACACAACCTACCACTGCTGACCGAAATATGGCTAGTTCGAATACCACACCTAACACTGCTGCAGCAAGTATGGCTAGTTCTAATACTACACCCACCACTTCTGCTGCAAGTATCGCTAGTTCGAATACACAACCCACCACTGCTGACGCAAATATGGGTAGTTCGAATACACAACCCACCACTGCTGAACCAAATATGGCTAGCTCGAATACCACACCTAACACTGCTGCAGCAAGTATGGGAAGTTCTAATTCTACACCCAGTACTGCAGCTGCAAGTATCGGTAGTTCGAATACACAACCCACCACTGGTGACCCAAATATGAGTAGTTCGAATACCACACCCACCACTACTTCGGCAGGTATGGCCCTTTCGAATACCACAACCACCAGTGCTGCTGCAAGTATGGCTAATTCGAATACACAACCTACCACTGCTGACCGAAATATGGCTAGTTCGAATACCACACCCACCACTGCTTCAGCAAGTATGGCTAGTTCAAATACCACAACCACCACTGCTGCTGCAAGTATGGCTAGTTCGAATACACAACCCACCACTGCTGACCCAAATATGGCTAGTTCGAATACCACACCTAACACTGCTTCAGCAAGTATGGCTAGTTCAAATACCACAACCACCACTGCTGCTGCAAGTATGGCTAGTTCGAATACACAACCCACCACTGCTGACCCAAATATGGCTAGTTCGAATACCACACCTAACACTGCTTCAGCAAGTATGGCTAGTTCAAATACCACAACCACCACTGCTGCTGCAAGTATGGCTAGTTCGAATACACAACCCACCACTGCTGACCCAAATATGGCTAGTTCGAATACCACACCTAACACTGCTGCAGCAAGTATGGCTAGTTCGAATACCACAACCACCACTGCTGCTGCAAGTATGGCTAGTTCGAATACACAACCTACCACTGCTGACCCAAATATGGCTAGTTCGAATACAGAACCCACTACTGCTGACCCAAATATGGCTAGTTCGAATACCACACCTAACACTGCTGCAGCAAGTATGGCTAGTTCGAATACCACAACCACCACTGCTGCTGCAAGTATGGCTAGTTCGAATACACAACCCAACACTGCTGACCCAAATATGAGTAGTTCGAATACCACACCCACCACTGCTTCGGCAAGTATGGCCCTTTCGAATACCACAACCACCAGTGCTGCTGCAAGTATGGCTAATTCGAATACACAACCTACCACTGCTGACCGAAATATGGCTAGTTCGAATACCACACCTAACACTGCTGCAGCAAGTATGGCTAGTTCAAATACCACAACCACCACTGCTGCTGCAAGTATGGCTAGTTCGAATACACAACCCACCACTGCTGACCCAAATATGGCTAGTTCGAATACCACACCTAACACTGCTGCAGCAAGTATGGCTAGTTCAAATACCACAACCACCACTGCTGCTGCAAGTATGGCTAGTTCGAATACACAACCCACCACTGCTGACCCAAATATGGCTAGTTCGAATACCACACCTAACACTGCTGCAGCAAGTATGGCTAGTTCTAATACTACACCCACCACTTCTGCTGGAAGTATCGCTAGTTCGAATACACAACCCACCACTGGTGAGGGAAATATGGTTAGTTCGAATACACAACCCACCACTACTAACCCAAATATGGGTAGTTTGAATACCACACTTACCACTGCTGCAACAAGTATGGCTAGTTCGAATAGTACAACCACCACTGCTGGTGTAAGTATGGCTAGTTCGAAAACACAACCCACCACTGCTGACCCAAAAAAGGGGAGGTCAAATACCACACCCACTACTGGTGCATCAAGTATGGCTAGTTCGAAATCCACAACCACCACTGCTGCTGGAACTATGGCTAGTTCGAATACACAACCCACCACTGCTGACCCAAATATGGCTAGTTCGAATACCACACCTAACACTGCTACAGCAAGTATGGCTAGTTCGAATACCACAACCACCACTGCTGCTGCAAGTATGGCTAGTTCGAATACACAACCTACCACTGCTGACCCAAATATGGCTAGTTCGAATACAGAACCCACTACTGCTGACCCAAATATGGCTAGTTCGAATACACAACCCACCACTGCTGACCCAAATATGGCTACTTCGAATACCACACCCACCACTGCTGCAACAAGTATGGCTAGTTCTAATACTACACCCACTACTTCTGCTGCAAGTATCGCTAGTTCGAATACACAACCCACCACTGCTGAGGCAAATATGGGTAGTTCGAATACACAACCCACCACTGCTGACCCAAATATGGGTAGTTCAAATACCACACCTACTACTGCTGCTGCAAGTATGGCTAGTTCGAAATCCACAACCACCACTGCTGCTGGAAGTATGGCTAGTTCGAATACACAACCCACCACTGGTGACCCAAATATGGCTAGTTCGAATACTACACCTAACACTGCTGCAGCAAGTATGGCTAGTTCGAATACACAACCCACCACTGGTGACCCAAATATGGGTAGTTCAAATACCACACCCACTACTGGTGCATCAAGTATGGCTAGTTCGAATACCACAACCACCACTGCTGTGGGAAGTATGGCTAGTTCGAATACACAACCCACCACTGGTGACCCAAATATGGCTAGTTCGAATACTACACCTAACACTGCTGCAGCAAGTATGGCTAGTTCGAATACTACACCTAACACTGCTGCTGCAAGTATGGCTAGTTCGAATACCACAACCACCACTGCTGCAGCAAGTATGGCTAGTTCGAATACACAACCCACCACTGCTGACCCAAATATGGGTAGTTCGAATACCACACCCACAACTGCTGCAACAAGTATGGCTAGTTCAAATATTACAACAACCACTGCTGGTGCAAGTATGGCTAGTTCGAATTCAGAACCCACCACTGCTGACCCAAATATGAGTAGTTCGAATACCACACCCACCACTGCTTCGGCAAGTATGGCCCTTTCGAATACGACAACCACCAGTGCTGCTGCAAGTATGGCTAATTCGAATACACAACCTACCACTGCTGACCGAAATATGGCTAGTTCGAATACCACACCTAACACTGCTGCAGCAAGTATGGCTAGTTCTAATACTACACCCACCACTTCTGCTGCAAGTATCGCTAGTTCGAATACACAACCCACCACTGCTGACCCAAATATGGCTAGTTTGAATACACAACCCACCACTGCTGACCCAAATATGGCTAGTTCGAATACCACACCCACCACTGCTGCAACAAGTATGGCTAGTTCTAATACTACACCCACTACTTCTGCTGCAAGTATCGCTAGTTCGAATACACAACCCACCACTGCTGAGGCAAATATGGGTAGTTCGAATACACAACCCACCACTGCTGACCCAAATATGGGTAGTTCAAATACCACACCCACTACTGCTGCTGCAAGTATGGCTAGTTCGAAATCCACAACCACCACTGCTGCTGGAAGTATGGCTAGTTCGAATACACAACCCACCACTGGTGACCCAAATATGGCTAGTTCGAATACTACACCTAACACTGCTGCAGCAAGTATGGCTAGTTCGAATACACAACCCACCACTGGTGACCCAAATATGGGTAGTTCAAATACCACACCCACTACTGGTGCATCAAGTATGGCTAGTTCGAATACCACAACCACCACTGCTGTGGGAAGTATGGCTAGTTCGAATACACAACCCACCACTGGTGACCCAAATATGGCTAGTTCGAATACTACACCTAACACTGCTGCAGGAAGTATGGCTAGTTCGAATACCACAACCACCACTGCTGCTGGAAGTATGGCTAGTTCGAATACACAACCCACCACTGGTGACCCAAATATGGCTAGTTCGAATACTACACCTAACACTGCTGCAGCAAGTATGGCTAGTTCGAATACTACACCTAACACTGCTGCTGCAAGTATGGCTAGTTCGAATACCACAACCACCACTGCTGCAGCAAGTATGGCTAGTTCGAATACACAACCCACCACTGCTGACCCAGATATGGGTAGTTCGAATACCACACCCACAACCGCTGCAACAAGTATGGCTAGTTCAAATATTACAACAACCACTGCTGGTGCAAGTATGGCTAGTTCGAATTCAGAACCCACCACTGCTGACCCAAATATGAGTAGTTCGAATACCACACCCACCACTGCTTCGGCAAGTATGGCCGTTTCGAATACCACAACCACCAGTGCTGCTGCAAGTATGGCTAATTCGAATACACAACCTACCACTGCTGACCGAAATATGGCTAGTTCGAATACCACACCTAACACTGCTGCAGCAAGTATGGCTAGTTCTAATACTACACCCACCACTTCTGCTGCAAGTATCGCTAGTTCGAATACACAACCCACCACTGCTGACGCAAATATGGGTAGTTCGAATACACAACCCACCACTGCTGAACCAAATATGGCTAGCTCGAATACCACACCTAACACTGCTGCAGCAAGTATGGGAAGTTCTAATTCTACACCCACTACTGCAGCTGCAAGTATCGGTAGTTCGAATACACAACCCACCACTGGTGACCCAAATATGAGTAGTTCGAATACCACACCCACCACTACTTCGGCAGGTATGGCCCTTTCGAATACCACAACCACCAGTGCTGCTGCAAGTATGGCTAATTCGAATACACAACCTACCACTGCTGACCGAAATATGGCTAGTTCGAATACCACACCCACCACTGCTTCAGCAAGTATGGCTAGTTCAAATACCACAACCACCACTGCTGCTGCAAGTATGGCTAGTTCGAATACACAACCCACCACTGCTGACCCAAATATGGCTAGTTCGAATACCACACCTAACACTGCTGCAGCAAGTATGGCTAGTTCAAATACCACAACCACCACTGCTGCTGCAAGTATGGCTAGTTCGAATACACAACCCACCACTGCTGACCGAAATATGGCTAGTTCGAATACCACACCTAACACTGCTGCAGCAAGTATGGCTAGTTCGAATACCACAACCACCACTGCTGCTGCAAGTATGGCTAGTTCGAATACACAACCTACCACTGCTGACCCAAATATGGCTAGTTCGAATACAGAACCCACTACTGCTGACCCAAATATGGCTAGTTCGAATACCACACCTAACACTGCTGCAGCAAGTATGGCTAGTTCGAATACCACAACCACCACTGCTGCTGCAAGTATGGCTAGTTCGAATACACAACCCACCACTGCTGACCCAAATATGGCTAGTTCGAATACCACACCTAACACTGCTGCAGCAAGTATGGCTAGTTCGAATACCACACCCACCACTGCTGCAACAAGTATGGCTAGTTCGAATACTACACCCACTACTTCTGCTGCAAGTATTGCTAGTTCGAATTCACAACCCACCACTGGTGAGGCAAATATGGGTAGTTCGAATACACAACCCACCACTGCTGACCCAAATATGGGTAGTTCAAATACCACACCCACTACTGGTGCATCAAGTATGGCTAGTTCGAAATCCACAACCACCACTGCTGCTGGAAGTATGGCTAGTTCGAATACACAACCCACCACTGGTGACCCAAATATGGCTAGTTCGAATACCACACCTAACACTGCTGCAACAAGTATGGCTAGTTCGAATACCACAACCACCACTGCTGCAACAAGTATGGCTAGTTCGAATACACAACCCACCACTGCTGACCCAAATATGGGTAGTTCGAATACTACACCTAACACTGCTGCAACAAGTATGGCTAGTTCGAATACCACAACCACCACTGCTGCAACAAGTATGGCTAGTTCGAATACACAACCCACCACTGCTGACCCAAATATGGGTAGTTCGAATACTACACCTAACACTGCTGCAACAAGTATGGCTAGTTCGAATACCGCAACCACCACTGCTGCTGCAAGTATGGCTAGTTCGAATACACAACCCACCACTGCCGACGCAAATATGGGTAGTTCGAATACCACAGACAGCACTGCTGCAGCAAGTATGGCTAGTTCGAATACACAACCCACCACTTCTGACCCAGATGTAGCTAGTTACAATAGCACACCTGCCAGGGCCTCAGCAACTATGGGTAGTTCAAATACCACACCCACTACTCCTGGTTCAAGTATGGCTAGATCGAATACAACACCCACCACTCTCGAGGGAAATATGGGTAGTTCGAATACACAACCCACCACTGCTGACCCAAATATGGGTAGTTCGAATACCACAACCACCACTGCTGCAACAAGTATGGCTCGTTCGAATACACAACCCACCACTGCTGACCCAAATATGGCTAGTTCGAATACCACACCTAACACTGCTGCAACAAGTATGGCTAGTTCGAATACTACACGAACCACTGCTGCTGCAAGTATGGCTAGTTCGAATACGCAACCGACCACTGCTGACCCAAATATGGGTAGTTCGAATACCACAGCAACCAGTGCTGCAGCAAGTATGGCTAGTTCAAATACCACACCCACCACTAGTGACTCAAATATAAGTAGTTCGAATGCCACAGCCACCACTGCTGCTGCAAGTATGAGTAGTTTGAATACACAACCCACCACTGCTGACCCAAATATGGCTAGTTCGAATACCACACCTAACACTGCTGCAGCAAGTATGGCTAGTTCAAATACCACACCCACCACTAGTGACTCAAATATAAGTAGTTCGAATGCCACAGCCACCACTGCTGCTGCAAGTATGGCTAGTTCAAATACCACACCTACCACTGCTGCCGCAAGTATAGCTAGTTCGACCACTAGCCCCAGCACTGCTACTGCAAGTTTGTCTAGTTTGACCACCACCCTCTCCGCTGCTGCCCCAAGTGTGGCTAGTTCTACCACCACTGGTGCCGCAAATATGGTGAGTTCGGACACCACCCCAACCACTGCTGCTGCAAGTACCTCTAGTTCGGCCACCACCTCTACCACTGCTGTCGCAAGTATGGCTAGTTCGACCACAACCCCTAGCACTACTACCGCAAGTATGGCTAGTTCGAATACCACCTCCACCACTGACACTGCAAGTATGGCAAGTTCGACCACCACCTCCACCACTACTGCCGCAAGTATAGCTAGTTCTACCACTGCTGCTGCCGCAAGTATGGCGGGTTTGACCACCACTTTAATCACTGCTTCCGGTGCTACTACAAGTGCCTCTTCCCTAACTTCGACGGTTACCAGTGCTTCATCAAGTATATCTGCGTCAACTTCGACGTCCACCAGTGCTTTTGGAAGTACCTCTACTTCAACCTCTACCCCAACCAGTGCTACTACAAGTATATCCACTTCAACCTCCAGTTTCACTAGTGGTACTACAAGTATGGCTACTTCAACTTCCACTTCCAGAAGTAGTTCTAGAAGTATGTCTACTTTAATTTCCACCCCCATTACTGCTACTACAAGTATGTCTACGCCAACCTCCACATCCACCAGTGCTACTACAAGTATGTCTACTTTAACCTCCACAACCACCAGTGCTACTACCAATATGTCTACTTCAACCTCAACATCCACCGGTGCTACTAGTGTGTCTTCCTTAACCTCGACATCTACTAGTGCTTCTATAAGTACATCTACCTCAACCTCCACCCCAACCAGTGCCACTAGAATTATGTCTAGTTCAACCTCCACCACCACCAGTACAAGTATGTCTACTTTAAGCTCAACACCCACCAGTGCGACTACAAGTGTGCCTACTTCAACCTTGGCCTCCTCCACTACTTCTACAGGTATGCCTTCTTTAATCACCTCATTGACGATAGTCACTACCAGTGTGTCCTCCGTTTTGTTAAGTTCTTCATCGATGAGACGGTCTCCACCAGTCACTATCACCCCAACAACGACCTTGTTGACACAGATCCCGTCCAGCTCTTCAAGTAAGTTTTTTTTCTTTTTAGATTAGATGTTGTGTGCTAGGTGTCTTTGTTGTACTTTGCCACGCTTTAGTAGGGGCTATATCTAATGAGGTCTGTCTCTGATATATTTATCTTACTTTAGTTTTAGATCCCTGCGCACTTGTCAATTGCTCTGGTCAAGGACAATGTAAAAAGAAAGGAAATGGATTTCTGTGCCAGTGTAATTTTGGCTATTCTGGAACACGGTGTGAGAGAGGTACCATAATACTTTTAGCTTAGTATCTAATGTGGGCGGCGAAGTGAATAAGGTTTGGAGGGGTCTATCGGCGTCCTCTAAAACCAGCTGAAAGTTTAACTATGTTTTTTTAGACGCACACTGAGCACATCATTTATTTAATTGCATTTGAGAGTGTGCCTAGTTTTTAGATGGATTGTTGATGACAAATCATGCTTTCTTTCGCATATCACAGCAAGCTGGTTATACAGCACGAAAAATCACTTACGTGTTAGGGGACCTAGGACTTCTAGCACTGCACAGAAATGAAGAGAAAAATAAGTATTTTCTAGATTTTTGGGATGTACATTGTTTTCGAACCAAGGTAAGGAAAAAAATAGATTGGTCATTTTTTTTTGTTTTTAGAGGCCGATGTGTGTACCAATCCTAACCCTTGTTTAAATGGAGGAACATGTAAAGTATCAGGTAACACATTCCGATGTTCGTGCCAGCAAGATTATCAAGGGGAAAGATGTGGAGAAGGTAAGGTGAAGTCATTGATTTAATGGTACTAAATACATGTAGTCCAAAGATCACTATGAGACTAAGGCAAATCGCGTTTGAAGACTTTTTAGCCATTATTTGTGCCAGTCAGGACCCCGCTACTTATTACAAAGAAACTCAGGCTAATGTATCTTATGAAGTGTGGACGTCTTGTATTCTGCAACATACACCTTTATTGATATGCCAGCGACTCAACAACACATCTTGTTACAAGCTCGGCTCTTACAGGTAAGCCTGAGAATCTAGAACGTTCCGTATGATTACAAGTACAGTAGGTTCTATTTATATACTATGTCAGGGATGACTAAGCATGACACAGCTACTTCTAGAACATTCTAGAAGGTTACACTACATCATATATGATCATTCATGCAATGATGCGTTAGTCGCATTTTATCATAACAAATCATATTATGGTTTGTTCTGCACCCAAGACAGCATAGTATCAATTCATTTCTACCTAAATCATCGCTATGATGTTAAGAGTTGTGTTTTCAATCGACACGCTGAACTCTTAACATCGACATTGTTCTAATTCAATTAAAAATTGAATCATAACAATGATCTATTTTACAGCCACATGTATCATAAGGTACGATGCAAGTGAACGTCATCCCTGGAATATGAGGTCAAGTGAAGTGTTAAAATCCTGTCTCAAGTCATAACCATGATTTAAGGTCGGCACTCACGAGGGGACAAGTCCCTGCGACTAGTCCCCGCGACTAGTCCCTTGAAGAGTTTACACGAAGGGACTGGTCCCAGGAACTAGTCCCATCGTGTGTGCCGACAAAGGGTTTTGAGGGACTAGTCGCAGGGACTTGCCCCCCAAATTTAAACCAGTTTGAATTCGTGGGACAAGTCGCAGGGACCAAAATTTGGTCCCTGCGGACTAGATTTTTTGTCAAAAATGACTAGTTCACACGATGGGACTTGTCCCCGCGACTTGTTTCAGGGACTAGTCGCAGGGACTAGTCCCTTCGTGTGTGCCGACCTTTAGGGTCACATAAATCAAAGATATGATATATGGCAGGTGTGTGCTTAAATCATGCGCGAAATCATAAACATGATTTAGGGTCACATGAATCAAAGATATGATATATGGCAGGTTTGTGCGTAAATCATGTGCGAAATCATAAACATGATTTAGGGACACATGAATCAAAGACATGATGCCAGGTGTGTGTTAAAATCATAAATCATATCTGAAATCATAACCAGTCACATAAATTATACGCACGATGCCGATCAGATGGTTACTGTGTAGTAGAAGAAGGGATGTCTTGATCATTAAAAAAATCTAAAACAAACCTTTCCACTGATTATGATCTTAAAACATTTGCCGAGTTGTTTTGCGTTGACTCATTGACTCCCGTGCCGGCCAAAACCGGCCGCACAAGACTCCCGTGCTTCAAAACATTGCAACTCTCTCAATCGCACGAATATTTCCTTAACCGTCAGTTGTGAGCACGAAATGGAATGTCCTTTGAATTTGGATATCCAATGGACGCAAGAAACGCAGCAATTTTTTACCAGCCTTTTGTTCCAGTGCATTCGGGCCTTCCCGCCATTTTCAACATCTCAACCGCATTGCACGCTGGGAAATAATGAGAATTTTTTACAGCGCCCGTTCCTTCCCCCCAATTCTTTCACATATACACTCCGACCTACCGCCAAAAATTCGTGCTTGTGGTGATCGTCAGTGCTCACAAATTCCAAAATATGTGGCCTTAGGTCGAGAAATTAATCAATAGTCGAGTCTTTTAAAAAGGTACTAAGTGTCCGACCGGCCAAATTCCCAGTTCGTCGAGTAACAAGCCAAATTCGACAACAAAGTACATCACCTTGCTCGATTCTTTGACAAAGTGGACTCTTAGCTACCGTCACGTTTAATGATGCTCATTAGGCAGTCACTAAAGATGAAAAATGGCTGTAAACTTAGCAAAAATCGCTCTACGGATGAAAAATAGCTACGTCAGAATGACGCTTTCAGAAACTTTGAGCCTCCAGTGCCTTAAGACAGCACCACTTTCTATGGTAGTTTCAAATAAAGAGTCACGAAATGCTATGGATCGTTTATAGGTGGAAAATCCCTCCAGAAACATAAAAACGGCAGGTAGTCAATGGATTATTATCAACTTTTTCGAAAGATATAGCCCTGGACTGTCAGTACAGTTCTGCAACTACATTGACATGTACTCGTCAATGTTCTTGATATCTCAAGAATTAAAAGAAAAGAAATACTTTGTCGTTATTTCGCTGGTACCACCATCTGAGTGACCGTACGGCGGCACGTTTACTCGAAGTAAGCCCCCTCGATGAGTCTTTGCAACTCTTGGGGCAAACTTCTTGTTTGAATATTGTTTAAATAAAAAATAAAAAAAAAACTGTTCTGATGGCTGATGGCTGGACTGAGTTGGGTGCCACATACACAAACAATTTAATACGAATTTTTGTTGGTACAGGGAACGCATTGTTTCCTCCTAGAGGAAATATATGCAGTATTTGGCTTTTCTAACTCAAGAAGATCATTTTTTCGCATTTACTTTCAGAGGCCCCCGGACGAGAGATCGCAGTCTCGGCAACCGTCACAAGCATAGTCTTCATCGATGCCTACAACAACCTCGGGACCCCAGAATCACAAACCCTCGTCATTAGGTTAAGATCTATCTTAATACCGTACTGCAGGGCAAGATTTCTTCTTTTTGTGGACATCAAAATTGTAAGGTTTTTCCAAGGAAGTCTAGGGGTGGACTTTAACATGGTATTTAAGCCCTCCACAAATGTCACCAATGCAACTGTTGTCGAAGAGTTTGTAAATGATAACGGAACGGAAAAACTACAATTTCTAAGACTGGGAAAGATATCCGCAGTGGAAGCTACGCCAACGACACTACCAACTAGTATTTCTACTACCCCGACAGGTATGCTCAGGTGTTGTTATTGTTAGTGTAGTTACGTAAAGATCTGATTCAATATTCTAACTTAACTGGAAATAGTCCCCTACCAGTTCTTACAATGGGACTTTGTTTCGGGCTTAAGCAATTAACACTTAATGATTGGTCCCGAAGGGAACAGTGAATTTTGTTTCCCAAGAATCTAAATGTTCGTCGAGGGAAACATTGAGATTCGAGGGAAACGAAGTTCTCTGTTCTCCAAGGGACCAGTCCCTGATTTGTTATATAGCAAAGCAAATTGAAACAAAAACAAAAGCAAATTTTGAAAAACACGCTGAGATTCCAGCGACAACATCAGGCCACCTTCAACTACACGCTATGATCAAGTGCAACAGCGGTCAACGTTTCGCGGGTAACAGTTAACTGTTTCCCGTTTGACGTCATAGCTCTCGCAATGGTGTCCGCTCTTCGAATTTGGCGGTAAACAGTTTCATTGTTAGTTGTCATGTAACCATGAACTAGCCAATGAATGGGCGCACTGAAGCGGGAAAAACGCCAACTATATAACAATGAAAATTATTGACCAACAACAGAGTCTAATGTGAATTATTTCCTCTTACCCCTTTCCCTGAGGGTTAAAACGTCATTGAAGCTAATGCAGACGTAGCAGCGTTAAAAAACATAGCATGATGAAAAAATACCATAACGATAGTATTAAGGCAACAACACTCACGACCACCAATGCCAGATTGAGAAATTTTGAGTCATCACTGTCCTTTATAGACTAACGTTGCAAGCACTACACGAGTTTGCTTCTTGCACTGTAGTATTTTACGGCTTATTTACAATAGTCAAAAGTTCACGTACTTGTGAGGACTGTTCTAGTGCCGAGCACAGCAAGATTATTTTGTGAGGAAATAATTATGGCCTGTGATAACGCCATTTCAATGTGGGAAATCATGGTGACACGTTTTTAAGGTTTATTAAATCAGTTAAAACTTTGCTGTTGTTTGATTTCAGAGGACACTTCGAAGTTAGAGACATGGATCATTGTGTTGATTGTCGCCGCAGTAATAGTTGTCTTGCTTCTTGTGATAATAACCGTCTTATTAGTGAGTATACGCTTGTATTGTTGCTCATTTTATGTGATGGCATACTGGAGAAAGTTCAGTCCTGGTAGCACGTCCTGTTGGGTTTTTCCTCGAATTAAATATTAAATGTTAAATAATCAAATGTGGTGCTTTTTTTTAACCTCGCATGGCTATTGGACAGGTCTAGTGTTACCAATTAAAGCCTTACAGATGCCGGAACGAATGACTGTATGAACTCAAAAAAGTAAAAACGTATAAAAAGCAAGTAGATTCTATTTGGTTCGGTGTTTGTGTGCTTGTGCCTACTGCCGGTGACAACGCACAAGTAACGTTAAAAGATTATCTATTATCCTACTCTCCCACTGTTCGTATCGAACCTCTTCACTCATGCAATGTTTCAACATTACCCATTCGTTATCTGAACACCAACTATTTAAATGTGAAATAAAATACCTGTCTGTCCCAACATTTTTGTTGAAGTAATGATCTACTTCTTACTTCGAGTCTTTAAAATTACCTTGTTTTTCAACTGTCGAAGGTCAAATACAGACGCAAATGTGAAACAGGAAAGGAGATGATCGCCTTTGATGATTACTGGGAACTACAATCAGACATTAAGAGAATACGCGTCAATTATACCAATGGTGTCCACGCAAGACCGAATATTAGTAATGGCGTCGACGAAAGACCGAATGTTGGACCGGTAAGGATTGTATTTCCACTGTTTCATTGATGTAGCTGTGTAGTAGCAAACTCTTCCGCGTGATGGCCTCAAGGCTGAATCTCAACTCTTTAATCTCCTCTTGCTCCCTATAGATGTACAATGATGCAGACCACATAGTCAACGAGGCGTATATATAGCAAACTGGCTGAGATCTGGCTTTACATGGGAATTCTAAAGCTTAAGATTGCAACCACCTTCTCTATGCCAAAAGCTCAAGCTGATGCATAGGTTTTCGACAAAATCTCTCACATATGCTGTTGACTGGTCTTTTGGTTCCACCTGGTGCAAGCTTCCTTTCTTCTTCCTCAAGGCCTCTCTCTGCAAAATGTTCAATCGCCACTTATAAACAATTAATTCTGCAGCAGCTCTTTACAGACTCCTTTGAGGATGTTTAGTGAGACCATCAACGAGGCTCAATTTACGGAAGACACGGCCTTGTTAAATAAAGAATTTAACCCTCAAGTTATATTACTCCAGTTTATTTCCTGGAGCTGCGCTACCGCCTTGTGACCTCAAGGTGTTTAATTTTATGAATTCTGAAACAACATGAAGTTATAGCGATAGACCTAGTAGTTCTGCACATTTTAAAAGGAATAGAAAAAAAAAATGATTTTTTTTTAGCTAGAGTACTCCTGGTTCAAGTAATGACTTAGCAAGAAGATTACGGAAAACAAAACATAAGGAAAGTTGTTATTGAAGACGCATTTTTACATCAGCTCGGATTACTTTGTTCTTTTAGGGGGGAATATATCACATAACCCCCAAATCAACTGTCTGAAAAGCTGGGTGCGGCTTTGATTGTTCGAAGGGAAGAGCGGGGCTAATAAACAGCTAATTTAAATGCGAGGGGATTATGTGTTAATATGCAAGGGTGATAAGTGACTTATCCCCTATAGCTACAATCTTGGCCAGAATAAAATGAGCTCAAAATTTTCAATTTAATTTTTTGACCGAGATTCAATCTTGGACAGAATGAAATGAGAAATTTATTTATACTTCATTGACCACTCCCCTAGAGGGGCTTTTCAGGGACAATGAAGCAAATAATACAAATTAACACAACAGAGTTAAGAATCCCAACCGGCGGGAGTCAGACCAGTTGGCTATTTACAAGGATGACCGAGGAGTTAAACCAGGCACGAACCCAGAACAACATCAGCTAGTGGCTAGATCTAGAGCGGGATTTGAACCCGGGTCACCGCATTGAAATCCAGCGCCCTAAACCACCCAGCCATCCTACCTCCGGCTCGCCTCCTCCGGGAGCCGGAGTGACTATGGGGTGAGTGATGACTGGTAATATAAAAAAAATTCAGGACTGTAAAAGCAGTTTTATTCAGGGGCAGACAATAAATGCTGAACTTAAATTATACCCACAGACATTTAACCACGGACAAGTCACACAAGAGATTGTCTACACTCTGTGCATTGTTTAGATTTAGCAATATAAAAATTCTAAGGGAGCTTGTGTATAAGAATTATGTCTCGTAAGTATCTAGAGAGAACGTTTTGGCCATGTTACTAGTTTCTTGTTACTTAGGAGTAATTTTATTTGTAAGGTTGTTTTTCAAGATGGGGTGAGGCTTTGATGTGCAACAGTTTTTAGAGTATGTTAGGTTAATTAAATTATTTTATGTAACCAATGTTTTTGTGTTATCGTTGTCTCCATGGGTATAAAGACTGGCAAAATGACAAAACCTTGGTGGCTGCATGTGGTTAGTGGAATAAAGAGAACTACCCATCAAGTACCAAGAAAGACCCTTTCTTTCTACCCGACGTATACAACCGTCAGCATTTTGTTTTTAAATGCTGTACACATAATTATATTTTTACAACGCTTTATAAGGCGTTAAAACTGTCACAGACTTTTCTTACGGCGTGCGCAAAATATCGTAACCAACCTGTTTACGACTTCCTATGATGAGCGTAAATTATCGTAAAGACTTGCTTGTTACGTAAAATGCCGAAAGCAACCTGTCTACGACAACCATATGATGCGCGTAAATTATCGTAAAGACTTGCTTTACGGCTTCTTACAGTATAGTCGTAAAATGTCGTAAGCAACCTGTTTACGACTTCATATGCGCGTAAATTATCGTAAAGACTTGCTTTAAGGCCTCTTGCAACATACGTAAAATGCCGTAAGCAACCTTTTTACGACAACATATGATGCGCGTAAATTATCGTAAAGGCTTGCTCTACGGCTTCTTGCAATATACGTAAACCAGCTGTTTACGACTTAATAATACACTTGAAAAAATTTCTCAGTTCTGATTGGCTAAAACGGAGTGTATTTTTAGTTAACACAGTGCAGAAACGTTTAACACAGTGCAAATTTACAACGAAGATTTCCAAGTTAAAACGAGGAGACTGCCGGAGGCCATCTAACGCATTTCGAAGACCCGCGAAGATTGTGCGACACCCTCCGAAGATTGTACGAAACCTTCCGAAGTTTTCCGAGGATCGCCCGAATGCTTCCGATGATTTCCCGAACATTTCTGAATATTCCCGAAGATAAACCGAACACTTCCGACGAGTCCCGAAGATTACCCGAACACTTCCGGTGATCTCCGGATATTTTCGAAGCTCCTCCAAGTTTCGGAAGATCGAGGGCAATGCCTTCTGCGTACCTCAGTAGTCAATGTATGGGCTGAAGCTTTGTAAGTAGTCTATTTTTTCAAGTGTATTATTAATAAGTAATCACATGTTTTTTCTCGTGCAATTTGGAATAAATAAGCACTTGTGAATTTTTTCAAAGACCACAAATTGCACTCGCCCTAAGGGCTCGTGCAATTTTGTTGGTCTTTGCTTGGTACTCGTGCTTATTTATTCCAAACTGCACTCGGAATCATGTGATTACCTATACTAATACGATGCACGTAAAACATCGTAAAAAACTCCTTTACAATCTTTTACAATTTACGTAAAACTGCGTAAAGCACCTCTTTTCGACCCTTGTCGATACACGTAAAGACAGTGATTTTAGTCTCACTACGCATGCTTTACGCAAGTACGGTCGGTTCGTAAAGGAGTTCTTTACGTACTTGTCAAGAACTCCGTAAAGTATCGAAAACTGGTTCTTAACGCTTTCTTTTCGGCATCTCTACGGACGCCTAAATTCAAAATTTCATGCTGTGAGAAGTAATCATGAAACAAAATTCCCAATCTTTATAGGTATCATGTGTATTACATGTTGCGTTAGCGGTTGGGGATTCCTCTGATAGATTGATAACACTTGCTTGGGAATGGTTTCTTGGCTTTTTCAATATAAGTAAGTTAATTAGGGAGTAAATTGTACTTTAGGGATCTTCAAACGGTGCTAGGCAACCTTTGGAGTTTCGGAGGTTTTAAATTTTGAGGCAAATTTTTGCTTCTTAGAGCACCATTTGAGCAAAAACTTGGCTCACCACAGATTTCAAAATCCTAACTTAACTCTTAATTTATTTTGCGCTTGAATAAATCTATTTACACTAAAACTACTGTATGCATGTAATGTAGGGTCCAGTTAAGCCGAAAAGCATTGTGGGTTTGTTGCTGGCACCCATCTTGAAATCCGACTTGTATTGGCATTAAAAGCCTGTTGAGTTTTTGAGTAATATGATATATGTGCTGAGTTGGCATCCGGCCCGAACAGTACATTGGCGACAATAACACTTTTCCGCCTTCGTAGCTGGAAGGAAGCGGAATTTTCAGCGGAATGCCTAACATTGACGAGACCTAACAGAGCATCTCGACTGCCAGTCAGCCAAATGCCATCGGAGCTTAGAAATCCACCCTGCTTCAACCCAAGAGACGATCCAACACCTTACCTGTATCTGTGTGTTCGAAACGCTGGGAACATTCATTCGAGTTGTATTTATTGGCAAAAAGAGTATCCGACGACAAACAAAAGGTCGCTTTGTTGTTGAACACAGCAGGAACAGACTTACAAGACTGAGGCTACACATTAGCTGGCGGAGAGGAGCAATTGAATCCTTATACGGGCGTTAATGTTTCCTTTGAAAGGTATGTTTTTCGACACATGGAGCAACAGCGCAGGGGAAAGGTCGATTAGTTCGTGTGCAAAAGGCAAGAGGCTATGACGTGTGATTTCAATGATGTTGACGAAACGATCCGAGACCAACTGTGAGAGACATCTGGGCCCCAAACTCAGACGAAAAGTTCTGGATAGAACTAATGCCACACTCACAGACCTGCAAGGTATCGCGCGGGGCCACAAAGCAGTCATCGAACAGATGAAGTCGATGGAATAATCGTTCACACATCACGCAGAATGCGCACATGTTAACCAAGTCAAGCAGAATACAAACCAGAACAAAAGTAAGGGGCAATATGGAACAGTCTGAAACAAAAACATATTAAGTGAGAATCCAAGACGTCAAACAAGAGGTTATTCGCGTATGTGAGACAAATTCGCTGTCATCAAGGGTACTGGAAGACCCCTGCTTGAGGGAAGCAGGGCAGAGAAACTTCAATCTTTGAGAGTGGGACAAGCCAGACGGCCTCACATTTACCTAGTTGTGCCAGAGGGGAATGATAAAGATTTTTGAGACGATTATGCAGATATTTTCACTAGAGTCAGAAAACTAAAGGACTATCAGGTTAAGATACACGTTGATAAGAACGTTGCACTAGTAGCCCAGCAAGTGTGGAGCCCTCTTTTCGGTCTCAGAGACAGAGTTCATCAGAAATTCGACGATCTGCTCGACAAAGACAACACTGAAGAACTCGCAAACACTCATACTACGTGGGTGTCACCCTCGGTTGTAGCTTCTCAGCAGCATGGGGACATACAGGTTTGTGTAGATATTGAGAAGAGCAAACAAGGCCATCGTATGTGAACGACACCCTAACCTACAATCAAAGAAATCCTATACGATCTTGGACCTCCTGTGGGGATTCCACTAAATTGAGCTGGACGAAGAGTCGCGGTCAATTATACAACGTTTGTCACCCACAGAGGCTTATACAGGTTTAAGCGGCTGATATGTTCGGAATCTCTTCAACAGCGGCGAAGTAAGTATTAGAGGATCAAATAATATGTTCTACAAGGCTTCAACGGCGTTGCTACATTGCAGATGATTTCATGATCACCAAGACTAATTATTCATCGCAACTTTAACAGGTTTTGATGCAATTATTATTAGTTGTAGTCATGTTTACGAAGACGGAACGTGGTATCGCGGTAAGGGAAGCCGACCACACCCGTGGTTCTCCTGCACCCCTGCCACATACGTACCACACTATACCTCCGCGACCATATAAACGAATAACAGCAAACTCCGATTTCAAAGACACCAAAAATAAATAATTAAGTTTCACGGATGTCTCAAGCCAAGGTCAGAAATAATTTCTTATCAAAAACCCACACGCTTTCCTTAATCTTGTTTTTTTAGCCCAGAAGTTCAAAAGAAAAAACAACAACAACAACTGGGATTAACTGCTACCTATAATAACATTCAAACGAGGATAAAAAAGCTCTTAGGGAACCACGAAGGGTAGCCTTACGCATGCCAACCGACGTTTAAAACGGCTAAACAAAGCAACATTGATGTGCCCACCTGAATCTGCATAGACTCTGTTGGTGCGAAGATGAAACATGTTCGCAAGCAATGAAATAACTGTTTCAATGATCCAGAAGTATTTTGCGTCCATAATCGCACTTGGAACTCCTCTGAAATATTCCTGGGGGAAGAATGTATAAAAGAAAGGTATTTAAAAAAAAAGAAAAAAAAACATAGCATGTGACATTCCAAATATATTCTCTTTCGCTGGTGAGTGAAAGTTTAGTGGTCTTTAGTGGATAACTACATTTTGCATTTAATTATACATGGGAAATAACCACCCGATGTGGGAATTCCATGTAAAATTTGACTCAAAAAAACCCGATATCACACTCATCGTTTCGCGTTCTTTACTCGGTTCTGATTAATTTATTGATTAAACCTTCCTCCTGTCCCTTCCTTGGTAAGTATTGCTTTTGTCTCCACAGTCTTCTTGGCCCATCGTTTGAAAGTTTCAGCGGGGTAGTACAAAGGATATATATTTTTTTTTGCTATGCAGGTGTTGTTTACGTGTGGAATTCATCGGCAGATTGGAGATGTAACTCAGATGGTTTTTCGTTCGATCCTTAAACAAAATATGCTTTTGTTGGGCTGGAAAATGGAAAGTTAATACGATAAAGAACACAAGTCGCGAGAAGTTGAACTTCGCAACGTTCAGTGAGGCGAAAGTGGACTTCGAAAATTATCACCGTGCGGTTCATCGAGAAATAATTTTCTCTTGTCACGCGAAAAAAGAATGCAACAGGAACAGTAAAAAAAATATTGTACTATCCAGGCAAGAAACGCATTTGATTTAGGAGCAATATATGGTCGATTTCACTGCTTGTACAGGAACGTAATGAAATGTTTTTGAAGCGCTTCGGCCGGGTTCTGTTCAAGGTGAAAGCTCGATTGCAAATATTGAAATAAATGGCCTTCCAAGCCAAACCATCAATCTTGTTCAGAAAGTCTATATCAAACGATGAGTATAACACTTATTTGTGAAAGCATATTCAACATTTGACAAAAACAAAAGCATAAAATATTTTTCTCTGTGAGGATGTAATTTGCCAGGCGAGGCTCAAGTTTTGGTATGACAAGCACCTAATCTGTTCGGACGAAAAACTGTTTCGAAAGCCAAGTTAATTATAGCAAAAAGCATAAATAGATGGATTGAATATCTCCCCTTGGAACGCAAATACTTGTAATATGATACTTGTAAATGAACTTGTGTGCCCCGGAATCGCTCAAAAACAATTCGCGAATGCAAAGAGTGAGTAACTATCCTCGGGACTTTCACAAAATATGTTGATGTTATCTCCCCTTCAGAACAGCCGGAAATTTTATAACGGCCAAAAACGTTTAAAAAACTAACTTGAAATGAGCCGTCAACCTGTACGAAACTTTAAGTTGCCAGTTATAGTTTTTGCAGCGACGACATTTGAATGTATTGTCTTTTTGTCCGTGTACAAATTTGCATATTTGCATTTCCATTGGTTCAAATTACTTACGTCTGTCAAAGTTCCAGACAACAAAAAAGTTTGAGGTATTTGGTCGACAAGGTTCAGTAATTTACCAAGAGGGGTACCTGAATAAAAAAAATATGCTCCCACAAACTCAAAGGAACAGGTTTCTTGCCCATCATTTTTTAAAGAAAATAAAGTTGTCGTAAACTCAAAGTCTTGTAATGTTCCTTATCCCCGAGCTGGCTCACGAAAGCCTTTGATTTCGTTCGCGATTTCTCGTTCTCGTTGGCGTAAACAGCTGGTTATAAAATCTCCGGTGAGAGTCATATTTTAAATCAAAACAAGGAACATCTTCTATTTCTCCACTTTGCAAACGAAAGCAATGATTATTGTATTATTTTTATCATCATCATTATGCAACAAGCTATAAGCTTAGGGCAAATTGTGTACAATGAGAGCTGTAGGGTCGTGCATCATATTAATGCAAAATGCACTGTATTGTAGTCCACAACATTTCCATAAAGGTGCCCCCTTGCTAATAAATTGACAAAAGTGGTGATCTCAGACATTAGGCTGGGCCTGACCAGTCAGCATAAGTATTTTTTTTCTGCTACAAATTACAAATTAAGCTTAATATTCATATTTTGCTGTGTCCACAAATTCCGAGAGATTTTTTTTGGAATTAAAAGTAAATGCACACTGATATACAGTGATATATTTTTCCTTTCTTTGTTTGTTAATGCTGGCACATACATGTACAGGGCTGTCATTAAGGGCCGGGGGCCGGGGATTCTCCCCTCATATTTTGAGATGATATCCCCGGCTACTCTGATATAAAACCAGCCTGTTGACTGTAATACAGCAACTCAAATCCCCGGCTACGTTTTGTATATCCCCCATCTACTTCAAAACTTAGTGACAGCACTGCATGTAATGGAATATAAAATTTGTTTTCATGCAAGCCACCACATATAGAAATAACATTCGTCCCGCTTTGTGCACAAGCCAAACATTTTCAAAAACAAATTAAAAGTAACTTGCTCTTAAAAATGCTTGTAGAATTTAGACACCAAAGAATAATACAGGAAATGCTATTTAGCTGAGTTACTGTGAAACTAAGAAAACTGTGAACACTAGATAGGAATGTTATTGTGTTGGAAGAGAAAACCAACAGATGGTACATGATGGCTAAACCGCAAACTCTAAAATGAACCACTTTTGTGGTTAGTGAGTTCTTCTTGCAGTTTCATCGAGTCTGACTGGTTGGACAACAAACATTCCAGACAATTCTTAGTGTTCACGGTTTTGTGAGTTTCACAGTAAAATACAGGGCAGCTTTCTTTTGCAGGTCACATTCCACAGGTCAAAGTACAGGTCACCATGCTACAGATAAATAAATAAGCCCAAAAGTGGCTCCTGGCTCTAATCACTATCCAGAATTTCTTTTTAGATGGTGATGAAACTGTTTGGCTTAGTTACCAATCAACAAAACAGTGACCTGTACCTGTGACCTGTGGAACGTGACCTGTAAAAGATACCTCCCTTAAAATAAACATGGTCTTGTATACGGCGATCATCAAACAATATCAATAGTAAAGAAAAATATATAATTTGTGATTTCAGTTCATGCCACTTGACAAAGAAAAGATCGCCTTGATGCACTGTTTCCAAAATGTTGGAGAAAGTTCTCAAGTAAATCGGAAAACGTCTGTCTTAAATCGTTGATTAAACGTTTTAAAATCAGTTTCTTCGGTATCTATCCTTGCCAACTGACCTGTTAATTTTACCATTCTCTCCAGGAGATCTAAATGGGTTAAAACCTCGGAGTCCTGCTCATTGCTTGTAGTTGAGCTATGGTTAAAAATTTCCTCTAGCCTGTTTAAAACATGCTCAAAGAAATGTTTCACCTCTGAAACCTCTAATTCCGCCATATTTCTTCATAGAGTAATGTCCAGTACCCCGCGAATTTCATCTTTCGCCCCAGTCCCCAAAATTAAATGAATGAGTGCAAACATATGAACCGATTGAATTAAAAGAATTTTGATCAATTAAATGACTAAATAGGTACGAATAAATCTGACTAAGTTACAGAAATTGATTTGAATGAATGCTTTGGTAAATTGAATTGAATGAATATGAAAAAAATTTAAGTAACTATAAGGATTAAATTAACTGAATATAGTGATACTGAATTTCGCTACATTCGGCTTGCCACACTTGGTTCCATATAAGTCCGTTGGAAGAATTTACGTATATACGTGTCCCGGCTACCGACTGAACCTTTCAGTACAGCTAGAATGACAATCTGTTGCTTCCCTCCAAGAAGAAGGCTAATAGACGCAATTTGAGGCTGATCCATTACTGTTTGACGTTTTTTAAACTGTTCGTGGTTTACGTTTTCACGAGCGTCTGCAGTAGTAAAAATAAATGTTTACAACTTTAATTGTCTTTAGTCAGTGCTTAGGTTTCGTGTCCCTGTTAAGTAAAAAAGTTACTGAACCCTTTGTAGTCGAAGTCTGCCTAACCATTCAATGACACTCGCCGTTGTTTTGCCGTGAAAATCATCTAAAAGTGTCTCACATCTCACAAGATCAACATTCGGTGTTTCGATGCATGATCCGAAAAAGTTCATTTATTCCGTCTCTTTCGGCGAAAAACTAACCGTGATTTTGCAAAACATTACATCAAAGGTCTCACATTTTGCCCTGCTTTTTGAAACGGTCAAGCAGTAACTTGTTTTTTCTCGTAGTATTGTATGTTCGACAGTTTTGGTTAACACACGTGGTCAACTGAAGTGAAACTTAGGTCCAGTCTTTCTCGGAAATCCAGCGTCATCCTAGATACATTATATGGCAGAGACTCCCGCCATTTACCTCTCCTCATTGTCGCCCGCGCGCTTATCATTTGATTGTTGTTTGCTGGAGCCTCTGCGAGAGAGAGGTGAAAACACACAAGTATAAAGTGAATGCAATTAAAAGGAAATTTTCATTATGTCGGTTCAAGTGTGAGTACAAATTTTTGAATTAAGAGTTTCAACTGATATTCCGCTTTAAGATTAGTCATGTTAAGAGACAATTAGAAAAAAAAAAAGAAACAAAGAAAAAACCTTCAAGCATAAAGTACACGCGAAGTCACGATAAAGCGAATGAAACACGAGTATCGTATTTTTGAACGGTTTACTTTGAAAAAAAGTATTGATCTATTAACAGAATGTTAAGGGAAAAGGGACAAACAAGTTCGTGTATCACACAAAATTGTACATGGGACATCTGCTAAGTCCTTTGATAGGAGCTTTCAGGGAAATCAATAATAATACTAAAAAAAACATCAAACAAACAAATCGCTAAAGCAATGATTGCTGCATTTAACAAATGCAATGAACTATCCTCGGAGCCAATTCAGGTCATCGACGAAGTCCATTGTAAATTGAGGGTGGTTTCATAGGAGGTTGTTGAGGAAATAATCCCGAGTGTTGGAAATAAAAGTTTATAGTTCACACGCGGGGGTTGTTATTTCAGCAGACGAGTGAAAGAAAATAATTGAAATGGATACAAATACTACCAATCATGATAGCTTACTTCAAAATCGATGAGCTAAACGTCTTTAATTTTAGAAACCCACATTAAGATGATAGCAGTCATGAATCAAAAAACAAGAAAACTCTTGTAAGTATTAAAGGCGATTCTACTTCTACTTCTGATAATAAACTATTAATGTCTTTGCATTTCATTGTAGGCTTAGCGTGTACTATCAAAACAAAGCAGTTCAACTTCTTGAATAAGAAGATACAAGCTTTTTCGACGTTCAATTAAGCTGGCATCTCATTTGCATTCCTGGAATATGAAATATATTGACAGGCAGTCAGCCGTGCAGGGCGTTCGAAATAAATATAAAAAACAAAACAAAACAAAAAAGACTTTCCATCTTGAAATGAGACCCCGTAGCCTTCCAGATGGAGAACGAAACAACAGATGACACAACCCAAACAATACTCCTAACCATGATAACAAAAGAAGCTACAGATCATAGAGATCAATAAAAATTTGGGTCTGGAAGAACTACAGGATTACTCTGAAATGAAGCCATAGAGCTTTGATGTGAGCTGCAAGCTATCAAATAATCGAAGGTAGAAACACCAAATTCCATATGTTGAACTGACAAAGATAATCACTCGGAGAATTTGATTGAAAACCTTTTTCGTATGTGGTTTCCGTCCCACACTTCCTATTATTATTCTTACCATGCCAACAGAGAGACAGTCATCATTCATATTGTCTATTGTGTGTCACCTTGTGAAGTAATAGGAACCGAATCTTTTGTCTGAAGAGCAGATGTTTGATGCTTCCTTTCTTTTACGGGCCTTGACCTAGCTTCAATTTTTTTTGTCATGATGGTCTCTGCGTTTTTATTGGATGAGCGCTATTAAAACTAGCAATGATTACGTGCCCCAGGTTAAGCAATTCTTAGAATTATCCAAGCTCTTGTAGACCGTAAGCCCAATCATGTCTCTCGAATTAAGTATATCTTCATAAACTGCATGAAAACTTTGAACTTGCGCACAGCCGGAGGAAAATACTGTTCTGTGGGAGTGTAAGGGACTAACCGATCTAAGAAAGGAAGGTTCAGCATTGCAGCATCTTTGAAGAGTTGCTATTTCTCCTCTCCACAATGCAGAATGTTTAATAAAGCAGTCAAATATTACCTGTGGGGATCACAAGTGCAAGCCCAGCTGTTTAACCATTTTCATCCTGTTAGTGACCAACGACTAACTTCTCTTCACCACATCACTAGCTTGCCAGTAATACAAGGCATGAGAATATAGGAAATGATTAGGAGGGTTTGTTTGAGCTTACGTTTATACAGATTCTCCTCACAAGTAGCATGCGAAATAACTGATTAAAAACTGTATGGAAAATACACGTTTTTTATAAGGGATTAAAGGCTTAACATCGCATTTTATGTGCAGAAATACAAACTGGATCAAGAAAGAAGTTGTTTTTATGGCAATTACAGTCAGTGTTTCGATAACCTTGACATTATGCGAGCCACGATTTTTCTCTTATCAAGTGCTTGCTCTCATACTGCTGCCACGTACTGCTATGATTCACAATATCGACCCAAACCCTTCTACGAAAATATTAAAAGACAAAAACATAACTTAAAAGATATTGAAATGACAGGTTCAGCAAGAGATGCTAATAGACTCCAAGGTCGATCGTCAGTTTCTCTCTTATCTTTCTCCTGCGTTGGGCGACTCGGAACTGAAGCACCTGAAGAATATTTAGTGCGTGTTTGGAATCCTTAAGTCCTCTTTTAGCAAATGACAGATATCGTAATGTGGTTGTTCCTACTGATACTCCTAGCAACCGTTTTGTTTTCTTAGTTAGGACTCACAATAACACTATTCATTCATGCAGTGAAACGTGCTGCATTTGTTTGACGATTTGGTCAACAAAATACACCAGCCTTTTCTGCAACTGCCGCCTTATTTATTTCTTGAACGAACCCGCTCTTCTAAAGATGCTTTAAAATAATATGTAGATAACGTGAAGGATGAAAACTCGCTTACTGCGATTATGGAATACAAGAATAGCTTTGTGCCTGTACTATATGGCGATAACTACTTTAAATGTAGACTTTTAGCAGAGAGAATCGTGTCCAATGGGAACGACTGCATGCAGCGCTTTTGGATTGAAGAGACAGTTCTCAGGCGATCTACATTCCTCTTGAAGTTGCGAAGAACACCTGCTCTTATTACTTAATTTATGTATTAATTCTAGAGCGTGCGCGTGAAAATCACCAGAATGTATTGACGAGATGATTGTTTCTAGATTCTAAGTTTAAATTATCCAGTAAATCATGTTTTAGGCACCTCTGTGATTGAAATATTGAGGTTTAAACTTCTTACTTTGTGTGCATGTTATAGAGCATTTTTGAGAGTTTGTTTCTGATCAAGCCATGTACTGGACTGATAATAAAGCGCGGGCAATGAAAGTTAGAGTCATGACAATTATCATAATTGGGTTTATAGCTTTGAAAGCGCACGTTGTTGAGCAAACTATTAATATAACTTGTATAATTAACTGATTTCGAAGGCAGAAAAGTTGCCTTCTTGTGTCCACATTTTCGCCGCGAATCAACGAATTTGAGGTAGTTGTTCACTAGGAATTATAGAATACAAAGTTCGTGTGCCCTACTGCAATATGTGACATATGCGAAATTGCAAAATATACTTTCTTGAAGAAGGTCGAACGGAGTAAGTTCCGCCCTTCACATTTCTTCTTTAATTTCTTTAGAGCCAATAACTTTCAAAAAGCCCAGGACGTACAACATATGGCTTTGTCACATCGCAAAAGAAGTTATGGCCAACCACTTGTGATAAAACTATTTACATTAGGGGCCGTCGACATATTGACTTCTCCTTTCCCACTGAAAGTCACCTGGATGTTTAGGTCAGATCCTTCCCCCCCCCCCCCCCCAAACCTCCTTGACCTCCACTTTGAATCTTGCTGCCATAAAGTTACTGCATTCCACTTGCTAAAGTTTGTACGTTTGTGACATCCATCACTGATGATATTTTTGCTTAAGAAAGAGAAAACCAGTGAATATGTTTTTGCCTTTAATAATGTCACAGGTGCCATTCTCAGCATGACGTCAACTTATTAAAATGGCTCAGTTTGCTTTTGGTCAAAACTGCCTCGCACTAACGTCCAAAAACGGATTTGTTTACATTACCCCCTCCCTCTTCTTCCACGGTCCCCGTTCATTATTTCATTCACGTACATGAAGTGTGCCGCGTGACCTCAACCATAAACAAACTACTTCCTGCATTCCTTTCGGCTACGTCCGGGCTGCCACATTACGCAAATTGATGGGATCATAGGAACTTGCGAAATTACGGTGTGCATTTGCATTTGTGTTTGGAGTTTGATGAACAAGATAGAATTGCGTAATATTAATCGTTTTGAATAACAAAGACGTTTCCATAGAAATATTGTGGGAGTCATACATATAGTCCAGGTTGTTGTCGCCGCGGGAATTTGATTAAGCCTGTGTGTAAAGACGTAAGGTAAATACGTTTTAACGTAAAAACCAACTTACACACAGCGGTTGACAATCAGTTCGATGTGCCGTGACGATGGTGCCGTATTTGTGCCCTCTGCAAAGCATCAAAAGTTTGTTTAGAACTTTCTCTTCTCAATCGGCCGTTCTATTTACATTGTCTCTCTGGATAAGGGTCATTTTGTTTGAAAAAGGGGGTAAGTTCAGTGAACTGATGTGTTTGTACGCATAAACGAAAAAAAAACTTTAGTGGAATCTCTACACGAGGAAATTTTGCAATATAAATTGCCTAAAGGATGCAATGTTTAATTTGGATAGTTCTTAAAGAAAATTCGGCTAAAGCAGGTGAAAAAAGAACTCAATCATTTAGTCTGATAGAAAATCAAATTTAAGGATGACATAAATTAAACAGTTATATCAAAGTTCAATCTGTTGCTTGATTTCACTCACGTGACAAGGCGGCCATGTTGGTTGTCAACACAATACACCTTTGTTTTGCAGAACAGTTTGCATAAAAACAAAGTTTAGTTCCCAGCGGAGAGACCACCAACATGGCTGCCATGACGTCACATGTAATCCAGCAATATAGAAATGCGATATATGTTGAGTGACCTGGCCTTTGAATAGAAGCGAGGCTGGGGGTGACCTTGTTTTGATACAAACCTCTGTCTTTCTCAAGTAAATGCCGACTAGTTAGCATAACAACAAAATGACTTTTTGAAATGAGAAAAGCTGTGGTCTGTATCAAAAGAAGGTCAACTCCAGCCTCGTTTCTACTCAAAGGCCAGGTCACTGAGCTCATGACTGTAAAATGGCCTCTTGTAGTACATCACTTAAATGATCGAGTGTAGGTAGTTTTATTCAGAACAATTCTACTTCACAAGGATCATTCAGTTGTTTATCGATTTTATAATTATTCAGAATGATAACAGTTGACAACTAAGAATTTCGAACTGAAGATAAACAGTTATTTTGCATATGCATATTATATTATTCTTGTGCTCCAGTTGGTTGATTGGTGGTCTCAC
>OX419344.1:18379724-18382224 GCA_948470475.1 Galaxea fascicularis
ACCGTGTATTTCATGGCTGCAATTTGCAATGGTTGATATTGCTTTGAGTCGAGCGATTGACGCCGAAAAATGCGTCACAAAATTCGGAATTTTGCATCTTTTGTACCCAAATTTTGATGACATGTAACAGGCCTATTAAAACAATTAACTGTTCCAGTATTTTCCAGACAAATTGTTAAAAGCAAGTTTCTAGCTCCTCCTTTGTGTCTCTTTCATTAGTCGTTTGAAGCGCATTGGTTAAAGTTTTTCCTTCATTTGGCCTTGTTGAACCTACGGCTGAAGACTCATAGATTCCATATCATCACGCGTGTCCGTTAACCAAAACGCGTAACAAAAGAATACTGGAATTAATTAAAGAAGGACGTTTTGTATAAGTAATCGCATGGGACCGAGTAAAATTAAGGATAATTCATCACTTTTGTAAGTTGTCGAAATTACACAACATGAAGCTAGACGCTTATACTGAAACTAGAAAACAACGCCACGAAAGAATTTAAAGATTGCCCAACTGTACGCCGAAAAGTAACAAAAAAAAAAAAGGTGACAAGAAAACATGAATACAATAAAACGAAAAACATAACGCACTCGTGGTGTTTAAAACCGCACATGGCACGATGCCTACGAACATATTTCACCTAGGATGCTGTGAAAGACCGCGAAATAACAAGTTTTTATTATTATTATTATTATTATTATTATTATTATTACACCGGTCAAATCAAACGCATCGCATTCAATTCCCCTACCTCGCCCATGTAAGTGCCCCTTTTGTTGAGCAGCCGCGGTCACTAAGCCAGTGCATTTGAATGTTGTATGCGAAGCGAACGGGTCACGCGATGGCGTAACGGGATCGGTCAAATTTGTGATGGTGGACGGTTATCTCAATGTCGTAGATTCCATAGGCAGCCCAAGCGTAGTACGTGACATTTGCACGCGAAAATTACAGAGGATTGAGTCAAGTTGTAGGTGTTTCTACAAGTTGTCTATAGATTTTATTGTCGGACGGCGTTACCGAAGAAAAACTGAAAATAATGCGAAATAAAGTATTCTTACCTTAACTCTAATGTGCCTTGGTGTGCCTTGGCCGGTTTAATGGCCATTTTGTCCAAATTTTTCACCTGAAATACTGTCCGCTATAAAAGAAGGGGAAGGCAGGAGACAGGATAAACCAACCGTCGACGTGTGAAGGCCAATAAATTCCCAATAAAGGCACTTAGCCGCGTCAAATCTCCATCAGTGGGACTGAAGACAAATAAACTCTATGTTATTTGCACGCTGGCTCCAAATTCCACCGCAAAAGCCCGAGAATCGCTGGTTCTCCAGCCCCAAATTCGACCGTTTTTGCTTCTCCAACTCCCTAAGCCGCTAGGAGAGATACAGGATTCAAATTTCTAGCTTAGCGACCGCGTCTACTTTGCAAAAATGACCCTGCCTCGGGGAGAGACAGTAGTTTTGTAATTTTCGCGTGCAAACGTCACGCATTACGCTTGGGCTACCTGTGTAGATTCCTATGCTCATCGAGCACCTATTTCTTTTTATGATCGTTATTTTGATTGTACAGTTGGATTATTTATTCTTCTGATACATGGAATGTATGCCAAGCATTATGCACTGACCAGCGAATTCACACAGAGTTTAACAGGAAGTGACCTCGCTCCTGGCTATATTTCTACAACTGGCAAAATTCAAGTAAAGTGTCTCATGCTCTAGTCTATTTAGTACTTTGAAGAAGACTCATTAGTGCAGTACCTTTTCTTCAAATTACGAAACGATAACAAAATTGCGCTTCTCCCCTTTTTTCACCAGGCCACATCAAACCAATGGCCTTAGGTGCGTCCAATCGGGTTATCAGGAAAACGGTAAAATTTCTTCTGGCAGAGCTGTGGACTGTACCAATGGCTTTCTGCCCAGTGGCTTTCTGCTCGGTGGCGTTTGGTCAACTCTTCGCCTAGAAGTCAGCTCAACGAAAACTGCAAATGTCCTTGTCAACGGAAGACTTCTTGCACCGTTGGTGGCCCATTTCGATACAAGAGGACACGGCGGATTTCTGGTCGCCAATGGTTACAAGAACATTGTTTACTTCAGAGTATTTAGAGTAGATGCCATCTAAGTTAGTGGAGGATGAGCATAACATTCAACTCCATCACCAATAATTTGACAACTCTTAAATCTATCACTTAATATTTATCGTTTACAGATTCACATTTACCACGTGCGGGACTGAAAATAGGCCACACGTGTTCATGGTTTTGTTGCCGCGCTTGCCGTTTTTCTTTCTACGTCAGTTTTACGTTGCTTGTAACGTGAGAATTTGCATACGGATAAATCTTATATCGAAATCAGGTTTATATATTTTACAACACCTTACACGGTGTTTCATGTTAATCTGGAGCTTATCTACAATTCCAAAATTCCCATTAGTTTTAACTTTTTATTGGTTATGTTTGATTAGTGACAAAAAGAATAGTTGTGATAGTGGTAGCAGTGGTAGTAGCTCTGT
>OX419344.1:18387224-18392224 GCA_948470475.1 Galaxea fascicularis
TCCAAAAAGCCCATTTTATACACTTTCAAATGAGATATTTTATTCCACATTGCTGTAAATACCTGCGGAGAAAAAAAATTAAACATGTAATACTGTCAAGTTTATCATTAGGACTGTCCATCTTATATGTCCCAGATGCTGATGAGAAGCGCTGATATCAATGAAAGACCAAGCAGACATGGACTATTAAACCTTGTCTGTCTCCGATTCAAACGGGAGTCAGAAGGAGGAAGGTCTTTCACAGTATCGACCACACGCCTCTGGAATATGATACCAAGTAATATTAGAAGCAAACCAAGTTTGGCAAGTTTTAAGAAGACCATGTTTGATTATTTTAAGGACAGCTGCAAACATTTAGATCGTTTTATCTTCTAGCTTGTAATTTTAATTGAATTTTAATATTCTAGTTTCTTGATTTTATTTAATATTTTTATCCTTTTAAATTATATATCAGAGGGCTACTGGTTTTCAGTTTTTTACTGTCACGTGTCTACACTCGTTAAATAAAGTTGATTATTATTATTATTATTATTACAAGTGAAACCGGAAATAACAATGTATAATATTATATTATATATCCCATAAAAAGGTAGATATAAGGCAAAGAAACAAAATGGCCGAAATGGGTAACTTTTAATGCCATATATTACGGTGAGACATGACTAACCTTCTTCAGGGGCAACACTGAAGCAAAGTAAAAATGGATAAAACGGTTACAATACAGAAATAGAAATAATAGACGTGTACTGAAGCGACTACCAAAAAACAAAAGTTAGTTGAGAGAGAGAGATGCTTTGAAAATACGCCTATCCGCTCTTGTTCTGACAGTTTTTTTAGTTCACGATAAACCAAAAATTAAATGTTTTGCAATTTTTTTCTTTAGTTAAAGTTACGAAGGAAGACATTGCCCGCTATGTTTGTCATCGAATCGTAGATTCTCCACACCTCGCGATTTACACGTCATTTTGTTTAACCAATCACAGAAAGTGAATCGACCTTCTGAAACGAAGCGACGGTTTGCTTGCGACAGCGCTGTGAAAGTGGTATTTGCGGTCAAGTTTAAGAAAGTAATGGGAAATTTCGAAGCTTAACTACATTCAAAACGGTGAAATGATTTTGAAATTTGGTTGATCCTGTCTCATAAAACCTTAGACCAAGTCAGTGGATTAACGAGCACATGAACGCTGTGCGATACCTCGTTCGACTCTCTTTCGTTCCGCCACTTCGACTAGGTCACCTGAAGATGTGTTAGACTGTGAAAGATTTGTGTGGTGAAAGAGCTGTGGTGAAAAGCTGAAATGGTTGCCAAAATGGGAGATTTGCCGTCAAATTCAACTATTGAGTAAATAATGGAAAATTTCTAGTCCGAAGCATAAAACTTTAGATCCAGTCAGTGGATTAACGACGTCCACGTCAACGCTATGCGATACCTCGTTCGACTCGACTCTCCTTCCGCCACTTCGACTAGGTCACCTGAAGATGTGTTAGACTGGCCACTCTGGGAAGAATTATATCAAGGCTTGATGGACGGCTTTTTGGATGTATCTAAAGCGTTGTGAAAGGGATTGTATTCGCGCCGCGACTGCATTCGACAACACATAAATTTTCCCGCCCTGCTTTGAGCATGACTAAAGACAAAGGAAGTGCGATTTACGCAGTGGCCGATGTAGCCTTTTCGACGATTGGAGAAGGTATTTGCGGTTGACCTTTTATTTAGTCGTTTTCTTCAAAAAACTTACGGTCAACCGATAAGCCGGATAAGCGTTGTCTTTGTTTATGTGCCCAACTTTTGTATGGCTCGGCAAGAAGTTAAGCCTACTCTCAAATTTGGTTATCAAGTTTATCGTCAGTTTTTTTGTGAAGAAGGTTTTCAGGATTTCTGTGTTGGACCCATTCTTATAGCAAATTACATTTTAATTTCCCCTCAATTTAAAAAATTGATTCAAATGAAATTTATCGTGAGCTCAAGCTTATAATTTAAACATTGTTGTAAAAAGGTTTTTCCTCAGACTACCTATTGTAAATAGGTGCCACAAACCAGAAACGTAACACTTTGTAAAACTGCAAAATCTATTAAAACAATTATTTGCTAATCTTTCTTTGTTTTTTTCGACTGGTTCTTGGTCGGCTTTGACATAAACTTAAGTACTTGACGTCTTCAGAGTTATTAAGCTTAGGTACTTTCCGCGTTTAGCGCGCACGTACACGACCTCGCACAAACAGCCGTGGTTTTAAAATTTTTCTCTGTTTCTGCTGAATCTTTGACATACAATTTTTAGCCTTATAAAAATTGAATTAAATTATGTGAACCCCCATGCATTACAACCTCTGTGAAAACGTTTTTTGTAGTACAGTAATTTTTCAGATACAACAAAATGTTTCGCCACTCAAATTAAAGTTAGGGTAATCCATTTGAAAGCACGAACTGTTCCAGTATTTGTTTATGCGCAACTATTTTTCTTAGGCCAATACTTTCAATAATGGATTTATTGTACACTTTGTTATAATTGTAATAGGGAATTTAGTTCATGGACAGTATAAAATAAAGTTTTGATGTCTATGCGAATGAAGGTAACGTTTTAAGTTCCGGTTGAAAATAAAGTAATCATTAATCCCGTCACTGTTTACGATACGTTATTAACCTTCAAATATCGTATTTAGTAAAATTACTGAGCTTGCATCGGTTGCCTTAAGCAACTTAAATTGTTTCATTTAATGTTAGCATTAATTTGATTTCATTCGCATTGCTGCAACTTCTAGTTTAAGTTTTATAATATCAAGAATTAAACAACACTTTTTAGGTGGGAAGTGCATTTTTAAGTGTACCACAAACGCGCCTTTTTATTTGTTTTGTTTTTTAACAAACAGCAACAACTATCTGTATCAACTTACCTTCTCAAGTATACATTGTCCCTGAGCAGACAGCAGCCATAAAAAAAAAATAAATAAAAAAGTCGTCAAAAGTTCTGTTTAAAGAAAATGCAAGTCCAGTCCGTTGTCCAGTCCTTGGAATTTTGTTTTTTCTAGCTAACCTTTTATGGCGCGGCGTCGCAGTGAACAAAAAGCGCGCGAAAGTATAGCCTCGTTTTCGTTCTTTCCTCTAGGCCCTCTTCTCTGAAAAAAATCTTAAAAATCGATCCTCGCCAAAAGCAATTGAAATTAGAAGAAACTGACAACGCCATCATAAAGAGCGTACTCTCAAGCCTTTGGCAAAATTTTCTTTTATTCCTACCTCAAATGGTCGTTGAACAGGAAGCTGACAAACTTTTCAGTTAGATTTTCTACTGCCACACTTCTTAGGAAAAAGTAATCATGGCCATTTTTTAAAACACTATTTATTAACCTACAACTTCGCTTAAAAATATTCTTGGAGAAAGGTTCTAGTAAACTTTTAGAGCGAATATTAAACTTCAGTCCGTTCTGGTCACGTGACCGATGACGTCACAGCATTAAAAATGACAAAAATGTATATTTCATAAAAATATCTACCAATATCCAATTTTTTTTTGCTCGCGTTTAATGCAACGCGAGATGGCACTTGTACCCAGACTCCCACTTTTTGAAAATTGTATGTAGCTCCCTTAATATTTATATTTTGTTCGGTACCCGGGCAGTCCGAAATGACTCACACCATTGTGCTTCGAACCACGTTAACTGCTCTTTCAATAACAAAATAATTTCGTCACAGTGAGCAAAAACGCACTTGTGAGCAAAGTCACGTGACCAATGACGTCATCGCTCTTAGTCTTGTACAATGATTAGTTTATAGTAAGACTTATTTCTACACAACGTGGGGGTCTTGCTGCCCTCAAACTGACCAAGTTATTTGGGACTGACGATTTTCCAGCTCCAAAGGATTCTGGGAAGGTTCTTATTTTAATTATATATTGTTATTTAATTATTATTATTACTGTAGCCTCTACAAAAACATTGTCTCGTTCCCTCCCGTCCTCCCTCCCTCCCTCCCTCCCTATCCTTGCGGGGTCCTTGGTCGTGTGTCACACAGTCAAGTTTTTGATTGTACTTTTACTAAGCCTCCTGTTTACATAGTTATACATTCATTGTTAGGTTCCAAACATTGCTACTGTTGTTAGAGCTTATCAGCTCCGAGTATCCTTATTCAGCTTCAAAGCACCCCACTTTACGGCTAACTGTTTTTTGCTACCCTTAAAGACCTGTCCATTTGACTTACATTTTATGGTTATCTGTAGAGTCCGTATATCCGGACAATATCACTTATCTGATGTTCATGATCTTTTCCTAACATGCATGTTATAAGCTTTTGCATATTAGCTCTTGAGTATTATCACTGGCTACTAAGCACCCCATTTTTGGGTTGTTACTCATCATCGTTTCGCTTACTGTGATATCCAAGGGTTTATCTGGTGGTCAACTGTGCAGATAATAGGTGTACTTGGACACTCCATTATCTGATTTACTTTTTCTAACATAACTTTGCCAACTTTTCTAATTTTGTAATGTCAAAGTCTGTGACAGACGTTTTGAATTTTAATAAAACACGGGTTTGGGATGAAGTGCTCTTATACAGGTCACACTTTGCCCCATAGACTCACTTATTTCTTCTATCCTGGGGTACGGAGCCCCAGTGAAACTTTACAACATTGTTACCATAACAACTAGCTTAAAATCTTTTAGGATAAGGAGCTCTTTCATTGCCAATCTTGACTACTTTGGAGAGGATTGGGAGATTATGACTCCCTGGCTTGGGAGAATTATGACTTCTCCTTGAGCTCCCTAACTCGGAGAGGATAAGGACCTCTCTAGCAGGGATTACGACCCCCGAGAGGGTTCGGAGATTATGACCTCCGGGTTGGAGAAGACTATGACCGTTTTGCCATGTAATGTAGCTTGTAGTCTTGCCCTATGCAGACATTTTTCTGGAACACTTTGTCCCCAACTCCCTTATCCCACAAACTTGCTCCTGTGTATTTTTTTTGCTATTCTTGGGTTGGGAGCATTAAAGCAAATTTATAAACCTT
>OX419344.1:18394724-18409724 GCA_948470475.1 Galaxea fascicularis
TTTAACTGTACGAACAGTCAGAGGCGTCCGGACCCTGTTCAAAGACAATCAAGCAGTCGAAACTGCGTCACTTGGAACATCATTTATCAGAAACTGCGCACGATGCAATGGAGGATGTTAGAGCCTTAAGAAAAATAGTCTTTGACTCCCGCTTGAACACTTCACAGGACATGTTGACAGAAAACATGTCAACAACACAGCACACAGAAAAGGACATGAAATACCTGGATCGTCGCAACGAACTCCTGCAGACGTTCCCAGGAACTCTTTATCATCCAACAAACGCGGAATTTCCAATCAAGCAACAGATTGCTGAAAAAATAGCCGGAAGTGGCATTTCATATCGAGATCTTAAGAATGTTTTCAAGAGTTTCGGAGCAAAAGGGCTTGTTGGGATGTTGGCTCTGCCTCCATCTTCAACAACTAGCAAGATCACGCGAGTGACAAAAAGTAAGCCGTATTTTAGCCAAGATCGTTAAACACTTCAAAGCAACGGAGGAAAGTTAAAACACATTTCCGTAAGTATTACAACACTTAGGTATACTTTTCACCGTAATGGGAAAAAAAAAAGCTTCTACTTCTCGACTAATTTGCCACTGGCATGTGTGAAGAAAGCGAAACGTGAGCATGAAATTGAATAATTTATATTTTGAAGCCATCACGAAAAACAAGGGTGTTTGAGTGATCCTAAGACCCGTTTCAAACATCGTGCCACCGCCGTGCTTAGATACAATCGGCGATTTAATTGGTTGACACATTGTGTTTCTATAGTAGATTTGGTGCACCAAATGACACCACTTTTTTTTCGCGCAATAAACTGTGAAAAGACCCCGCTCCCCCCTCCAATGTTGCTTGTTTGTACCTCGAGATCAAAGCAATTGCCGCACAACATTGTTTGGGGGGGGGGGGAGGCAAAAAGGAATCATAGTGACGCAATAGGCTAGGGGTCGAAAAGGTAAATGTGTCAACAACTTCGGCGCCGATTGTAGCTCGACTATAGCACGACTCCAGCACGACTTTGTTTCAGACGTCGAATTTAATTGAGTCGAATTTAAAACTGTTGCTGTTAACATGCGCCAAACCATAACAAACCAGTTTTGGTGACTTTTAAAATGTATTTATAATTTATGAATTAAGTTCGACTTGGTTTCAAACGTCGTGCTACTGTCGAATTTGATTCGATCAATTGAGTTCGACACGGCAGTAGCACGACGTTTGAAACGGGCCTAAAACGCTTTCCAGAAGCTGACTTTTTCTTTAATTGGCACATGGATAGGCTTTGTCTTTTTCTCGTTGTTAGGAAAAAAATCATCAAATTTTGATACATACATTAATGTAATAAGCGTCAAAGACGAAAATTGTGAATTCCTCCGAAAATTATGTACAGATTTTCTTTTAGCTTTGTCAGTTGAAAATCCTTGGATGTTTATTCTGTTTCCCCCAAAACAAAGAAAATTCACCGTGTAGAAAGACAAATACCGTCTAGAATTCAGGTAGGTTCAAAAAACAAGCCAAGCATTTGTATCAGTAGTTGCCAGAGTAACAACATTAAGGTTCTCAAAGAATCTTCCATACGTAGTCTAAGGCTGTATATTTTTATTATTGCCCTTCTACCGAGTGCTATGTGATAAACATTTGCCAAGGGAGAAGTTATTTATGCATATGTAATATCGAAAGCTTTGTAAAATACTGTAGAGTGACACCTTAAATAGAGTACAGTGAAGATTACCCCAACATTGTTCCAATAATAAACAGACAGATTAACAGCAATACCGGAGGTTCAAAATGGCTGTTAGTAACACAATTAGACCGAAAAGACTACTGTTGCGTTACATCAACCGCAACGGACTGGACTCTAAACTTGACTCAGGGCCGCAAGGCCGCATGGACTGTTTTGTTTTTCTTGTGCCATAACACGTTTTTGTATCGCGCCAGGCGAAAGTAAATGGAAGTTTATGCAAGGTTTTCTCAAGGATTTGTCTAAGGATTTGTCAATGTTTTGCGAGTTTCAAACTCTATGTGTTGTTTACAAGGCTGGACAAATGTGAGTATTCTGTATTATTGCCAAATATGTCATTTTCGCATGGAAAGAATTCATCGGTAATGTTGTGATTTCGAAATTTGCAGCTTCAGATTACAGTCAATAAATCTTGAAAATCCAAGTCTTGTTTACCTTCTTGTTGGCTTCATTGACCCATCGGTACAACTACCTCATGCACTTCTTGCCTGCACTCGGACAGACAATAGTTACATCGAAAGAAAATAGTTTGAAGATTAGCTCCATATTTTTTTCAACGGCTGCAAAATTAGTTTGATATCCTAAACTTAAAAGCAAAGTTGAAAAACATACCTCATTTGAACGTGCTATTTCAACTACGCTGCTACTCCTAGGGCAAAAATGGATCATCCATCATTTCATGACGTCCGCCATCTTTCGCACCCTTGGAGAAGAAGGCCGTTTCAGTAACTCCTAATAGAGTTATGGGTTCATAATCGAGCAATACCGAATAAAAGACGAACAACACAAACGGGGTACGAAAAACTTCGATTTCAGAAATGGCCGCCATGTTGTGATGTGAGATGTTTATCAAATTTGATAACGATCATGGAGTCATTTATGATTTAAAATTTAAAGGAGGATAATGCTTTCATAAGCAATTCAGTTTGAAATACATCTACAGTATTTTCTCGATTAACGCCGTCTGAAGGTAGTCGAGCTATTTTCTGATCATTGTGTAGCCAAAAACAACCCACTCTTTCCAGAACATTGTTTGAAAGTCGAGAGAAAGCCCAGCTTTTTTTTTCTAGTGTCAAATTCCTGCTTTGGAAGCTCGGGCATGCGCAAAAGGCAAATTCTTAATTTAGAAGTTTTGGCTTGGAAAGTTTCACTAGTAATGCTCCTTCGACTTTTACCTTTCGCTTCCTCTCCTCCGCGCTTCTTTTCCGTTTCTTTCCCCACTTGCGTCTGTTGTTGGGCATTCACTAGGCTTCCTCTCAGAGGCAAAAGTTTTTGCGAGAAGCCAGAGGATCGTGAACGTACGAGTGGGTAGTGGGACAAAATGCTTTTTTGACGTTTTTCAGTCTGGCCTGTAAATGCTTATCTGAATGGCGCTTATTTGGGTATGGTTTGAAAGATCTCGTCCTCCCACACAAGTTGTCACGGACCTTTAGATTTGACTTCGAGTGCGAGATCGAGTACAAGTACGACTTTTCAAATCCTGTTCTCGTCCTTTAAATGATGGCTAGTGACACCAGTCTTGTCTCTACAATCTGAGGATCTACTGGTAGGTAACAAGGAAGAATGAGGGTTCAGGGGAGGTGACTGGTTTGAAAGTAGAAATTCGTACTCGCGATCTCGTACTCGTACTCAAATCTAAAGGTCCCTAACTGTCAAAGTTGTCTACCACCGCTGAAATGATGACGTCACAACTGGTACAAAGGAATTGGTTCAACATGATCGCGTATGCGCGCTTTCAAGAGGCATGGTTAAAGGTATCAGTATACCCCAAATGACAACATGACGTCATCACCGTTTTAGCGCAAAACGTTTTACACAACACTAGGAAACCATGTTCTTTTCTGAAAGCTCAATAAATTAAGATTACGAAAAAGTATTAATGTAGAGAAAAAAAGATAAATGTATCGAAAATATAGGTTTCGTGTCCCTATTAAGTAAAAAGGATTACTGAACCGATTGTAGTCGAAATCTGCCTAACCATTCAATGACACTCGCCGTTGCCTTGCCGTGAAAATCATCTAAAAGTGTCTTGCATCTCACACGATCAACATTCGGTGTTTCGATGCATGATTCCAAAAAGTTGGTTTATTCTGTCTCTATCGACGAAAAACTTTATCAAGCCGTGATTTTGCAAAACATTACAGCAAAAGTCTCACATTTTGCCCTGCTTTTTGAAACGGTCAAGCAGCAAGTTGTTTTTTCTTGTGGTATTGTATGTTTGACAGTTTTGTTTAAAGTGCTACTGTGACCAAATCTGCATATTTCCTGTCTGAACCATTTTAAAATACAAACAAGTAGTCTGTACGAGAAGAAGAATGTTGTTTACTATTTCAAAATTTCTCTTTTTTGTTCAAGAGATATTCAAGTTTTTAAAATATGCAAATTAGCCAAGTGATAACGTCATAAACGCAACCAAATTTTGATCAAATATCACTCTTCTTACGCAAATTTGTATCAGTCATGTTTGATTTTTTGCAGTAAGATTCTACCAGATGTGCTCCACAATATGAGCTTGCAAGTTTGATTGCCATGGCAACATACACGGTTCCAGACCTCCCTGATATTAATGGCTTTGCTGGACACCCTTTGCATTCTGTTTTGATATTTACCAATGTGCCTCATCTGCATGATCCGGCAAGCATATAAATATGTTAGGACGAGCTTGTGGTCTTGCTAAAATATTCAAATCAGGTTGGAAAGGACTGGAGAAGAGTGAGTTGCCATGGGAACTGAACTTTTTTATGAACGTAAGTGCGTTGACAAGACAAGACAAGACAAGACAATATTTATTCACTCACACTTTAACTGATTACAAAGGATCGTTCTATACATCATAGGTTGATTAAAGAAAATAATTAGGAAAGTAATTAGGTAATTGGAGCCTAGAGTTTAAGGAACCGTAAGGTTTTTGAGTTAAACTCTAGTAACTATTGACAGTTAATTGAAAAAAAAAAACTATTAGCCTACCAAGTTTCAATGGTCTCTACTTCAAATTGGCCGATATAGCACTATTTATATACTTGATGTAGTATTAAGTTGAGTGTATAAGGTTATCATCCCTCTCATTTGAATATTTTATACATTTTTCAAGCTCAAATATCTCCGGAACCAATGCAGATATTTGAAAACGGGAAACGGCGTTTTGAATCTTTCCTGGAATTCTATGTGATGAACCTAACAATTCAAGGGGTAAACATTTGATCATAGTTCTGTAGCACTTTAACACATGTGTTCAACTGAAAAGATACTTAGGTCCAGTATTTCTCGGAAATCCAGCGCCATCTTAGATACATTATATGGCAGAGGCTCCCACCATTTACCTCTTCTCATCGTCGCCCGCGCGCTTATTATTTTATTGTTGCCTGCAGGAGCCTCTGCGGAGGAGAGACAGGTAGAATCGCACAAGTATAAAGAGACTGCAATTAAAATGAAATTTTCATTATGTCGGTTCAAGTGTGAGTACAAACCTATCTCCCAATTTTTGAATTAAGAGTTTCAGCTGACGTTCCGCTTTAAGATTATGTCATGTTTAGGGACAATAGTTTCTTATTACTAGTAGAATCGCCTTTAATACTTACAAGACTTTTCTTGTTAATTCGTTTTAAATTTCACATCCAAACTCATCCGGTTTTTGATTCATGATTGGTATCATCTTAATGTGGGTCTCTAAAATTAAGCACCTTTAGCTCATCGATTTATGAAGTCAAACTTTCATGATTTGTATATGGGATATGTATCCATTTCAATTATATATATATATTTTTTTCTTTCACTCGTCTACTGAAATAATGCCCCCGGGTGTGAACTATAAACCTTTATTTTAGACGATCAACTAAGCTGGTATCTCATTTGCATTCCTGGAATATGAAATATATTGACACGCAGTCAGCGGTGCAAGGCGTTCGAAATAAATAGAAAAAAACCAAAACAAAACAAAAAAGACTTTCCATCTGGAAATGAGGCCCTTTAGCTTTCCAGACGCGGTCTGTGATTGGAGAACAAAACAATAGATGATACAACACAAACAATACCCCTAACCATGATAACAAAAGAAGCTACAGGTCATAGAGATCAATAAAAATATAGGATTGGAAGAGCTACAGGATTACTCTGAAATGAAGCCATAAAGCTTTGATATCAGCTGCAAACATTAAATTCTATATGTTGAACCAAGAAATATAATCATTCGGAGTGTTTGATTTAAAACCCTTTTCGTATTTGGTTTTCGTCCCACACTTCCTATTGTATTCTTACCATGCCAACAGAGAGACAGTCCGCCAATCTTTATATTGTCTATTGTGTGTGACCTTGTGAAGTAATAGGAACCGAGTCTTTTGTCTGAAGAGCAGGTGTTTTATGCTTCCTTTCTTTTACGGGCCTTGACCGGCTTGGATCTCCTGGTTAGCTTCAATTTATTTATTTTTGCCATGATGATCTCTACGTTTTTATTGGATGAGCGCTATTAAAACTAGCTAGCAATGATAACGTGCCCTAGGTTAAGCAATTCTAGAATTATCCAAACTCTCATGGACCGTAAGCCCAATCATGTCTTCGAATTAAGTATATCATCATAAGCTTCGCGAAAACTTTGAACTTGCGCACAGCTGGAGGAAAATGCTGTTCTGTGGGAGTGCAAGGGACTAACGGATCTAAGAAAGAAAGGTTCGAATACAGCAGCATCTTTGAAGAGTTGCTATTTCTCTTCTCCAAAATGCAGAACGATTAATGAAGCAGCCAAATATTATCTGCGGGAAACACAGGTGCAAACCCAGCTGTTTAACGATTTACATTCCGTTAGTGACCAACGACTAACTTCTCTTTACCACATAACTAGCTTGCCAGTAATACAGGGCATGAGAATATAGGAAATGATTAGGAGGGTTCGTTTGAGCTTACGTTTATACAGATTCTCCTCACAAGCAGCATGCGAAATAACTGAGTAAAAACTGTACGGAAAATACACGTTTTTTATGGGGTATTAAAAGCGTAACATCGCATTTTATGTGCAGAAAAACAAACTGCATCAAGGAAGAAGTTGTTTTTATGGCAATTATAGTCGATAACCTTGCCATTATGCGAGCCACGATTTTTCTCTTATCAAGCGCTTGCTCTCATACTGCTGCCACGTACTGCTATTTTTTACAATATCGACCCAAACCCTTCTACGAAAATATTAAAAGACAAAAACATAACTTAAAAGATATTGAAATAACAGGTTCAGCAAGAGATGCTAATATACACTTAAAGGTCTATCGTCAGTTTCTCTCTTATCTTTCTCCTGCGTCGGGCGACTCGGAACTGAAGCACCTGAAAAATATTTAGGGCGTGTTTGGAATCCTTAAATTCCCGTTTTAGCTACTGATATCGTAATGTGGTTGTTCCTATTGACTCCTAGCAACCGTTTTGTTTTCTTAGTAAGACTCACAATAACACTATTCATTCATGCAGTGAAACGTGCTATCTTTTTTTTTCTTTTTTTAATCTCTTTTTTTATTCTGCGTTACTCAATATTACAAGAACACTAATTACATTACTGTTACATTCACAACAGTTCACGAACTCTACACCTGCACTGCTTACGGTTACAATACGGCACGTTACTTAAAAAACTAGAGCACAATTTACTACAATACTTACAATACATATAAACTTTTACATGCTCATTACTTCTGTTCTTTATAATGAATAAACAAAATTGTAATCTAAAATATCCAACGAATTAGTTTTACATTATACTAGGATGGATAATTGCAAATGAGTCTTAATATACATTTTAACTTTTAAGACTCGCTTAACCTGTTTTTTTTGTCTTATTTCATTTAATTCTGCTTATCTTTGGCGAAGGAGAAAAACAACGAGCACAAAAACAAAAGGCAATTATACTGCTTATAGAAACAAAATATACAGCAATGTAAGGTTAACCGTAAATAGAAGAAAAGGTAACGCGACACGACACTAAACCTGGCTATGTAGCATTAGAGAACGCACTTGATTTCTTGGCTTGTACTGCTATATATCTCTCCAGATCAATTTTTTCCTTCACTAAGGTATCGAAGTCCGCGAAATGATATCTAGCTTTAATTAATGGCACATTTGTACAGAAAATATTTTCCAAGGAGAATGAGATAGTTGAGGGTTAAACACGAAGTAAAATTGTCTACTAGACCGTATATGATATTGTTTTTTGTTAGAGTAGCCGTTGTCTCACAACGGTAGTTGTACCAAACGAAAAATTCAGACCAGAAGGCTTGGGCCTGAGGGCAACTGACGAACAAATGCAAGAGTGTTTGATCGGTGTTAATACAAAAGGGACACTCAGCCGAGTTAGTCTTTTTTCAGTTTATACAATAGGCTATTGGTGCAAAGTATATTGTGGATAATCTTGTACTGAAAAATCGCTAATTTGATTTCTTTCGTAGCGCGAAAAGGTAGAGAGTAAATTATGTGACGCTGATTAAATAAGATCGTAACCACACTCCGTTCACCTTCTGTCAGCCGTGGGGGGCGGAAGATTTTTAAGACTTAATAACGAGTTATAAATCGTTTTGCAGGTCAACGTCTCGATGACTAGTTGGTGAGTAACGGTCTCTTCTAGATCTAAAATGTTTAAGCGATCTTTCCACTGGCGAGGTATAGCAGACAAAAGTCCGTAGTACTGTAAATAGTTACATTTTACATTGAATTTGAGCTTGAAATTGTTGAAAGTGAGGAAGTTGTTTTCAGATTCACCTAATAGTGAAGAGAGATGCTGAATGCCAATACGGTGCCAGCTCCGAAAGAATACGGACATGTTATTTATTTTGATAAATTTGTTGTTCCAAATGATTTGGTTGAGCACCTCTCCTTTAGACTGTGGGGCGTCCACATTTCGGAAATCCTGCCAGTAGATTATTATGTTTTTGTAGAAAGATGGAAGCTGGTCGCTTAATTTCAAATACTTAGCGTTGTAGCTGCAACGAAAAAGAAGGTTCCCACCAACATGGGAAAGGAGGAATATGGGGATGACTTTCCAGGGAGACATTTATCAGAGCACAGACGTTTTACCCAACACAGCTTTAAAGCTTTGTCGAACAGTACAAAATCAGTCATGTTAAGACCTCCTTCGTCTTTGCATTTCAAGATTGTGTTTTTTTTAATTCTCGGATTTTTGTATTTCCATATGTAATCAAAAGTTATTTTATTGACTTCACCTGTGAAGAGGTTCGGTCTATCTAGTGCGCTGCAAACGAAGGTTAGTTTTGATAAAGCAAGGGTTTTATAACTATATTTATTCTACCGTAGATCGATATGACAAATGTCTCTCTTGACGACCAAATACTTAAAGCTTTCCTAAACGAGGCCAATTTGTCAAAAAAGTTATTTTGTGCCGCTTGCTTATCGTCGTAAGAAAAATAGACGCCAAGAGCTAGAGTGGGCTCTTCACCTAGTTTGAGATTAAGGATTTTGTCTTTGCAGAAGCGATCTGACCCCAGCTAAAGCAGCTCTGATTTTGATTCATTAATTCGAAGCCCCGAACACTTTTCGAACTGTGATAGTAATTCAAAGATATTTCGAATCTTCTAAAATGACGATGGTGTCGTCCGCGTATTGTACGAGCTTAACGGTTTTTCCAGGCTCGATATCAATGAATGCCTTTTATCAAATTCGAGTTTCTTATAGCGTTTCCAAGAATTTCTTTACCTATTATAAACAAGAAATCTCGAGAGCGGGCACCCTTGCCTGACACCTCTTTTCAATAAAAAGTGTTCTCTGGCACAACCATTGTTGAGTACACAGCTAGATATGTCACTATAAAATACCTGAACCCACTGACGACGCTGCGGCCCAAAGCCGAACGCTTCTAAACATTTTTGAAGGTAATTCTATTCGATTAAGTCGAACGCTTTCTCGAAATCAAGGAAGACTGCAGCACCAGGTAAATTTTTTTGTTTAGTTTACGACATTTTATCAGATATTAATCTGCACTCACCAATATATCTTCCTTTTATGTACCCAGCCTGGCAAGGATGGATGATTGAAGGTAACACTGTTTCTAAGCACGTAGCTACGGCTTTGGTAGCAATTTTATAATCTGCATTTAGCAATGAAATGGGTCTCCAATTTTTTAGGTATTCTAGGTGTTTGTTCTTTTTGGGAATCACTGTTAGTATTCCTTGTTTTGAGAAATTGATAAGCACCCTTTTTGGAAGGAGTACTAATTAAAGCTGTCAACAACCAAGGCTGCTAGAATATCCCAAAAGAAGCGGTAAAATTCAATTGTGAGAGCGTCGGATCCTGGCGTTTTGTTATTGCTGAAGCTACTCAACACTTTTGTACATTCTTCTATAGTTAATAGACCTTAACAACTGTCGGACTCCTCCCTTTGCAGGTGCTTTAGGCCGTCAGATTCGAAAAAGAACTTGACTGTTCAAGATTAGGGTTCGAATTGCTAGTTTCGAAAAGTTTTGAAAAGAAGTTTGCTTCCTCTTTTAGAATTTCTGTCGAGCAGTAGGTGGTGGTACCGTTTGGCTTCTTCAAGGATGTAATATTTTTTTCTTCTGGTTTCGCTTTTCGAGATTGTAAAAATACTTGCTGTTTTTTTTCACCAAACTCATACCACCGAACTTTGCTGCGGACGATTGCATCGCGCGTTTTAATTGCTGTAATTCTTGCAAGTTTGATTTTAACACGTTCCATCTCGGCTTTTGTTGATTCATTAAATTTCAAGCGCAGCTGCTCCTGTAAAGAATTAAATCTAAGTAGAAGCTCTTTTTCCTCGTTCCGTTTTTGTCTAGCTTTGCGTTTCGCGAATATGACTGTAGTTGCTCTAGTTTCCATCATGATCATTTCCAACAAAAGCCCTTTGTCTTCAAGTTCTTGATATTTTTTAACATATTCAGGAATGCTTTTTGTTATGAGTTCAACATAGGTTTTGTCAGCCAATAGCGAGTTGTTAAATTTCCAGAAACCCGGGCCACGATGTGCTTGTTTATCTTCGGTACCTATCAGTACGTTGAGCGCCGAATGATCTGAGAATATGTTCGGCGCTATTTTGACATCGGAGATAGCGTGCTCGAAATTTTTGAATAGAAACAGATAGTCCAGCCTGCATTGGATTTTCATAGAAGGGTTACACCATGTAAAACCCGGAAGATTCGGATTTTTTAGTCTCCACGTGTCCACAAGATCATGTGTAAATAACATTTTTTTTATGCTCCAGGGAGCGCCCACCACGTTTGTCGAGGTCATTTAATACACAATTGAAATCACCACCCAGCACGATTCTTTCATTTGCATATTGATTATAATGGACCGTGATAGGTCCCTCAGCAAATGAACCTGAAGTGTCGTATCGTTAGGGGCGTAAACATTCAAAAACACTATTTTCGTTTGCAAGATTTGCTTAAACCTCTGACATTCAGAGTGCTAACTTTGAGATCCATCTATGCTTAGGTTGTCAAGAAACATTTAATAATTTGATTCAATTCGCGGACTTGAAAACCCTTGGCAAAAATAAATAAAGAACAAACGAAAAATTAAACATTTCTGGACGATTTCGTAGGTGAGACATGAACAAAGCATACATGATAAATAAAAGCTAAGCAGAACTAGGTATGGTGGTGGAGTGCAATATTGCGAAGAGAACATGTAAAAAAATAAATAAATAACGGTTAGACATTGATGAATCATGAAATCTATACAAAAATACATAATTACTAGACCTAAACTTATCAGTCGGTACACTTTCCTGTCTAGGACGGGAAGGCAAAAGTACCTAAAAGAACTTGGCCATGACTTACTAGTTCATTTAAGTTGTAAGGTTACCGCGTTCCATACGGCGACCGTAGATCGGAAAGCGCTTTGTCTCAGGGCCTCGATAAACAACACCATCAATTACAAGTTTCTCTACATTGAAGAATGCAGTTTTCTTCTCGCTCAGGCTTTTTTTAGAACTGGGTGGAGGTCTTTCCTGCTTTCATCGACCTCCGGAGGAAAGTCGTGAGCCACTCCGAACTTTGCGCCTTTTCGTAGATTCTTGATTTGGGATTTGATAAATTCTTTACCTTGATAGAATGACACTTTCGCTGTAATCGGTCTTGGGTAAGGCTTTTTGTCAGAGAGCTGCCTTGTTGGTATCCTATGCATTCGGTTCAAACTGGATTTCGCTCAAATCTTCTTGACGAATCTTCATTTCTTTGTTTAAAAAAAGCCTGAGTGCTCTCTCGGTATCTTTTGCGGATTCTTTATCAGAATCTTTTACTCCGTAGAATTTGATATTGTTTCGGCGATTGTAGCATTCTTGTTTTATTTGACGACGCTCAAGCCCATTAAGTATTGCAATTTCTTTGTTTGCGTCCTGCAAGCTAGCGGTAGCCGACTCAAGCTGAACTTTTTCTTTGGGTTGTCTTTTGTAGCAGGAGTATTTAACTCTTCAACAATCGCATAAGAACTCATGGTTACGGATAGTTTGTCAACGCCAAGCACGATTTTAGGCAGGCATGGTCGGAGCGCAAAAAAACACGTTCGCCTTCTTCGCTACGTCCCAGTCTCTGTTTGACGATTTGGTAACAGAATACACCAGCCTTTTCTGCAACTGCCGCCTTATTTATTTCTTGAACGAACTCGCTCTTCCAAAGATGCTTTAAAATAATATGTACATAACGTGAAGGATGAAAACTCGCTCACTGCGATTATGGAATACAATTTGGCAGAGAGGATCTTTCGCAAAGGGAAAGACTGCATGCAGCGCTTTTTAAGACAGATAATGCTACTTTGACCGTAAATCTCGCTTGGATTGAAGAGACATGCAGTTCCCAGTCGATCTACTGAAATTCCTCTTGAAGTTGCCAAGGACACCTGCTCTTATTACTTAAATAATTTATGCATTCATTTAAGAGAGTGCGCATGAAAAATACCAGAATATAATAACGAGATGATTGTTTCTGGATTCTGAGTTTAAGCTATCTAGTAAATCCTGTTTTAGGTACCTCTGTGATTGAAATATTGAGGTTTAAACTTCTTACGATTTTTTTGTGTGTGCATATTTTCGAGAGTTTGTTTATGATAAAGCGATGTACTGGACTGTAATAAAGCGCAGGCATTGAAAGTTAGAGAGTCATCATATATAATTGGGTTTATAGCTTTGAAAGCGCACGTTGTTGAGTAAACTATTAATAATATAATAAATATAACAAAGTTTGTGTGCTGTATTGTAATGTGTGACAGACACGAAACTGAAAAATCGACTTTCTTGAAGAAGGTCGAACAGAGTAAGTTCCACCCTTCACATTTCTCCTTTCTTAAGAACTTGCGAAATTACGTGGCTGCATTTGTATTTGCATTTGGAGTTTGATGAACAAGATAGAATTGCGTAATATCAATTGTTTTGGATAACAAAGTAGTTTCCATTGAAAGATTGTGGGAGTCATACATATAGTCCAAGCTGTTGTCGCCACGGGGATTTGATCAAGCCTGTGTATAAAGATGTAAGGTAAATAAATTTTAATGTAAAAAGCGACACAGAAGCGGTCGAGCGCCACTTCGATGTGTCGTAACGATGGTGCCGTATTTGTGCCGTCTGCAATGTATCAAAAATTTGTTTAGAACTTTGACTTCTCAATCAGTCGTTCTATTTACATTGGCTCTTTGGATGAATGTCATTTTGTTTGAAAAAGGAGGTAAGTTCAGTGAACCGATGTGTTTGTGTTGGATGCTAAGTTTTTGAATGCATAAATGAAAAAAAAACCTTTAGTGGAATCTCTACACGGTGAAATTTTGCAATATTTTTGCTTAAAGAATGCAATGTTTAATTTGGATAGTTCTTAAAGAAAATTGGGCGAAAGGTGAAAAAAGAAATCAATCATTTAGTCTGACAGAAAATCAATGAAACGATGACATAAATTAAACAGTTATATAAAAGTTCAATCTATTCACAACTTGCACAATCCCATAATGCAATCTGTTTTGGGGGGTTCTTTACATAAAAACAATACAAGTTATTTACTCTTGGGACTCTATCATGCTTCAGTGAACAATGCAAATAACCCCTCCAATATGAACGGTATTATGGGATTTGTGCAAGTAGTGTATTGCTTGCACGGACAAGGCGGCCATGTTGGTAGTCAAAACAATACAATTTTGTTTCGTAGAATTTGCATAAAAATAAAGTTTAGTTCCCAGCGGAGAGACTCTTGACCATCAACATGGCCGCCATGACGTCACATGCAATCCAGCAGTATAGAAATGCCTTATATGTTGAGTGACCGGGCCTTTGAATAGAAGCGAGGCTGGGGCTGACCTTGTTTTGATACAAATAACAGTTGACAACTAAGAATTTCGAACTGATGATAAACACTTATTTTACATATGCATATTAATTATTCTTGTGCTCCAGTTGGTTGATTGGTGGTCTCACTCGCGCCCACATCTAATTCTCTAGAAATATGGTCATGGGGTACTCAATACACGACATATCTCATAGGTTAACATTAGGGAGTTTAAGCAAAGAGGACGGCAACGGCAACGAGAACGCCACGAAACAACAGGTTTAATGAGCAAAAACAATCGCTCTCCGCGTGAGTTTTACATTTCGGTACATTTCTTTGCCGTCCTCTTCAAAACAAAAACACGAAATGACCAAATTTTAGGTTTCGTCTAGAACCTGAGCGAGTGACGGTAAGATTTTCTTTCGTTTTCGATGCTTTAACACCGTTCGCAGTAATTTAGACCCTGGACAGCTCACCACTGAGCATTTTTCACATTAAACAAATTGGAATAATTGCGAAAGAGTTAGAAAAACGACAAGTTATACTTTGAAATGGCGTTTTCGTTGCCGTCGTCGTCGTCGTTAAGCTTTCTTTTAGATCCCATCCGCCGCAGCCCTTCAGGACACTTTCTGGCGTTTACACGATGTAATATTCCCCACCCTTATGGGACTGACGGACATGTAAGGAGGATCCCGGTAACAGATTCAGAACTGAGAGAATAGACCATTAGTTCAGAAAGGGACAGTTTTTCGGGATAATCGCTAATCTACAGTATTTAGGGTCAAGCGCTGATGTGAAAACGGCAAGCTTTCAGTGATTCTGAGGGTAGCTTTATACAAAATGTGTTTATCAAATTGACAACTGATATTCAGCAGCTAATCCCTGTTGGTCTTGTGGATCTGGATACCATTAGTCATTAAGAAGTGATCTGTTCGGGTTCGAGGTGCAGATTTTCCTTAATGTTTCCTTCCTTCTCAAGCTAAGTTTGAAATGAGAAAAGAGAAAAGGGACTGGAGC
>OX419344.1:18414724-18417224 GCA_948470475.1 Galaxea fascicularis
CCAGCCGTCTGTGTAAAAATCTGAAATTAAAATCTATTAGTTTAGAACTCCTTGTACACGCGGTAGATGTTTGATAGACGTTTCTCCAGTCAACAGTTTCATTTGTAGAACTAATATCTTTGTGCCATTTCTCTTGACATGATAGTGGTCGTTCACCTTTATCCGATATTAGTTTCTGGTACACAATTCTTGAAGATTTTTGGCTTTTTAAAAATGTATCGAAAAGGCTTTCGTGTTTTAGTTGGGTTTTTGGGATTTGTCTTTGCAAAAGTTTCACTGCTGAGAAAATTCCAAACAGAGATAGTGGTTTAACGTGAAGTTCATACTTATTTTGAAAACTCTCTAGGGACATGAAGTTATAAGAATCATCCATTAAATGTTTTACTTGGGTGATACCCTTCAGAAGCCAATCTGTGTAAAGTACCGGTGTATTATTTATTCTAATTAATGAATTTTGCCAAAGAGGTAGAGACAAGAGGTGGTCTTTTGAAACTATTTTTCCTTCAAAGAAAGTATCTGACCATATTTCTATGATTTCTTTGACAAATGGATCGTCTATACTTAGTTTATCAATATCTTTTTTGTTAAGATTTCCTTTAAAAAAGGCGTTGCCTCCATATTTTCCAAGCTCTAAATTAAAAATTGTTTTCCATTTACTACTGTTTTCTGAATCCAGATATTTTTTAATCCAAGAGGCTTTTAGTGATTTGTTGAAAGATACCACGTCGATCATTTTCAGCCCTCCGTTTGGGTAGTCGTTGATCATAACCGCGCGTTTAATTTTATCACCTTTATCGTTCCATAAAAAATTGAAAAAAAGTTTGTTGATCTCTTTGATTACTTCATGATTTGTTTGCAAAGGCGAAAATACATATACAAGTTGAGATGCTACTAGACTTTTCAAAACTACTATCTTCCCTACTAAACTTAGTCTCCGGAATTTCCAACATCCTAGGATAGATTTAATTTTCGTTAGTTTTTCAGTATAGTTTAAAGAGATCGCCATATCTTGGTCCGTAGAGAACCAAACACCCAGTGCCTTAACGTTTTTGTTTTGCCATTGAAAATTTTTTCCTAAGCAAAATTTTTGCTGGCAGTTTGTTTTGGAGCCTATCCATAGAGCTTCGGTTTTTCTATCGTTCAGCTTAAGCCCAGACATTTTACCAAAAGCTTCTAACAGAGTCAGCGATGCTTTAAAAGATTCCTCGGAACCGTCTAAGATGAGGGTCGTATCATCTGCGTATTGATTTAATTTAAATTCAGTATCCTGTATTTTAATACCCGTAATTTCTCTTTTGTTACGTATGGCTTTAGCAAGTATTTCTACAGATAGTATAAAAAGATAAGGTGACAACGGGCAGCCTTGTCTTACCCCTCGACTTAGTTCAAAGAAATTGCTCGTCCATCCATTGTTTAATATGCAGCTTTCAGTTTTAGAATAAAAAAGTCTGACCCACTTTGACAGCGAGGGACCAAAGCCAAAATGTTGAAGGGATTTGTCGATAAAAGACCACTCCAGAGTATCAAAGGCTTTTTCAAAATCGAGAAAAAGAAGTAGCCCGGGGATATTTTTGTTTGCTGTATACTGGATGACGCTATCTAGCGTACGTATGTTATCGCTAATACATCTATTCTTTATAAATCCTGACTGATCGTCTGATATCAGCTCGGGTAAAACTGTTTTTATTCGGTTTGCAATGGCCTTCGATGCAATCTTATAATCACAATTTAATAGTGTTAAAGGGCGCCAATTTTTAATTAAGTTGGGATCAGCATCTTTTTTTGGTATTAGTTTTATAATTCCACGCCTCTGTGATATGGGTAATTGTCCTATTTCAAAGGAGACATTTAATGCACTTGTAAGACTTTCTCCTATTTCTTCCCAGAAAACTTTGTAAAATTCGCTCGGTAGGCCATCTGTACCAGGTGACTTTTCTGAGGCCATGCTTTTTAATGCCTCTAAACATTCCTTGGAACTTAAAGGGCCTTCGCAAAAATATAGGTTTTCATTGCTTAGTACTTGTCTTGCTTGAGGAAAGAAATCCTTCGAGGAATTGTTTACTTGCATTTTGGAGCTATAAAGGTTTTTATAAAAATCTTCGCACTCATGTAAGATTTCTTTGTCTGATTGAATAACGTCCATGTCATTAATTTTCAATTGAGTAATTGTATTTTGTCTACAGTGCCTCTTTTCAACGTTGAGAAAATATTTGGAGTTTTTCTCGCCCTCGTTGTACCATTGAGACTTGGATCTTAAAATCGCACCTTTTGTTTGATATTCAATTATAGCTTCCAGTTCAAATCTTTTCTTTTCTAATTCTGGCCATAGTTTTTGGGAGTCATTCGCGTGTGTATTAGCAATTTGTTCCTCGAGGATTTTGATTGATTTTTCAATTTCATCTTTATTTTGCTCAAGATTTCTTTTTTTTGTTTTACCATAATTGATCGATGCTTCTCTAGTCTTCATTTTAATCATTTCCCATAATAGACCAGGGGTAAC
>OX419344.1:18422224-18424724 GCA_948470475.1 Galaxea fascicularis
GTTTTCTATTCCTTTTAGAAAACACCGCGACGAAAAAAAGGAAAACAACTTGTTAACTTTGATTATCAAAATGTAAATTATCTTTGCTCGCGTCATCATTTCGTCAACAGGTCATGCTAGTTCTGTGTTTCTATCGAGTTATAGAAACAGGATTTCTAACCAATCAGCGCGCGTATTTTATTAGGACTGTTTTCTAATGTATGTTAGCAAGCGACAATATAAGTAACTACGTACAATTAATGTATAAAACACAAGACGCAAAACAAACAAACATTTAGAAGAACACAGGCATTGCTTTTGGGAAGTAAACCTAAGCGTACACGGTTAGGTTGCTTATATCTACAAGATCAAAGTAGTTTTTTACCACAATTGCTGGTAATCTCGCAATCTTATTGGCTAATTTGCCGTTTATACCCCTGCAAAAATCAAGCGGGGCGGCCATTTTGGTGTCCTTACAGGAATGTGGATTTTCCAGAATATAACCTTACACAGGCATACCAACTCCTGAAAGCCCTTGGTGTGTCCTGGCTGGTTTAATGGCCATTTTGTCGACTTTTTTCACCTGAAGTACTGTCTACTATAAAAGAAGGGAAGACAGGATACAGGAAAAACCAACCATCGCCGTGTGAAGGCCAAGTATCTTTTGTTCCCATAAAGATGCCAACCACCTCGTTTCTATTTTTAGCAATGAACTTGGAAAAATGATTATTTGGCTTAAGGTGAATAAGTTATCTCTAAATTTGACTAAAATAAATTTTATGATTTTTCATCCAAGGCAAAAGAAAGTCAATGTTAATGTCCCTCTTACTCTGGAAAATACTGTGATCAAGCAAGTCACGGAGACAAAATTTTTAGGTGTTCTTATTGATCAGCATCTCTCTTGGAAACCACATATTGATTTCGTCTCAAGAAAAATTTCGAAAACAGTGAGAATTATTGCGAAAGCCCGCTTTTACCTATCATCCCAAACTTTGATGACCTTGTATTACTCCCTTGTATATCCTTTCTTAACATACTGTAATGTCGCCTGGTCCTCCACCTACTGTTCCAACCTAAACTGTATTTACCTTTTGCAAAAGCGTCTAGTGCGGCTCATAACAAAAGCTTACTATCTAGCAAATACCGCCCCTTTATTTAGCCAGCTTAAAGTCCTTGACATATTTAGTATTAATTCATTTTCTGTCGCTGCCTTTATGTATTCTTATCACCATAATCTTTTGCCCAGTAGCTTTCATGACTTGTTTTTAAGTAGTAATCAAGTCCACCAATACGAAACTCGACTAGCCTCTCAGTATAGACCTCATTTTTGTAGGACAAATATAAAGCAATTCAGTATCCTTTACCGGGGACCTAAAATCTGGAATTTGTTGCCTGTTTCACTAATTAGCTCTCCTTCTATATTTGTATTTAAAAAAAAAAATAAAGAATTATCTCACTGACAGCCGATCTGTTGCTTAATTTTCTAATCTTGTTCACTCTGCACTCAGCTATGAATTTAGTTCACTAGGTAGTTGAAGGAAGCCTATTAATATAAGCTTTAAGCTTCGTTAGGCTTCCTTGTCACATCAATTTTATAATTTAATTAACAACTTTTATTAATGTTGTATAAGGTTTTATGAGTGACTAAATAAATAAATAAATAAATAAATAAATTCCCAATAAAGGCATTTATCCGCGTCTAATCACCATCAGCGGGACCAAAGACAAATAAACTCTATGTTCATTGCACGCCGGCTCCAAATTCTACCGCAAAAGCCCGAGAATCGCTGGTTTTCCAGCCCCAAATTCGACCGTTTTTGCTTCTCCAACTCCTTACGCCGCTAAGAGAGATGCAGGATTCAAATTTCTAGCTTAGCGACCGCGTCTGATTTGCAAAAATGACCCGGTGTCGGAGAGAGACAGTACTTTTGTAATTTTCGCGTGCAAATGTCACTTACTACGCTTGGGCTACCTGTGTAGATTCCTGTGCTCGTCGAGCATCTTTTTCTTTTTATGATCGTTATTTTGATTGTACAGTACGATTAAATATTTTTCTAATAAATGGGATATATGACAAGCATTATGTACTGATCAGCGGATTCACACAGTGTTTAACAGGAAGTGACCTCACTCCTAGCTATAATTCTACAACTGGCAAAATTCAAGTAAAGTATCTTATGCTCTAGTCTATCTAGTACTTTGAAGAAGACTCATGAGTGCAGTATCTTTTCTTCAAATTACGCAACGATGACAAAAATTCACTTCTCCCCTTTTTTCACCAGGCCACATGTACCCAATGGTCTTAACTGTGCCCGGTTGGGTTATCAGGAAAACGGTAAAATTTCTTATGGCAGATTTGTGCACTGTTCCAATGGCTTTCTACCCAGTGGCTTTCTGCTCGGTGGCGTTTGGTCAACTCTTCGCCTAGAGGTCAGCTCAACTAAAACTACAAACGTCCTTGTTGATGGAAGACTTCTTGCATCGTTGGTGGCCCATTTCGATACAAGAGGACACGGCGGAT
>OX419344.1:18429724-18447224 GCA_948470475.1 Galaxea fascicularis
ACATGATTGGGTTGACGGTCCGTGAGATTTTGAATAATTTTAAACATCAATTAACCTAGGACACTCTTGGTCTGATAAAAAACTCAGAAAAGCCTTAGGTTGAGCCTACAGGAATATCCAAGCCAGCGTCATTAATAATTGACGAAAGAGAGGAAATCAAAGTCTGAGTTTAAATTCATAACTGTTATCTGTAACTCAATTTAGCCGCTTTCCTTGGTTACTGTGTGAAACCCGATTTCTTTACGATGCCACATGCGAAGTACAATAGGTAGTTTAAATGTCTTTCTTTGGTAATCAAAGAATAGTCCGCCGTGTGGCACAGAAGCTTTCGAAGAAGTTTCGATTATAGACTTTAATCATCCTTGTGATAGTATAACATATGGGCTCTTGCGTTTCAGGTCTCGGTTGTGAGATAGATTTAAGCTGCCATAGCTGTAGGTCTCATTTTACCACACTGCACTGAATTGCCTAACCTAATTTGAGTTTGGACTCCAAAAATAAAGATTTCTTCTTACACAAGGGACCTTCGATAACAACAAACAAAGCTAATCAACTTCAGAAGAAAACTGATACAAATACAGAATCCACCAATCACGTTAGATTGTCTTTCCAAAGTTGATTAATTAAGTTTAGAGACCTCTTGACATTAAGTTAATGAGAGAGAGAGAGAGTAACAATGAGTTCGTATGCTTCTTTTCAAGACAACACAAGTGAAACCTGGTAGGAAAAGGAACATATGTAGAAAAACCTTGATGTTGTAAGTATTAAAAATAGTGATTCTTTCGGATACTATTATGGGAAATAAGAAAAGTCTTCGCCCTTTTAAGGAAGTGGCTGTAACTTAAAAACAAAGCCGTTCAACGCCTATGATATGTGGATACGTTTTTTCCTTCATTCGAGCTGATTCCTTCAATCGTCTTCTATCAATTCACCTTGATCTCTTGGTTGACTTAGCGGCCACTTGAAATTATCTTGGAAATACTTGCATTATGTCCGTCACAATTAGTGTATTTGCTTTTGGAAAGGTTTTTCAGTGGTTTTCCTGATAGCTGTCTAGTTTGAAAATCCTAAGCAAATGGTATTTTATGTCCTGCTATATACCACACTGTATCACAAGGAGTAAAAAAATATTATAAACTATAGAGTGAGACAACAGTATAGACAAGTATAGTGACCAATGTAGCTAAGGTTTGATCGAGTTTGTCACTGCCACGTTAAATTATTTGGCGTATTACTGAATTGCGGTAAGATAGAAGAAAACGGAGAAAGTGCAGAAAGAAAAAAAATATTCATGAGTAACACCTTTATTGTATCATAATGATTCGCAATATTTCGCTTTTTTTCCAAACTCAAAGCCTCAAAATACAATATTAAAGTCTTTGTCTTGACTTAGTGCGCACGATGCGCTAAGACCACCTGTTTTTAAACACGAAATCAATTACACTCCGCCCTTCGGAAAGTGTTTCTCGAAAAAGCCTTCGTTCCTTTTCGTATTTCTATTTTGATCTTGAGCCAGTGCTAAGCAAAACGAAAAACAAGAAACAAAATCAAACAAAACAGAGACAAAAAGTACTGTTCTCATGCGGGACACAAAAAACGGTTTCTTTAAACCATACTGAGCCGTAATTAGGTTTTTTTAAGGCTTCTAAACTTGGAGGGATAAAAAAAGTTCAATGCCAAATGAAATTGACCTAAACTCGATAGCCGGTCGATAGAGTAAAAAACTAGATTAATTAAATCTGATAGGTATGATATAGCCCTTTCATTTCTCATTTGCCTTCGTTTAGCTAACGACAAGTTTTCAAGTTAAGAAGGAGGTTAGTGCCAGTTTCTTATTTGCCAACACGAGTTCGAAATCTGACTTAGCTTTCACTTAATCTTCCTCCAGCTCACATACGGAGGACCATTAGTAATGCGATTATGGATGCAAAACACTTCTGGGTCATTAAAACGGTTGTTTTACTGCTCGTAAACGTGTTCAATCTACGCACCAACGGGGTCTATGCAACACCAGGTGAGCACCGCAATTTTACTTTAATTGTTTTAGTTTGTTTTGAACATCTGTTAACATGCGCAAAGCTACGATTTGTTATTCGGAATTTTTCTAGTTTGAAAAGAAGGGATAGCAAGCGGCACTATCAGCGTTTTTGCAAATCTCAGTTGGCTCGGGGGAGGGAGTTGGTAGGGTGTGTCCTTTTTTTCAAGATTGTCGTGACAAGAAATTATTGCTGACCTTACTACCCGCTTGGTTCTTTCGGAAATCGCACTGGATCTTTCCTTTTTGTTAAAAATGTCATCACGGTATGGTGTGGAAGGTGTGGGGTTTATTAGGTGTGAAAATTGAAAATTACGTCAAGAATTCACCACACACTAATGTCCACACTGATTATTGAAGCGCAAGCTGCTAAGCTTGAAATCAATTCTTATTGACTGGTTATGAGTTTGAGTTGAGCATTTTTAAGCAGAAGTGAAACAAGTGGAACTTAAATTTCTTCTTATTTGACTGCGATTTACGGAAAGAATGAATACATCTTCATTGCAAATGATAAAGGAACTGAAATAGTGCTTTAACGGGACTAACAAATTAAACTGCTTGATTTCGTGCTTAATTTAACTTTCTCTTTGCTTACATTTAAATACTCTTGTTTAGTTGTTGCATCTCTCGTTTTATAGCATTCTGTGTACGTACAGTCTGGCTTGCCGTGATGAGCGCTTTGCTATTTGCAAGCCACCCTAGTAGTAACTTAAGTGTGTAACGTAAATAAATAAAACTTGAAAACTATGGCAGTAACCTGACACTGAACTTTAGAATAATAATCTTTAACACCTCTCTGATCTTAGTTCTGATCTTGAAAGAAGGTAATTTTTGTGTGTTGTAATAGGTTGCGGACCAGCAATCATAAACGCCGCGCTCAAAAGTCCCGGATATCCACACAAGATCTACCCAAATAACATGCGCTGTGTTTATTTGCTTCCCATACCAAATGGCATGGAGATGAAGATTTCATTTCATGATTTCCACTTGGAATATGATAGCATTTGCTTGTAAGTAAAAGAGCGTTCTCCCCTTCATTTACATATGTAGGTGTTTACAAACCACCCTACAACGAGTGGTACTTCTCACTCTTTTAAACTTATTCTAACAAGCTAATCATTCTGCACAGGCGTTTAGATTTTGGTACGTGTAAACGTTCATCCATTTCGCCGAGTTCTTGTGTCATGTAGTAAGCAAAACAATACTAATCACAATCACCTCGACAATGTCAGTGACAGTGACAGTGACAGTGACAGTGGCAGTGGCAGTGACAGTGACAGTGACAGTGACAGTGGCAGTGGCAGTGACAGTGGCAGTGGCAGTGGCAGTGACAGTGACAGTGACAGTGACAGTGACAGTGACAGTGACAGTGGCAGTGGCAGTGACGGTGGCAGTGACAGCGACGGTGATCGCCAACCGGTTGGCTGAGATGGTAGAGCGTTTGACTTTTGTGTGGGAAATCGCGGGTTCAAACCCCTTCCGGACCAACCGCACTCCGGGTCTTTTAATAGTTGACGAGAAAGTGCTTCCTTTATAATGATATCCGCAAATGGTTAGTTTTCATAGTTTTCTCTGATAAGGACGGTAAACCGTAGACATGTCTCAGAACTCCTCATAATTTTGTAAGCCAACGTGAAATGTCGCATTCTCATTTAAGCAGCAAATCATACGGGCAACCAGGGTTTTTTGGTAGGAAATTCCGTGTCTAAACGACGCTTAGTAAGCTTAAGATTAGTGTGATCTTTTATTGGTATGAGTTTTACTTTTTTAGAGGTTAAATGTTATTGCAGCAGACTCTCGAACTCGTCGGAAATGAAAATGCATGTGCGTGTCTGAAAATCTGATAGAAAGTTGTCAAAAACCTGCCACGAAAAATTAATGTCAAAGAGTAAGGGCACTTCGCGCTTTATAGAACAAGTTAGAGATCTTCATCCAGACACTGTAAACAACAGCCTTTTAAGCGGAGGCGTTTTGTAGTCTGGTTATAGACTAATTCTCCAACCTGTACCCAGTATTTCTTTCTGTTCATCTAGATCCTAAAATTCTTCTCTTCTCCTGCTTTCCATTGTGATTTTATGAACACAATTGATAGAATTGACTGAAGAAAAGCTGGCTAAAGCTGTGCATACTGTTCGACAGGGTTCGGGTGTTTTTTTCCCGAACCAGTTTTTGCGTTAGAAAGACTCGAAGGGACATATAAGAAATAGGCTTACTTAAACGGCAGTAACAAAAGATAATCGTGGAGCTTTATTTGTAAGCTAAATATATCTCTTAGTGATAGCAATAGTGATAATGATAATGATAGTGATAATCTCACTAATTGGTGAAAGTAATACAATAGTTTTTTTTCTTTTTCTTAGCTATGACTTCCTCGAGATAATCAATGATAGAAACCAGAAATTTGGTAAATACTGTGGCCGGCAAACTGGGAAAGCCGTTGTTGTGACTGGAGATCACGCCTTTTTAATATTGCAGTCAGATGGTTCGGACCAGTATAAAGGATTTCAGCTATTTTTTACTGCTGTTCCACCTCGTAAGTCGCTGGTTACGATGCCGCTTAATGTAAGATAGATCAGGGTCCGAAATTAAATTTTTTATGTGGGCGCCAACTGGCGATAAAACATAACTTTCTGGTCGCCAGAGGGGAAATTGTAATCGCCAAAAATTCCCCTCCCTTTTTTTAAATAAAAGTTTTAAAAAAATGCAGGTCAAAAAGTAAGACATTTTTTGGCAAATAGCTTCGAGGTTTATTCTTATAAATCACTTTCTCTGAACGTTGAAGGTCCATAAAAACAACCAGCTTTATAAGTCGCCAGCTGGCGACCAGCTAAGAAATTGCGGTCGCCAGCACCCAATTTTTAGTCGCATTGGCGACCAGGAAGGCGCAATTTCGGACCCTGTAGATACAAAGCAAATTTACAATGAACTTTAGCGAGGGAGTGATCCCGGTAGCGAAAGAAAAAAAGACAAATATGAAATCAAGGTTGAAACAGAAGGCTTCGTGTTCCAAAGTCAGGTGTCAATAGTATATAAATGGGCTTGCTACATGTGGACGCCAATGTTGACAAGATATTTGCTTCTTACCGTATTACTTCCCTTAGTTGGCTGTCTCTTCCCATTTCGTTTTGTTCAAGCCACATTAGCCCCTGTACGGTTGTTATCTAATCATTGTAGGCATACATAGATTGTGCTCAAAACCGGGGTCAAACGTTGCTCGAAGGTTACCCCCCCCAAAAAAAAAACAACAACAACAACAACAACAAACAAAAACAAACAAACAAAGTGAAACGCATTTAATTTTTTTTCAAAAAGGCTTTTTATTGTACAGCTAAGGTTGTTCTGGATATCCTCTGAAAAATGTGGAAATGATTTGTGGCTCAAACATTCGCTTAAGCTGTCCAAACGTTGCTGAAGATTGCGCACAGTACAAAAAGTTGGTAAAAAATTTCCGAGGAAAGTTTATATACATGCCTAAACCATAGCCTCCCACGCAGGCCGTCATCAAAGCACTGCCGTTGTCTTGACCAAGGTGGAGTAAGGAGGATGTCTGCATAGCAATGTTGTATTTGCCTTCCCTCGTACGATTTACTTTTAAACAAAATTCACCTACTGTAGGAGAAAAGCTGTGATTCAACTTGTTAATTCAGCCAAATGCCTTAAATTGAGCGCGGTAACTTAAAAAAAAAACAAAAAACAAAAAAAAAACAGCTATTTACTTTGAGGTTAGCTTCATTCCTAAGACGGTTGTGTTTATCAATAACTACTGGGGGATATCATCAGAACCAATTTTCATTTCCGTTATTCTCCGGCTTTCTTTTCCAGGCGGCAAAAAAGCAAATCTTAATCCATAATATTATTTCATTTACAGGAAACGTCACAACACCTGAACCTCCGTCAAATGGTAATGTACCTATTTGACGAGCCTACCTACTTTTTCATGTTGTTGATAATGTAATTTTGACGCATTTCTCTTTACTAATGGTGGTTTTTAATCACAGCTCGTTGAAACGGTTTCAGCATTTGTTTCAATGTTTCTTCAACATCGTCATGAATAGAATAGAAAAGCGTGTTCGAACTAATTTACATTAACTAATATTTTCATTAAAAATGGCTTGGTCCTTTCTTTTGCTTGGTCTCAAAGACACTTCACTTCGTTCAACCTTCATTTATTTATTCATTTCTTTTAGGGTGTGGATCAGTGATAAACAACACTCTAAAAAGTCCCGGATACCCAGACAAAAGATACCCACCCGATATGAACTGTATATATATAGTTCCTATCCCAGCCGGCTTGACGATGAAAATTACAGTCAAGGAATTTTACTTGGAACCCGATCGATCATGCAAGTAAGTAGCGGGAGAGCAATATATTCAATAAGCCCACTTTTTGTTATTGTTTCATGCCTTCAGTAAACTCGCGAGCCTATGCTAGTAATAAAAAGAGGGCTATCTAGGTTAAAACTCGATTTTGACTAAACATTTAATAGTTAAGTACGATAAAATCGAAAATTACAGCATAGAAGTGATCTCTTGGTTTGACTATGCTTACACGAAGTGAGGCACTTTGTTTCTTTTTTCAAACATCTATTGATCATGAGTACAAGACGGAAAAACTTCTAATTCGCGTTTATTTTTTTAGGAACAAGCGGAAAGACCATAAACAATTCACATTATTAGATATCCCTCGTCTTTAATACCAACAGAAACTTTAGAACGATTTTGAATTAGGTGTACTAAATCCAAAACCAACAATTACCCGTCAAATCACAACTGAGGCGCAAGCAACGTAATGAAATAATCAGTATGTGAAGCAGTTGTATGCAGCAGATCTTGAACCAGAAAACTCACCTCTCTAATTTCCTCTTTCTTATTAGTTTGGACTTTCTCAGGATAAGTAACGAAAACAACGACAACCTCGGCCTCCTTTGTGGTCAAGAGTCTGGTGAGGAAGTCCTCGCCACTGGAATGTATGTGATGATGACGTTCCATTCCGATCCAGGGGATACAAGAAGAGGATTCTTGCTGGAGTTCACTGCTGTTCCACATGGTAAACGCCCGTGTAGGGCTATAAACATGATTGGCTAACAAAGTCAACTTTGTTTGCCCAATATGTTGCGGATCCTTGAACACCTTATTAGCCACTTTAGAAGCGAATAGGGGCCTGGGATCGAGTTATTTTTTATCGATTTAAAAAAAAGTGTTTCTGTCACAGGAAGAACATTTCAAAACTGATTACCCTATTACCAACTTTGAGCTTACAATTGTTCAGTTGAATAGGAGTTGAACAAAAGGCTTATCGAAATCGTGAAAATTGGAGACTGCATCGTGATGGGAGGCGGAGCACTCTTCGAAAAACAGACGTTTGAATACGGCTTTTAGACCAAACATGCTCAAACTTGCTGAAACTACTAATTTTGAGGTGCCCTTTTCATGTACTTTGGAAAACTATTTAAGGCTACCGCACACAAGCCGAAAAATCTTCACTTGTCGGCTAGTGTGCGGTGAATTCAGACAGGTCTGCGACAAAATCGGGGCTTGTCGGGCGATATCTGACAGTGCTAGATCTCAAAACGTCTTGTCGGGCCTTGTCAGCTAGTGTGCGGTGGATCAAGACAATTTGTCGGGCTCCCGCGCGCCTCAACTAATTAGGAAATGTCACGAGAGTCATGTGAACAAGCGTCTTTTCCAACATGGCGGAGATCGAGCAGTGCGACAAAAAATCGGCTAGTGTGCGGCAAGCTGATGGCGCGATAAATTTTAACCCAATTTGACCCCGGCAAAAAAATCTGCAGTCCTAGAACAGGAAATCGGCTAGTGTGCGGCGGTTCGATTGATTTTCAAAAAAGATTGAATTCGTTCCAATCCCTTACTCGTTTCTAAGGTGGCGTTGTCATTTTAACAGCCAAAAGCAGCTGTCAACAACATACCCAACCATATTTGAAATTGGGCACGATGTGGTGGCCTTAAAAGCTGGTTTTCACCTGCGTTGGAGTCGTAGTAGCGTAGGACGTTATGATTTAGTGAAAATCAAATCGACGAAGTACGAAGAAAAATAACGATTTTGTTACGACTCCGTTGCTTATAATATAGTGAAAACTAAGTTGTCGAAGTTGCAGTTGGAGAACTATTTTGGTATGAAACTGTAATCATCGAACTTGAAAACAAGCATTTTGATTGGTTGGTTCTTCGGCTTCTGCTTCGGACTCCGACAATAAAGGGTTTCACTGGATCATAAGCGACCGAGTTAAAAGCGGAGTCGGACGAAAATGGAACCGTTTTGATTCCGATTCTGTTGAGCTTATGATCGACTCTGCTTACGACTCCATTTTTTTTCCCATTTCCACTAGGTCATGAGTCATAAGGTTCCGATTCTGTCGCTAGGAAAAAACAGTCAGTTATCAGAGCGGAAATACACACACAACTCGCTAAAGAATCAAGCCAGTGATATAGAAAACATAAAATTCCCTGGCCAGGGACAATTAATCAAGAAAGATTTGCCTTGTATGTTCAGAAACCGCCTGGAAGTAAACGTGAAACAAATTCTAAGCAAAATACCTAGCAGTGAAGTCCAATGAACTCCAATTTCAAGAATGGCTGTGATTGTTATTACTATAATCTATTTCGTCTGAGATGAAAGAGGAGGATGCAGTGGGAGATGGGGTGAAATTTTGCCCTCGTCTATAGTCATAAACGGCAGGTTCTGAATAAGAAAATGGAGGCTAGAGTATATTGGGTGTTAATGGGGCGTCCAATACTTTTGGTGTTAGTCTTAAAGAGGTGTATTTGCTCCATATACGCGAAGAAATTACTTTCGAACTGAACTCACTGATCTACTTAGGATCCATCAGTTTGAATTTGTTTTTCTACTGGATAAAACACTGAAATCTAACAGTTTCCAGACCTACCCAAAAGTGACAAAATTGAAATACCAGTCATTAAGGAATCAGTGTTAACAAAGGGTATGAAATAAAACACAGGAACATGCGCAATGATGGAAAGGGATATACGTTCTCCATCATGCTTACAAAATCTCTTGTAATTTTTTGGATACCGAAATTTTGCAGCTTGGTAGGCCAGAACCACCAACTATGAACAAGTAATCATAATAACAATATCAACAAATGGCGGCATATGGTTTTAATGACAACACCTTACAACTCTCCGTGACCTCCATCTTATTTTATCAACACGCAATAGGCATTGAAGCCGAGAGTGATTTTGGCAGAGTTGTACTGAATTTTAAGGGCATGGGTTTAGGGCGACCCTCATTCTTGTGGCAGTGCTAAAGGGCGTGTTTGTTAAGGTAAAGCTACTCAGGCAACGTAGATCTCGCTAAATCCTATAGAGCCGTACAAACGCTTCTAATATTGTTGAACCCAAAAACATCGATCCAAAAACTTCGTGGAGTCTAATTTATTTTTGTTTTGGCGTTCTTTATCACACCGTGCTGGTTATTGTTGGGATTCGTAGCCGCGGGTTCAGTTGTTGAATGCTGTTGTTTGAACTGCTAACAACTACCGAAATCCATATAACAAAGTGTCTAATGCTGTCACTCAACAAGTTAAACCCAATAATGTTGCAAGCGCTTGTTTGGACCCTACGTTATTTCCTTTTCTCGTCTCCATGACAATAGTTCTACCCAAGGTGGTGTTACCAGTACCTGTAGTGCAAGCATTACCAGGTTATAGCCTCAGGTGTTCAGCAACTGGAAGTTCTCCTATCTACGTAGCACTGATGAAGAACTCCACAGTGTTGGTTAATACAACACACACTGCAAACATCATACTAAAGGAACAAGGAAACTACACTTGCGTTGCCACCAGCAAGTATGGCACAGATTCCAAAGAGTTCCCCGTTATTTTTACTGGTGAGTCATCACAGATATGTTATAAAACTAGGAGCCAACATTTCTCGCGGTGTCAGTTTCAGTAGTTCCTGTTATTTTATATGACTTTCACTTAAGCCAAATCTATAATAGACATACCCACCGTATTTCCTATGTTGTGAGCCGTTCAAACTGAGACAAACTGGGACAGTCACGCTATGTACAGTGACTCTGACACGATGCTACAGTAACGCTCTTATGTTTTGTCCTTTTTGGCTTTATTTCGGGAGATGACATAAAAAAAAAATCTTGATCTTGTTCCCGTTCTTCTTCTTCCTCCTCTTTATCTCTACGGTGCTTCTTTAAGGTTTTAACGACAGGGTTTGTTTCCATTTAGATTGTGATCCAAAATGTTCATATCAGTTCTTTGGTATTTTCGGGAATCTGTTTAAATGCTCCAATGTTATGTCGCCGGTGGACGTTGTTAAATGCGCTCCAACGATTGCTGATAGACTGTAAGGTTTTGTTTTTTATTTCCATTTCTTAAGATGCAGATTTTTCGGTTTAATTTACTTCGTTTTAAGATTTTGGTCAGGTTCAAATTTATTTATCTGTAGGAAATGCTGGAGTGGAAAAGTAGTAGCTTCATCGATTTAACAAATATACATTCCACTTGTAAGTGCATTTGTACTCTAATAACGTATGAAGTAAGAATGTGGTAAGTAAATTCGCCACGGAGCCACAGGCGAATAACTTGACTAATGTTCTTACCACTTTTTGACGCTAGCGCTATCTCTGTTACCAGAGTACACACGCAATGACGTGCGCAAATGTATATGACTTTCTTCGACTCATGACGTAATTTGTGTGTGTATACTTTAAGTCGAAACTTTTATAGACCTATCAAAACGCGGGTTACAGTGTCCATTGTATAAAACCATTTTCAATAAAGGGATAGTCATATATTTGATCCTAATCGTTACATCCGCCACGAGTTATACCCTAATATGAAATAAGATTCTTCGACTGTCCAATTGCTCGTGGCTTAGAACAGAATGAATTCAAAACGAAATATCAATTGATTCCTAGTTTTCGGTAAACAAACCAAAAACCGCGCTGGTTTTTGTCTTAACCAATCTAATTGCTATTTATCTGTACATTTGTTGGTTAGATTTTATTGAGTTCATGTGAAGGGCAAACGAAAATCACGGTTGTTTTTCTTAGATCCTACGCATTTACTAATACGTCCTAGTTATTTCTAAACATAACATGTGGAAGACAGCAAAAGCCTTAAGGAGGCTCGCACCAGTGTTTTTTGCTTTTTTTGTAGAAGACAAGCTTCGATCCTTGACACTACAATATCTTGTTGACATATGACCAATGTTTATTTTCTCGTTGGCAACCAACCGACATCTGTTACCTTAGCGAAGGTAACGCATGGCCGCTCATTTTGATAAAGGTCAACCATCTCGAAGTCTGGTCAGACACTTCACAACGAAAATTCTACAGGCCATCAATTGTCCACCTTGATCTTGATTTGTTGCTATCCCCGGCCGGGTTTTGGATAGGGGATGTCAAGGTTTATGTAAAAATCCTGGAAGTCACTTCTATTCAAAGTTGTCGCTTACTTCCACGCGGTGATAACAAATCACGACCAAACTCATTTATCTTACTACTTGGACAATTGTCAATTGAGAGTGTTATATTCTTTCAGGATACTAACATCAAGCAACTTTTCTCAACCCACTGCTGGTCTATTGTCTAGACTTGCTAACATATGGATGCTGTAAGTGTCAATTGAAACTCACTGACTCACAGACGTACACTCAACCTTAATTCCATGTGTCTAAACCTAAAATGCCAACTAGAACGTTTCCCAAAAGACACCCTTGAAACCAGTCTGTAACCATTTCTGTCTGGAGACAGAAACAAATATTTACAACCAGGTAGAAAGCTATACCTCATTTTTAAAGGCATTAAGTTAGCTTTCCAAAAGCAAGTTTTCTTCACAAAAAAAACATAATAGTTTAATGAATACACATAAATTTGTCAACGTTAGAGTAAAAACGTTCATAACATTTCAGAAAAGTAACTCATTTCAAAATAATAAGTGGTTCCAAGAAACATTGACCACAAAAATGGTGCTTGTTATGTTAGCAACATTTCCACAAAATTTGGCTGAAAAAGATTGGAAAGAAGAGAACATTTGCATTTATTTACATATGAAAATAAAAAAAAATAACTGCAATTGATGGCTGTATAAAATGCAAAAAAAACCCCAGCAAATCCAACACAATAAATGCGAAACACCATAAATCAACGTAGTATACATAGTAAAGGAAATACACATTTAGGGAGCACCAGAGAATTTGCGGTGCAACGCAATTGGTCGAGTGAAATTACCGTAGCTCGATACTGAACGCGTGCATGCCACTCCCTTCATTTTTTTTCTCTGTCGCTCCTACTTGCTGTTTTCCTTGAATATATTTGCCTCAGTGGGCTAACTTGATTTTTTTCGCTGTTTTGCACTAAGGTTGGGTCGAATAATAAGAATCCGATGGGGTTCTAATTTTTCGACCCCGTCTTCCCATGTTTCTGACTACTTAAGAGTTAATTTATGCTAATTATGCAAAAAAGGTTTTGCGAATATCTTTGCTCTTAGATCAAGATACACGGACCAAACTTTATACGAAAGTGATGACGTACGTTGTATGATATCAATTGGTTGCCATGGCAACCAGCGATGACGTCAGAATTAACTACCTGCTGTTTTGGTGGCGGCCATCTTGGATTTTCGAACTCTTATTTTTCTAGAGCAAAACAGTGCATTTTTAATAACATTTAACTAACGAATGGTTTCCATTACGAGCGATGTCCAGTTAACTGCAGAACTTTCTTTATTTTCCTTTTTTTTTCTGTTAAATGCATGAACTCTTCCAGTTTTCTCGTACAAAAATATGATTGACTTTGGTTAGTCCCATAGTAACAACGCAGACGCTATTCGACTTCTTTCTGTTATGTATAATGATAATAATGTACAGTTAAAGGTGACTAAAGAGCATCATCATCCTCTTTCTCGTCATGAACTCGTGTGTCATCTGTGTATGGATTTGTACAGTTTTTTCAAAGAATTTACAAAGAAAAGTGCATGGATTCCGTTCTTAAAACAGCTACAGGGACCCTCACAGTCTGAGTTGCCGCCGCATTTGGTAATTTCAATAACAGCTTGGGGTGCAGGGAGAGACAGGCACATAACGGGAACGTATGCTCCTTGGTGTTCGCTCCAGCCATTGTCTTTAATGGACGATCTGGGCAACTGGTGGTATAGGATTTGTCGCGCATGGCTATGACGTTTGCGTGCGTGATGTGTGGGAGAAAGGAAGCACGCGTGCATCTCACCCTCCAAGTTCCTGGATCGAAAGAGCTCCCATCGAAGTTCAGGGAAGGTGGTAGGTCCCGCTTTGCAGTACACGTGGCAGTCAAATTTCTCTAGGTCTTTAACTTGAGTCAGCAGTTCTCCGTTGGGTAACTGGTTTTGGATAAGACCCTCACAAAGCTCTCTCAAAACAGTCGATCGCGGGATGGTCGTTATCGAGTGCCATGCAAGATTTCAACTAGGTCTTCTTCGTGACACCAACAAACTCCCCGCCACAGTCGGCTCCACTAAAGTGGTGCAATCCAATCAGACTTTGGCACTTGTGTATTCCAATCGCTTGGACTCGTTGAATAACATCAAACTCTCTGTAGTTTGCACCCTTGCCTGTCAAAAACGTTAGGCTATTCAAGTTTCCATGACGTCCCCTGGAAACCTAGTCGAGCAGCAGGACTAGTGCGTCAGTGTCCGGCGAGGATACACAAATCTCTTGCGACAAATACTCATCTAGTGGACGCAAAACATGGTTAGGGATCATTGTGTCCGCTTCTTCGTGGGCGTGTTCTTTTTCACAGTTGAGACATTTGGTTTTGCTATCGCAAACCACGACCAGCTTGATTGCTGTGTTGCTGGAGAAGCGCGCTAATAATCCATTGGCAAACAAAGTTACCAGCATGCTTTTGGACTTTGACGATGACAGAAGGTCCTTGATTGACATAGTGAGCCTCATTTCCAGATGTATCTGGAGTTCTACAGATATTGTGGATGTTTCCTGGCGCCTCTTTTTCTTCAAGGAGCTTTCCAAGTAGCGATTAAAACATTTTCCCTTGTGATAAAACTTAATTAAAATACGCTTACCTTGCTAGTTCACTCTTCAGTTTGTGTCAGAAAGGAGAAACCCAGGATAGCTGTAATAATTGAATAATTGGGATGAGACAGCAGTGTGCACGTGTTTTTCGGCCAAACAACAAACCACGAAAAAAAAATTTAAGTCATGCGACGTACGTCATCAAGATAAAGCCTCGTGGCAAGTTTGGTCGATATATCTTGAGTCAGAGCAAAGATATTCGCAAAACCCTTCTTTTTACATCGAATTAGCATAAATTAGCATTCATTAAATCCCTAAGTAGCCAGAAACATGGGAAGACGGGGTCGGAAAATTTGAACCCAATCGGATTCTTATTATTCGACCCAAAATTAGTCGAAAACAGCGAAAAATCAATTCCGGCACAAATGTCCTACGGGAGTGATTTTTCGGACATACTGGACCGCAGTAATAGCACATTGAAGGGTCTTTTCTCAAATTTGCGAGGGGACTGGGTAATTTATTTAGGGGGAAAACCTATAAAATTGAGCTCGATCGGTTGAAACGACGATCTTTGCGAATGTTTTGGTTTTTATTTTCAGACTTCAGCAACTGAAATTTAAAGGGCTTAAAAAAGAATGAGTTAAATTAATTAAAATTTCATCAAGGAATCGATGGTCAGTAATATTTATTAAGAATGTTTCTGCAACTTTTTCCAGTTCGTTGCCTTCAAACAACATTCAAACTCTGCCCGCTGACTTGTTTTACAACCTGACAAAGTTAGACACACTGTAAGTAGTCCCAATCTTTTTTTACCGAATCAGTTTCCTTTTGTATACCTTTAATTCGTTCTTTTTTTCTCTGCACTCCACGATTTTTACTTATTAATTTTTTTTATTTTGGGTTTTACGTAAGGTAGTTCAACGGGGCAATATAGCAAAATAGGATATTTCCTTTTCTTTAAGCTTTTAATCAGAAATGACCCTTTTTATGAGAAAAGGTGAAGAACGGAGGCTAAAGGTTCTGCATATGTTTATTGTTTTTAGTACCGGATCATTTATCATAATATATCATTTCATTAAGTCACATTTAAGTCACACGACCGCCGACCGGTTGGCTCAGTGGTAGAGCATCGGACTACCGTGTGGGAACGGCCGGACCAACACTCAGCGTCTTTACATAACTGAGGAGAAAGTGCTGCCTTTGTAATGTAATGACAACCCATGAAATGGGTAACTGGGTAACCCATGATGTAATGACATCTGCAAATTGTTAGACTTTCTAGTCTTCTCGGATAAGGACGATAAACCGTAGGCCCCGTCTTACAGCACTTCAATGTTCATAACCTTGTGGGACGTAGTGGGACGGAAAGAGTAGGGGATGGAGTTCCCGGTGTGCTGGTCTGGTCTTTGTGCTATTTCGTGATTTCATGGGTTGGGTGGGTTGGAAGATGGAAACCGCATCTGAATATATATAAATAGAAAATGCGGTATATAAATCCCATTACCATTACCATTTCCAAACCATCAAATACCGAATTTCCTTTTTCTTTTCGTAGTAACCACTCTTCGTTGCAAAAAATGAATGCATGGCAGATAGTAAATAGCTTAAGGAAATCACATATTAAACTCTCGTTACAGACTTTTGAACTCGAATTCTATTGGATCTCTACCAGAAGGAGTATTTAGCATGCTAAAGGATTTGGTGATTTTGTAAGTAGGGCTACTGTAATAAAAGAGATAATTCGTGACTGTGCTGAACATATTACGCAACTTAATGATAATTCCGAGGGTTTTTAGAAACAATCTAAAAACGTTGGAATCATAGAAATGTGTTCAACATACTCTTGTCCTTAGTTTGGTGTTATGCCGGGAAGACGGATCGCGTAAAATGTGCTGCTCGTATTGAACTCGAAAATAATCATGTTGAATTGTGGAGGATCTTTGACTTCATCCAACGAGGTGTTTCTCTTGGCATTCTTTTTATTGTATGTTTGAACGGCATGTTCTCAATTCCATGGTGAATGGTAAAAAAATACTGTAGCGAGTGACTCTACCTAAGCTAATCACCATGGTCATTGTGCTCGGCATTATAGTTTGTTTTTTTTTTTCTTACAGGGATTTGTCTTCAAACCGTATTTCAGTTTTACCCGATAAAATATTTGCTAGTCTAACAATTCTTTATATACTGTAAGTAGCGAACGAAGTTCCGCGATAAATATGGCTGATATGTCTAGGAGCTGTTATCGGCGGACAAGTACGAGCCCCAGCCCATAGAAATGTAATTCAGCGAGCCGGAATATTAACACTATATCCGTTGAGATATTTATTTCCATTCAGTGGAAGTTTAGGAAAGCTCAGTTTGGTCAGCCTCGTCAATGCTTGCGCTTTCTCTATTGAAGAAGAAAGAAAACAATAACAAGAAAAAACGGAAGCAGAAAGCAAAAACAACAGAGACAAGCGAGCAAACCAGAATATTCTAAGTATGCTTGTGTTCCACCTTAAGCTCTCAATAATTTCACATAATAGAAGTGAAAAAAGTAAAAGCACTATGAAATCAAGTTCTACTTTGAACTGTGTTTTCCCCTCCAGCGATCTAGGGTCAAATGCTATCAAGGTTTTACCTCATGGGGTATTTGCTTCGCAGACAATTCTATCAGAGCTGTAAGTAAGAATGAATCACTCTCATTGCGATTTAGCCTCGGTGGTACTTAAAGAGTACAGGCAACTCTCTCATAGCGACAACTTCTGGTAAGCGAACATCAGCTAGCCTTATTCATTCGAACGCTGGTAAAAAATCGAGTCTGGTTTAGTTAATTGCGACAGAACATTTTTTAACAACATTCTAAGATCTAAAAAGCTAGAAAGTTAAGTAAATATCGACGACGTTTCGACGTTAACGTGACGTCATTATCAAGTCAAAAATGGGTAAAACTGAGATCTATAAATACTAAGACGAACAATAAGAGATAAGAATAACTTACAAGTGAAACAAAAAGTTTCGCACGTATGGAGTCCGTTTGAACGTTCAAAGTAGGTTTGAATTTCTTGATGTAAAGCATTTCAAACACTGAAACAATCAAATTTGCCTTGACACTTTCTCAGAATCTTGAAATGGCTCTCATTCAGCAAATCGCTCCTCCCATGCGCTTCATGAATTTGCTTGCCGATTGCCGAATTCTTATGTTCATCAACACGTTGAAAAAGGTGTCGAGCTGTGTAGCCGACATAATCTGCATCACACAGATCATATATAAATCTTTTGGGTCGGGTTTATTGATGGTTCTCTTCTCTGCTCCGAGACGTTTACCGAGTTCTCAGGTTTCCCCCCCTCCTCAAAAACCAACTAACATTGCTAAATTTCGTTTTGATCTGGGGCGTACGACCACATTTGAGCGAGATCTTTGGGAGCTCTTTTCTGTTCCGTGGGTAAACAATTTGCAGCTTTTTTGTACCATCTTCA
>OX419344.1:18454724-18482224 GCA_948470475.1 Galaxea fascicularis
CTCCAAAAACATTTAGCCTTTATCGCCAGTTTTGGTGAAAGTCACAAAGCGTTTCCAACAAGTGCAAAGATTTATTTAAGCGATAAAAAGTACTTTGGGGTTAGGTACGCTTTAAATAAGAGACAATCAAGGTAGTGATATGCATATTTGTACCCTGTAGTGATCTTTCTTACAACAACATCTCAGAGATTCCAAAAACCCTCTTCTGCTGTACACGGAAATTAAGATTTCTGTAAGTGTTTTACGTTTTTCTTTTCCTTTTTTGCGTACTTGAGTCGTCACATGACTATTTCTTAGTCGCAAAACATGCTAACACTATTTACAAATCTAATGATTGACATAACTGCCGCCTTTGTCACTTGCCCAGATGTCAATCCAGCTAGATTAATATTTGTCTTTTTACTCAATGGCGATATGTCATAAAACAGTGTTATATTGGATTTTGTACTGACAGATATATGCAGAACAATAGGATCACCTTCATATCAAACCAGACTTTTATCGGCGCCCCAGCTCTTGAAAACCTGTAAGTGTAGCGTGATAAATGTATCGGTCTTCTCTTTTTGTAGACACCCTGTGACCAAACCAGTGTTGGTGGCAGTCCGTTAGCGTTAAGAATCGTCCGTTTGTGTAGATACAAATTTACGACGAACGACACAAGCTCAGTTGTCCGTCTAGAATGTCTAGGATATTCTTAGTAGACAAATTAATCGTGGGACGACTTGTCCTTCCAGGGACTGCGGAGCGTAATTTATACCAGAAGTGGGTTGGGGAACTACCAACCATTAAATGCGGGAGGTACAAGAAAGGTTCGGAGGCAGTTTAGTTTAGTTTTTTGTAAATTAGGTTAGTATCTTAAGTTGGTAATGTAAGCATTGTAAGTAGAGTTTAGTATTCTAAAGTATAAAAAAATAACTAAATAAAAAAAAAAAGAAAGGTTCGGAGACATGCCTCCCCCGGAATTTGTTTTTATTTGAAAACTTCGGAAGCGCATTGTCCATCGTTTTGAGGTAAATTTTCGACATATTTTTTGAAAATATTTTCAACTTTTAATTTCACACATATTGACATAAAGTCTACGATTGTTACTACTTTTTTGCAGATTCCTCAGTGCTAACCTCTTAGAAGTCATTCCACGCCGTGCCTTTTATGGCTTAGAGAAGCTGCAAATTGTGTAAGTTCAGGGCAGCGCATCAAGAAGACATCTGATTCAAGTTGTCGCTAGCAAACTAATTTTTCCAGCCCGGGGTGGACATATTTCTCTAAATGCAAGGGCCTTATTCCCCGGGCTCGGTGTTTTCAAAGGAACTTGGTGGAAAAATGATGTAGAATCGTACTTTTTCCAGCAAAACTCGTAATTTATTGAGAAAGTTCTTGGAAAAGTCTGTTGACAAAATTAGTGCAAGTGAACTTCCCAACAATCAAAGCCATGATTTTCTTTGTTCTCATCTATTCAAGAAATATAAGTTCATACAATCTTCAGCACAATTCGTAATAAAAAACAGGAATATTCTAATGCTACAATCGTGGTCAAAAGTTGTTGGGAAGGTTGCGTGCATCACTTCACTTCGCACTTAATTCGATTGTTCGAACTATTAGTACATATATATGTTGTGCCGCGTAGCACTATAAACACGTAAGTGGTGGAACATAGAATTAACTCTGAAATGCAAATTAAAGTGCTACAAGAAACCCATGAGAAACCCACTGGGCGTTAGCGCTAGTAAAGGGTATCAGGGAACCACACGAGGCAAAGATCGGTAGATCTAATCCGGAGGTCGTGGGTTCGATTCCCACCGAGGTCATAAGAATTTTTTCTTTGCCTCGTGTGGTTCCCTGATGCCCTTTACTAGGGCTAACGCCCAGTGGGTTTCTCATGGGTTTCTCGTAGTACTTTAATTTACACTTCAGAGTTAATTCTCTGTTCCACCACTTAACTGTTCGAACTATTAGCTGTTCTATTTGGGAAATCACATGCTCTTGTGCCCCCCCCCCTCCCCCATATTCAATGTTGGGGCTCTTCATGGGGTTCTTCATGCAAGAGAAGTCACCATTTTCTTCCTGGAAAATCCAACATTGATAAGGAGGAGGAGGTTATCTCTAAAGTGATGCTACCTTCCCAACACTTTTGTCCAGGATTGTAGTCTTCAGGAATAACATGTTATAAGTTCAATTTCATTTAAAGCTTGCAAATAACATTGGCAATACTTCCAAGCTAGGTGAACAAATGACCGTCAAAAAATTTTGATTTTATTATTAAGCGCTAATTTTTGTATGTCAGTTTCGTAACCACAAATATTACAAATAATACTTATTTTCTATGAGTCTACCAAACGCTTTCATTTATACGTACATTTTTTGTACGTCGTTTAATGCGTAATGCTGCTAAATTCATGCACGCTATCACTCAGTTGTTGCACTGTGTTCACAAGATGTTAAAGTACAGAGTGCAAGCCGGTTCTTTTTTTTTCTTTTGGTATTTCGTTCGGCTAAAAGGTGTAGTTTTAAAGGACGAATGGCAGAGAGGAAAGCTTGCAAGCTTTTAGCACATGCATATTGCACATAGTACATATATAAAATGCGAATTTTATCTGGCACTGGCTTTCTTTTGCAGAATGCTGTCCGATAATCCTACAAAAATAATTGAACCACAGGCATTCAAACTCGGGCAATATAATCTTGATATGTAAGTTTCCAAGCAAAGGATAGTATATTTGCAAGGAGGCAAACAAAACAATGTTAACCCTAGCTAGAGTGCGCAAAGCGGTGAGGTGATAGAAGATTTTGTTTTTCGACGAAGAAATCTGGCGGATGGCGGATCCAAGATCATTACATAATGCGTACGTCATGAGTGAGAAGTCAAAACAGGCATTTTTTGGATGTAATCTTTACCCTTGAAGTTTCTTTGTTATAATAATTCGGAACGCGAAACAGACACATTGGTTGTATTACCTCGTGGAAACTTTGTTTAACACTCAGTGACTTTGCTTTGTAACATGCCACAATTTATCAACCATTTTCCTGCGTTCAGCATAGTAGCTTAGAATTGATTTTTCTGTTAATTTTGTTCTTGTTATGTATTCTTTTAGGTCTTGAATCCGTATCCTCGGTTTACTCATAGATACCGTTTGCATTTCCCAGATACTTGCTGCGGATGAAATTGAAAAAACTACAATTGGAGTCGTTTGTTGGTCTCCTTACCTTCGACTCAAAAGTGTAATAACATATTTTATTGAACTGATGGTAATTAAGTAATAACTCATAAGCGGGGCCAGCGCTAAGTACACTACTTGCAAAACCACTCCGTATTCTCTCCTTCATAAGTCTTTGGTGGACATTTCAAAGATTTTATATTATTTAGAGAAAAATTTGTTTTAAGCTAACTATACCGCTCGGTTGGCTTAGTTGATAAAGCACCGGGCGGAACCCTAGACCAGACTGCAAACCAGGGTTTAAAATAACTGTTAGTGACGTTCAGCTGGGAGGGGACGTAAAAGAAACCACACACAAAATAAAGAGTAAAGAGCCTGTGTCGATGAACAGAAACCCCTTAAGAGGCCCTATGAGCCACCTTGCATGGAAAGAATTACATGCATACACACTGTGCTATGCTAATTAAAACAATGCCGCTCAGGAATGTGACAATTAGTATCCGAAAATTCAGTGCGGCACACCTCCTCCAGTATACGGCATTTTGCCGTGGGCATAATAAAGGAGAGGTAGGTTGATTATTTAGTGATAGATTTAGTTAGCTTCTTATTTTGTTATTCATTCAGTTTTGATAAATTGTTGAATGAACGTTCATTTGTTAGGCTGATTAAGAATAGAACTGTTGGAACACTCAAATATCAGGCTTCCAGCAAGAGGTGCACAATATATGTGTAAGTGAAAACAGTTTAGCATTCCTCGGTAAATGTCTGCCTCCCATTTCGTGCTTTCCTTTAATACCACTGTTTAGATTTGAGCATAAGGTTAAGACTTGAATCTCGCGTAAGCGATTGCTTCGAGATAGGTCCGTGTAGCGTATTACAAAAAAAAAATAGAGACACATAAGAAAAGGCAAAAAAAAAATGCTTTTCTCACAAACGATGCTTGCTCTTTTCCTATATCTTAGGAATCCTCTTGATTCTGACACACAAGTGATCAAAGTCAATTCTCCGACATCGCGGGCTGGTATCGCCTTGAGATCAGCTCTGCTGGCCTCTGGTTTCAGCCGAATACCAAATAATCGCACAGATGGCTTGTTTTATACTTTCCTTCCCTGTCCTGTGGGGACATTCTCAAATTCTACGTCAAGAGGAAAGCATGGATGTACAGCATGTCCACCAGGTGAATAAAAAGGTTAAAGTCTTTCTTCTGGGTATCCTGGCTGATTGAAACTTGGGTGTGAACGATGTCCACTTTCGTACTGCACTTCGCTCTGTTGATTGGAGGGCGGACTATCAGATGAATCCCTCCAGTAAAAATATAACCTAGTTTCGCGAACGTTAATTAGTGATAATGGCATAATTACAGTGTAAAACGCTATAGAGTCACAGCATTACCTTTTGTCGCATACTACCTTTCTAAGGAAAGACCGACTTCAAGCTTCATCCTATATCCGAAGATAGTTGCTACAAATGGAGCTGTATCCTCTTGGATACCTGGCGAGTATCAACCGAACAATAGATCTCCAGAGAGAATATAGGCTGATTAAAATTACAAAAAAAACTATTTCAAAAAAAGGAGGTCTCTGGAATGACTTTGGTCTCTTTATTAAACTTAAATTTAATATCTAAGCATGGTTTTGTAACGCCTTGTTCCTAGTTCTTTCGGAGAATCGTTTGAACTAAGCCCCTAAGCTCAGTCCACGCGACAATCGTTCCACACACTTATGATTTGAAAGTATTCGAAATTTAAGGCACTTAGCGAGAGCTATGTTCTCGAAAAATGTTCATAGAGAACCGTACGATTACGTAATATAAAAAAAATCAAAGGAGGGTATCTCTCTTTTTTGAAGCGCACCTTAACTCTTCCTTGAGATCTAATCCCTGAATTTATTTTTACTAAAAATTGATAAAGATAATTACCATCTGTTTTCTCGTTTTGTTAGGCGGTTATTTCTCTGACGATATTGGACATGTGGCCACGCACTGCAAACTCTGTCCAAACGGTTCTTTTGTTTCGTTTGGCGAGGCACCTGGAAAACGACCTCAAGATTGCAAATCATGTCCTCAAGGTAAACGGTGAAGCATTACAATTATGTTCGGATTGAACTTCAGGGCCACCAAAACAGCAAGAACCCAATTCTGTTTTGGAAATGGATCAGCATATATTCATTTGTGACATATGTGTGAGCAAAATATTTTGTTTTCAGTTTTTCCCCTTCAAAAGCGAATGTACCAGATTCCTCCATTAAAAAAAAGGAAAGGAAAGTTAAGTCCTTAGACGTGAGATTAGAGTTCGAAAAAGCTGCTAACCAATCACACCTTATCTGTTGTTTCGAAGTTCTCTGTACATTTTGACGCTAAAATCATGGCGAAATAATGTCGTGCTCTAGAGGTAATTTTCTGTAATGGGAATATACACAGAGGGTGTGGTAATCTAGTCATTTAGGACCTACTTTGCTTTTCGAATCAACACAATTCAAAAGTAATGTGAGTGATGTACCGGTATCGCGAGGTCACGGGTTCAAACCCCGTTGAAGTCCTGAATTTTATAATTGCATACAATTAAATGGCTGACTATTTCAACATTCAACATGGCATGATACACTGTACGATGTCCAACATTTGTTGAAGAGGAGCTCCAACACTTGTTAATCAACAAATGTTAAACGACTTGAACCGTGTGTCACTAGTTTTAAGATACCTGACACTTAGTTTGATCCAAACAGGCATTAAAAAAAACCCAGTTATTTCACTGTTTTCTCATATTTTATTTTACAGGAACAGAAACTGATTTCTTTTCTGGATACCGTGCTTGCAAATGCTTGGAAGGATTTTATCGGATGAATATGTTTGGGGAATGTGTGAAGTGTGGTCAAGGTGGGCTGAGATGCCAGGATGATTATGCGTCTTTAAACGCAGGCTATTGGTGGGATTGGAGGAACTCGACCCACGAATTTCGCTACAAAGGATTCATAAGGAACCTGTTGGCACCATTGCCAGCACTGGGCTCTTATGATGTTAAATATCCTTATCCGATTCCGATTCCATACATGTGCCCCAGAAAGGAATCCTGCAAGGGTGGTTTGGAATCCCTCTGCGATAACGGTTACGAAGGTCCACTTTGTGCTGTATGCAGTCGTGGATATTATAAACAATTTCAAGTGTGCAAACATTGTCCATCAAAACCGTGGATGATAGGGCAGCTATCAATACTTGGAGCGGTTTCGATGACCATTGTTGGAATTTTGGTGTTAACAAGCAAACGGAAGACAAAAATGGACAAAGGTCGCCACTTCGTTGACACCTTTCTTTCCAAACTGAAGATCGTTATTGGGTTTTACCAGGTCACCAATGGTTAGCTTGAAGCCTTTTCCTTCATAAAATGGCCTGATTCCCTCGAGGTAATCGGCAGGTATTCTGAAATACTTCAAATGAACGTATTTCAGATTGCACCGATCCAGTGCCTCATCTCGGAATTACAAGTGGATGCCTTTGGAAGTCTGATTGCAGCGATGACAATTAATGCAGCTGTTATTGTTGTTTCTCTTGTCGTTTTTGGAGTCCGGAAAATGATGATCATGAGAAATGAACAGTTGGATAAGGAGAATAAGGCAATCAAAATCTCACAGACAAAAGAGCTTGTGTACAAGAATTTGTTTTTTATCCTGTACGTGACGTACCTCGGCACTTGTTTCAAGACAGCCATTGTCCTACCATTCGTTTGCCAAGAACTTTGCCGCGATGAGAAAGAAACATTCTGCTTTAAGTACATGAAGGAAGACTACAGCGTTCGATGCCAAGGTTCAAAGTACAACAAGATGGTCATTGCAGCGTACATTTCTACCGTCTATGTCTTTGTTCTTCCTGCTGCATCGTTCATCGCCCTTTGGACACAAAGAAGTGCCATCTCATTTACTGGAAGGGCTGAATCAGCTCCAGCTTCAGCCTCCAGCACCGAAATAGTCGCAGGTTTGCGTTTCCTTTATGAAAACTACAAAGGTCGCACCTGGTACTGGGAACTGGTTGAGGTGAGCCGTAAGGTTGTCCTTACGTCTGGTCTCATTCTTGTGGGTCAAGAAAGCAGGTCCTACGTTGGATTAGCTTGGGTTGTTGCTGGGATGTATGGGGTGCTTTTCTCCTGGATGAGTCCCATTCAAGACGTTGTTGAGAACAGACTGATGGTTACATCACTTGCAGTTACAGCTTTTAACTTGGGCATTGGGGCAGTGAGCGGGATTCCTGCAGAGAACATACCAGGCCCCCTTGACCAGTACACAGATGCGTTCATTTTCAAGTTATTGGTGATTGGAGCAAACACATCGGTGGTCGGCCTTATTGGTAGTAAGTTAACACGATCTACACGATTGTAAGCTTTGCATTAAACTTACCCTAATTTGAAATTGAGTTCATCAGAATCAAATTGTTTTATTCCAACTTATCACCAGTTGAGCTAAGGTGATGAAGGCAGCGAATCAACCGTAAGCACTATGTTCCTTTTTGTGGTTACTGACTGTTAAGCCATTCACCATAATGTCATCGGGTGCGTGACTAAGTGTGTCCTTTGCTTTTCAACGTTGCTTTGGTTTTGTGTATTGAACCGTGAACAATTGCACAGACTGTCACGCCACAAACTCCCCCGCCCCCCCCCAAAAAAAAAAACTACAAAATGAACATTAAAAATCGTGTAATGACGGAATAGCATTTACAAGAATAGAGAACATATATGTCGAACACTCAAATTTTAATAGAATAATTAGCAATAAATTTAAACTCCGCAACTCTTTTTGAACCATTGTTGTTATTCACTACCAGTAACCACATTTGTAAGAAGCCATGACTGGCTTCAACTTAATATGGACTAAATTAGAGTACATTGTAACCATACGAATTCAATTACATATTCGCTTGAGACAATTCTACATTTATTAGCTTTGTTTTTGCGCGATTTAAAAGCCTATCTATTATACACTCAACTACTCAAGCTCTTGTCGCCAAGTTTCCTTTCCTGCAAGGTAAAAAGTCGGACTAAATCAGTTAGTCTCTCTTGTTTTTCTTCTTTGTTTTCCAGTTCAATACTTGCTGCGCCTTTATCGGTACCTTCATGAATGGCGGAAAAATCCTCGTTGTTCGTTTTCGTGCTGCTTGGCCGTAATTCTTCCTCTGACCGATATGCAGGGGGATATCATTGGTTTGGATGGAACGAGCGCTTTTGATAGCCAGCTACAACAAGGTGGGCAAGTGGAAATGCCTGATGTTGCTGCTACCTTTAAAGCGGATGGGGCTGGTAGTGATAGAGCATCAAATGGTGAATACAGCAGAATGAATGTGCGGGATACGTATCTTGGGGTAAACAAGAACGTCAGACACAGCTGTGATCAAGAAACTCAGACGAAACTGTTCGCTTACACACTCTCTCATGCACTTCCATGAGAAACGAATTTGTAAGTGTTTTGCGAAAAAGGATGTTTATTCGTACATGAAAAAGTTTCAAACATAGTCTAACTATATTTAACTTTTCTGAAAACGAGGAAGTCTCAAACACGGATACAGGTTATTGGCTTTGTCTATCAGGGTTATTTTTTCTGTGGTAGTCAGTAGCTGTAAGTTTGAGTTTTGGTTGCTGCATGTCATCATTCAACACCGGTCCATTTAATTTAGAAAAATAAAGAATGATATTTGCAGTTGTGAACGCAATTTAAGCAATTGCGTTAAGAAACCTTATTCAGAACCTCAACTGGGTTTGAACCCGTGACCTCGCGCTACCAGTGCGATGCTGTAACCAACTGAGCTATGAAGCCACTGACATTGGGTGAAAGATATGAATGTGAATGATGTACATGAAATAAGTCATATACGGAACTGCCGAAATGAAATCAAATGAATGATCATCCTTCATTTGATTTCATTTCCGCAGTTCCGCATATGATTTATTTCATGTACATCATTCACGTTCATTTAATTTATATTACCAAATATTAAAGTTCACTGTGGACTTGCTTGCTGTTTAATAATTCGGCAGGGAATATTTTATGAGAATATTTTAGCGGCTGCACTTATGTTCTCATCAAAGTAGTTCATAGTTCAGGTTCAATTCTGTGGAAGGGGGAAAGGCGCATCAATCAAAAATGCTGAAAATCGTGTTTTACCGCCCTTTACACCTAATCTGGAATTTCATGGACAGATTTGGTTGTCTTATGCCCAAGAAGGAATTTCTCCAGAAAAAACATCAACTTTATTTAAGGTTAGCCCTATGTAAAGCACTAACCCCAAGTACGAAACCCAGCAAACCCGATTGAAGACCAGGTGGTTCAATGCCAACAAAGCGTATATGTTGCTAACCGAGACCTTGTTGTGTCTTTTCTGCTTTTATTACAAAAAATCGTATTTCTCTTCAGGTATTGACGGCATAATTCTACAAGGTACTGTCAAGACCCACTTAGTGCTTGGAGTACAGCTAACAACTGTCTTTCTTCAGCTGGGATCACGGACCGTCAACTAATATCACTTTACAATTAATTAATGTCATCGGCTATAAAATAAATAACAAAAGAAATAAATAGTAATTTAAAATTAAAAATTGCGGGATTACCAATTTAAATTAAAGAGTAGATGCTCATGATATGAGGCCGGTTTTAAAGAGGTACATTAAGTGAATTTGTATTTCTTGCGGAACAAACTTTCCGTTTTGCAAAATGTATTATAATGCCTTTTTTTTTTTCACATGCTATAAGTTAGTCCCAAGCAGGTCACGTAAAAGATCTGATAATGTAATGATAATTGCCTGGCCCCAGTTGTTCAAAGAGCGGAGAACTCTATCCAGCGGATAACTCGCTATCTGGTAGATAAAATGTATCAGTTCCAATACATTTCATCGGCTGGATAGCGATTTCTGGCACAAGTGCATGTACAAATCGGCAACCGTTGATAGTTCAGCAACACCATGCTCGAAACTTTCAGTAGCAACTTTGAAAGGGGGAGATAAATGCTTCTTAAATTTAATTAGTTTTAATTGTATAGTTATTTGTAACTTTAGTAATTTAAATAATTGTTCCTGAAAAGCCCCATTGGGGAGGTAACAATAAAGTATGTATGTATGTAGGGAGGGAGGGGCTGTTTGTTGTATCTCACAGATTTCCTAGCAGCAGCATTTTAGAGAAAGAAAAGATCTTTTTCATTGCGAATGTCTCAACAATTCTGCAACTGATTGTCTGAGTGCTATTGCACTGTATAGCCACTTTACCAGTTTGGGAATCTGGGCGAGAGCTATTGTACTTTTTGCTTTCAATGAGGTCTTTAAAACAAATAGGGTTTCATTGTCTGACGTGGATTAAAAATGGCACGCGAATAAAGCTAATTTTGTGTTGTTTTTCGTACGACGGAATCGGAGCGCATTTCATTTATATTGCTTTTACGGAACAAGCCCGGAAACACTCGCAATTTTCAATTTAAACTAGTGATATGACTCCGTTTTTACTCTTACGCGAATTGTACGGTCTGTAAGGACATAATTCTAAGCTATTTACTGTGAATCTCTGCCACGCAAGAAGATTTACCTTTTCAAATGACGCAAAAACCGTCACTAGATTGAGGAGATACGTGAATTAGCCACCATGGCCAGAAATCTCGGACATCACATTTCGTGCGACTTACATTCACGCTGTCGCGTAATGGCCTTAACCGCTGCTTTCAGCAGTGACCTCCGGGCTCGTATTTTTAGGACAGACCAAGGGGTGAAATACAAAAATGTTTATCGTGCAATGAACGCCGCTGGCTGAAGGTATTGCCAAAACGAGCAATGGCCGACAAAATCCACGAAAAATGCTATCGAACGATGCTTTTTGAGGGACATTTGAGGCATATTTGGCCGAGATATCGCTTGTTGAACGCCGAGCACGAACTTCCGGTTTACATGTATTGTACATCGCAGCTTTACTTCTTTTTTAGTATCGAAATGGAACAGGTTAGTTTTCTTGAATCTCCTCGAGAATCACGTTGTTTTTAATACCAAATATGCAGGATTTGCGTGCGAGAATACGGAGCTAAGAGCGGGACTTTGTTGTCTTCTTCTTCATGGGACCAACGTGGATCTGCGTGACATGTCGACCTTCCCGTGGTCTTATTTCATTTTGTACGGTTTTTAGCAGCCGAAGAGAAAGGTACGTTTACAAGCTGAAGATCCGTTTTTTTAATCTGAAAATAGCGAGCTATCTGCATTTTTTGACTCGATTTTGGCAATTTACATAGCGACTTTATATTTCCGATTATTTGCCTGATTTATAAGGTTTTGACTGGAACTGAAATTGCAAATTGACATCCTTCCGAAAGAAAGGTATGGGATTCGTTTTTCCGGTGGATTTTTTAACTACAACATCGCTGAAATGTTATTAAATAACCCTCGATTTTGCCGAACCGAAAAACTGTCTTAATTGTGCTTGTATTTTCCGTAACTCCATCACTTCTCATATAAAGCTTTGTGATTCCGTACGCCATTTTTGATATTGATTAGGAAAAGCCGCTAACACCGTGCGGGCTCAAATGTCCGAAATTTCTGGCCATGCATAAACAGACATTCGAATGTGATTGCGTGCGTGCCAGAATGCATAAAATGAAATCCCAAAGTGCCGTCAATGCTTTGCATCGTTTATGTTACACTGATCAAAGAGATTTTTACTAATTTCCACGAACAACTGTTATGAAATTCAACGGTCTAGCATTTTAGCACGGTCTACCATTGCGATTCACTAAAAATACATATCTTTAAATATCTTACTTTAGCGATGGTAGACCGTGCTAAAATGGTAGACCGTCAGAAAATCAAAGGGAATGCATTTTACACTTATATCTTTATACCACTGGTCTCGTTTGGCATTGATCATGACCACCATTTAGGACTGGAAAGAAATGACAAAAGTCCAAGTATTCTTCTCCGAATTCGCCATTCCGAAATTCAAAGGGGAACTGGGGCGAAAATTAGAGACGTTTGTATTGATTTTGAGCTATGTTTCAAGGTCTATAACTTGGTCTCTGTTCAACCTAAAAGAATCAAACTTGGTCAAACGACTAAACTCAATGTCATCTTTCATGTGATGGTGTCAATTTATCGATTACTTCAAAATTTGAAACTCACCCTAGTTCCCCTTTGAATTTCGGAATGGCCAATTATAAAGCCATTTGCCAAAAAAGTAACGCAATCACCGTATGTTACATAACCAAAATAGCATGTCAACTGTCCTTGCGTTACAAAAGAGACGAAAACTGTGCGTGTTACTTTATCACACTATAGTCCGCTAAAGTTATTTGTCTAGTAATCTTGTAGAGCGGCCTTTATTTGTCCGCTAAAATCAATGCAAGTACTTTTGCATTGGTGCGATACTATTGGCAGTAATTTCACTTCGCGTTGAGAATGGAGTGCTTTCTACTCTTTGTGTTAACTCTTGAAATGCCTCACACCTGTCATATCTTAGAAACGCTTTATGTTGGGCGTCTATGTTTTAGCTATAAACGACTTCGTTACACGAACAAAAGCAAAGAACACACTCCGATCTGTTACGTCACTAACTGCAAGTTCGGAAAATTCGACGAATTCGAATTTAGTTTTTCGTGTACTCTCTGACGAACTAGAGCGTCAAAATGTCTTAATTATAAACTATAATAAGGAAATATAGTTCTTCAAAGGTAATTCCAAAGCTCCACTCCATTCTTACATCCTTCATGTAAGAGAAAACAAAGTTCGTTTTTATAGCTTAATTAGACAGACAACTGGTTGTAGCCGCATTGAATAGCTTCTCTTTAATTAACCACTTGGAATGTTCATTTGATTCTGAAATTGGTGGCTAAAGTCGCTCAACGTTTTAATCCTTGCTAAAGGAATGGAGCTATCCGCCTAAAACTGCAGCAGACAGTCAGTGCTTATTCGGGTCTTCAGTTAATGCAATAATTTTATTTTACCACTATTGCCGGTAATCTCAAAATATGATTGGCTAATTTTGCATATCGTCGATAAGAGAGCAGACAACTCTAAACCTCATTCAATGTTTTCATAACGTTGTATTGAGGTATGAGCAAGGAAACAATTAGAATTTAGTTTCTTTCCTATTTCAACGGGTTTAGTGTATGGGCCCATTTACTGACAGTCGGCTAACATTTTTAACCCAGCTCAGACGGCTAATGCCTCCATATTATCGCTAGCCTAATGTGTTTATGGCCATGATGGCAGTTACATTTGTAACGAAGTACATGTAGTTGTCATTGCTTCCTAATTTCTTTGCGGGAGCTCTGTAGTCTGTTTTGCACTTTGAAATAAACTGATATCTCTATATTTCAGTGAAATCAGGGAAAACCTACAAATAATGAAGCACTTTATTTAGTCAAGACTGTGTCACTGCATTGCGACTAAACATTGTCTTCTCCTGCTAAAAAAAATTGCATTTTGAAAAATTTAGGTTAAATTTTTCAAAAGATTATCTTGAAGGCATTGGGTGACTTTTCAGGCAAAAATCGATTGACATCTTTCTCCTACATTTCAAGTAATATTTCGGCATGAGTGAAGCTCAATAAGTTGCATTTCTGTGTAGTTTCTATCGGAAAACAGCAAAACATGGCGAACAATTTCATACAGTCAGCGGCTCAATGTGAGGGCTCACGTAATTTTTCTTTCACTCACTAAAATTGGTGAAAAACGGTAGAATTTACTTTTAAGCGGTGAAATTATAGTATCTAACACATATTTAAACAAAGAGCAGGCTTAAAAGAAGGATAACCTAAGTTGTCTTGTTATTTTGTGATTGCGCAATGAATAGTCTGATTGTCACACCACTTCGTCACGCAAAGTCACTGTATTCAAAAACACAAACTCGAAACCTCTCTTACAACAGAACAGCGGACTTCTAAGTCAAAGAAAATCCTGTTATGTAACCTGAACACAAAACCAAAGGCTTTCAAACTTGGCAGCCGATGTTTACAACCGTCGAAAGCATTGTAAACCCAGTTCGTCGTTGTTTTAAGATGTCATGGGTTATGGAAAAAGGCACATTTTAACCAATGTTTAACCGTGTTGGGAACCACGAAAACAACTTGCAAGGCATTATATTTTCTTCAAAATAACGTTTTAAAGTGTAAACTTTTGAAAGTGATTTGGGGCCACTGGCCAGCCCGTCTGAGAGGACGGCAATTTCAGGATGTTTCACTGCGGCCGCGGCTCTGGCCGGCTCTGACAAGAAGCGAAGTATGGCGAATTTGGCGGAATTTACCGTGAATGATAAAGTTGTGTGGGAACCGCGAGAAAACATCAGAAGGATAAACAATACAGCTGATCTGTTACTATACAAAATTGTCTTTATGTTAAGATTTGGGGCCACTGGAAATCTTTCATTGTTGTGACTTGGGAAGGACAAATAAATCAAGGTAGGGCAAAATTCCACTTATTTCTTTGTTGATGAATTGATCGCCGTTTAAATCCTAAGACCGAATTTGGCACCTGTGCCCGTGCGCGGGAGCCATGATGTATGAAATTGTTCGCCATGACTCCCCCGCCAGAGTGCCTTTAATATCGTTACAGTCTGTTGCTTGGGTTACAACTGTGCACTGAATAGGGTTTTCTTGTAAGCCATATTTATCAAGCCGCAAACCAACTCTGCCATCATAAAATCTGGAAACCGGGCTTGTCTACATTGATATGATTTCAGTAAGAATAAGAGGTAACGGATATGTATACGATCCTCTTCAACTGATCTGTGAATAAGTCTAATACGTTTCACGGCAGATTTATTAATTTAATGACCAGCTTAGTTACAGTAGATGTTTTAGCTCAGTTGTCGTAAAGCACAATCGAATCGAATCCCAAACCCTCGGAGGCTTGAAATTTTCAGACTTTCTTTCGGCTTTTGTTTCAGTAGAAGATTCAAAATTGGGACAACTTTTTAGATCTCCTTCTCTGTTTTGTTGTGGAAATGTCTCTAGTTCCAATGCTATGGAAACCTTGTGTCGGAGACTAAGTTAATGAACAAGCTCTGCTTTCCCCGGTAGTGAGTGAATGTAGTTTACCAAAGAATCAAGTGAGATGACTTAAAGACGTCATCAAAAACAAAAACTGTAAAACGTTATTCTGGATTTGAAAGAAGCAAGTGCACGAGATGACGAACAGTTGGCCTTGGACTAACTATTTAAGGGATGATAGCCGCCAGATTCCTTGGGAAGTGCGTGGACAGGATAAAACAGTTCCTCGTCGGAATATCTTGCAGAAAGTGCAAACCGAAGTTTGGAAGAGTGAGTAATCTATCATAAAGTAATTTACTGAAAACGTGCGAACAACTGGATCTTCGTGAGAAAAAGACGGATTGGAAAAGCTTCCTGGCTTCCGTTACTTGTGATGCCATTCTCTTATTGACCATGGTCATTATACTCACGCTTGAGTAACCTGCAATGGTAGTTTTAAATTATGCGCAAGGTCCCAAGAGCTGCCTGTTGAAGCGTAGTGATTGTAGAGGCTTTATTCTCATTTGCATGTCAGCTTGACAAATCTAGGAATTTAACAAAATGAGCACGTTGTGGTCAGTGTTGCATCAAATTCCCAGTGACTGACAGCGGAATAAGCGGGGACTCATCTGTATCGAATTTTCAAACTACGTGAAGTTCTGAAAATGCCAGTGAAAATGCTGAATGTTCTGTTAGCTCGATAATTAGACTCGGTATCGATCAGAAAAGACTTGAAAGGCCGATTGCTTCTTTGACGCAACTGACGGCGTCGTCTCTCAATTCGACGTCCTGGTACCGGCAGGCAGACCATCGTCAGGCTTCATTGGGTATTCGCTTGGCATGGCAGCTTTGGAAGTACGCCCCAAGGTAAGGAAATGCATTCCTGATACCTTTTCATTATAGGCTCATATTTAAGTGGCATTATTTTGCTTTGTCGCACAATTCAATTTGACATCTTTCCAAGGTGCCTTTTGTTTTACGCGAATGTATCCTAAACTCAAGCGACCATGCAATAGCTCTTACGGCATTCATATTGCAGAAACCTTTATGGAATTTGTACTTATCATTTGGCTGTTTTGGAGTGCGTGTTTGTGTCAGAGACCGTACTGCTCATTTTTATCGTGGAGTGGGGAGGGGAGGAAACTAAATTGGTCACAGATTACTTTATAAATAATCACACTGTGAGGGATTACGGGCTTAATCCCTAAGGAAATTAAACCTATTGTAAGACAAGTCTGATTTTTTTTTTTAGAATGCTCCTAGAACGGCTTACTGGGGTGGAAATATTTTGTTTCAATAACGAAGTCAAAAAACTTAAAATGCCATCAAGAATTTCACCGAACAAGCCTGTTTGAAATATGGATAGCGACCTATTGTGCCCTTCTTATAAGTGGTTGTCGTGGCTAAAAAGATCGCTTGAACAGGAAATGTAGGCGGAGGGAAGCCGGACCTTTGTGAACTGAGTACGTGAGAAAAGTCCAGTCGAGGCGAGGGAGAGGTTTCCTTTCCAATGTGCTCCTCCTCACCCCTTTCCTTTAAGGCTGAGGTCTACTCCTGATTTTTAGCTTCTTCAGTTTCAACAGACTACATTTGGGCATCACATTCGGAAGTGCGATCGCGCATGATACTAAGCCTGATCACCCGTCAGACGGTAGCATCGAAAACGTAGCATTCGAAAACGAAGATCGAAGCACGAAGCACCCCAAACCTCGAAGACACATTCACCCTAGGTCGAAAACGAAGCACCCTAAAACTCGAAAACGAAGCACCCTACTTTCGATCAATGTTGATTAGATAGATAGATTGTTGTTGTTTTTGTTATGATGACTTTTTGTTCACGATTTCTTTCTGATAATTCATAGTTGCTTAAGTAACCGAAGAAATGCATCTCAAGCTCGACTAATTTAAATAAACTCTGTTATGAGAACCTTTTTTGAGGGCCTCAATGGGGTAGTGACTTATACGGTTAATGGCTAAAATTCTGGTTATTTTACGGCTAATGGTTGTTTTTTTTCCATTACGGTCAACAGAAAAGTTAAAAAACTAATCTCCTCTGTCTTATAGAGTTAAATATTGATAATCCTTTATTATTGTTCGAATAACATATTTCAAGTCTTAGGATCATCTTGGAATGAATTACGGTAATTTCCTTGGATGTAGGATGTAGGATGTCGACTTTCCAGATTTTTCTAAACTTGGCACAATTAAGAACCATGCATACTACGGATATTGACAAAAAAAAGGTGCAATAAAAAGATGGGGCCACCGTGCTTGTTTTTGCCCTTCATGTCCGTTATTGTGAGTGTTTCCTGCTGAGTTGCGCGAAATGTTCAAAAGTTGATCAACCGGAAAAAATTGTTATTACAGAGCAAAAACTATATATTAATATTACTGAAACCTATAGGCTCATTCGTCTTTCTGGGATATAATCTTTCAGTAAAGTGATTTCAAATTACCGGACTTGCAAATAATGTGAGCAAATTGGACCGCTATCTCATAATCTCATACTACTCCCTTGCTCCAGATTAATGCGGTGTTTTACGTCATTATATACAAATACTTCAACTTTTACCACTCAACTTTTTTCTTCGTGTCCCTAATATGAGTGGTGAAATGAATGCAATTCTTTCTAAAACCCAATTATGGTAACGGCAAACGCACGTAAGGAAGTCAACGAGATAACGATGATTTTCGACCTAAGTGCTTGGTTTTCGACTTAGAGTGCTTCGTTTTCGACCTTGGGTACTTCGTTTTCGAGTTTTGAAGTGCCTCATGCCTCATCTTTGTTTTCGACACCACCCCCGTCAGGATGCTAAGTTTTGCCGGGGATCGATGGAGGTCATAAGTCACTTGAACTACTTCCATTGTCGCTCACCATTAACTTTGTTTTTTTAAAAAAAATGCTTAACACTTCCTCTTGATATTTCGGAAGTCATTTGAACTATTTCAATGTCCCGCATTAGTACACGAAAGGCCTCGAATTTTCACGTCACGGCGTTCCAATTCAACACACTACATTCTCTAACCGTTCGCCTTTTGCCAATCCCCCAATCAGTTGAGTAGCTAGATTTTTTCAATGTGCGAGACGTATAGTTCAGCATTGGGGAAAGGCGAGTGGTGAAGTGACGAGGATGGCCTTTGCGCTGGATCACGTTTCATGAAACATAGCAACTATGGGATATCAGAAAGGGCGTGAGATTTGACCCCCGTACTTGCTCTTTGCGGACTTGATTTTATCTGAATGCTAAATAACGAATGATTAGTTTCTTAGATTCGCCAAATCTAGAACAATCTAGAAATGGTCAACCAAGCATCACTTTCATAGACGCCCTTTTCTTGAAACCAATATCCGTCGGTTGCTTGACATACTCGCGGGATGGCCTGAAGGCATAAGAGGTTTGAAGACTGAGTACGAAGAAATTTTTTCTCAATCTCAAACAAAGTGTTTTATTCACAAGTAATCCAACAAATGCGACAATCGGATTGTACATTGTCTATCAAATTGCATTTTGAGAGGCCAATATAATAAAAAACTAATAAGTGCAGTTAGAGCACATAATGTTAATATTTTGTGGTCACAAGACGTGGTTAATTTACAGAACTGGGGTAGTCCAAAACTTTTGATGCATTAGAGAAAATTAGGAACAGTTGATGACGGAGCCTCGTTGAATCAAGTGGTGATATGTTGAACGCTAACTTGATTTACTTGATTTATTTCCGTGATTGTGAAATCTTTCATCCTTATATTTGTCACATGACGTGTTCCCGTGCGTGACCTAGAATAATATTCGGTTGGCTGTGCAGTCTCTCCTAGCAATAGCGTATATCAACAATCCAGTGTACTGTAAGCTTTTCTTTCTCTTTACAGCCTTGAAGAAACATCTCATAAAACTTCGAGTTGACAGGATTGCACCGAACCTAAGGTATGATATATAGTGCTGACCTGAATTCACAATTCTTTATGTATATTTTTGCTACGGTAAGGTCGTGCGCGAACTACGTTGCTGAAGTAACGAGCATGGTAAGAGTTGCTACTCTAACGTAGCTTTCGTGCTTGTATAAAGCTCAGCCGATTAGACTGGATCATTGATTCTAGAATTGCGTTCGGTCACTATATAATTGATTTCGGTGCGATCTACGTTATATTATGATGTCCGGCAAAACATTTTATATTCATTGAGAAATTTATCCAGGCTCTTTCTAAATAAGGGAAAACGAGCCCCAACTTGATCTGACGCGATGTTATGACGCGCCAAAACGGACAAAAACACTTCCTTAATATATATAGTACTTACTTAATATATATAAGACTACTTCCTGATATGTAAAACGTGTTTCATATAAATACAACTAGATGTGGAAATATCCAACTTGTTCCCAAATAAATACAACATCTTGCAAATGCACAAGACTCTTTGAACAATTATACAACTTGAGGCGCACACACACAAAACTTGCTTCAAATATTTGACTTCATTCACACAAATAGGACTTGTCTTAAATATGAAACTTGGAACATATATATAAAACTTCTTATCGATTAGATTGTTGATGATCGATTCTGGGTTTTGTACTTCGTGTAAGACCACTTACAAATAGTGTCCGGGTATGGAAAGCCAAATAGTGCAAAATTCAAGAGGCAAAATTGGCTTCACAAATAAATTTCGTAATGAGTTCCAGTCGAATTAGACGAAGAAAGCATGAGAAAGAAAATGGCCTAGTCTGGTTCAGAATTTGGCGGAGAACTGGCGTTGTATTCCCACCAAGGATTCGCTGTGCCGGTTACTTGCGTTGCAATGCAAGCAAATTAATTTCCCTTATAGTCAGTTGCCATTGTTTCTATCAGTACAAGCATAAAATATTGCCAGTGACTGATAAGTGATAGATGTCACCATTTAAATATAGCCTAGTTTTTTTTCTCTTGTCAACCCACAGAGTTATCGTTATGTCTAAATAGCTATACTGCTTTTGTTAATGGCCGTAACAACGATTCGATGGCAAGAACAATTCGATCCGTTATGATTTATTAATGCTTATGACACTCAGTTATGGAAATAAATCTCAACAAATGTACATCAGGAACTATTGAATGTCCGCCCTCTATCTAACATTAGGTATGCGTACATGTCAGAATGAAAGGTAATGTAGATATGTCGTTATTGTTGATCACTGCTAAGTCGTAGTTAATATGGCCAATATTATGGAACGTTTTCCAAAAAAAGTTTCTCAAAATGGTCGTTTTGAAATGAGTGGTCGGAAAAATGTTCAGAACTATGTTCAGAACTGGATATACAGTACGATATATTTATTTGCAAGTTCCTGTATTTTGACACAGGAACTTGAGACTTTATTGACTTACGGTATTTATGTCAGCGGCGGTATTTTCAGCTGCAAGATTGTCTCCAGGCATGATCGTTAGGGCCTAAGCTGGATATATGGTTGAGACCGACTACGCGACTACGTTAGCCTCTCCAGCAATGTGTTTTAACGAAGAAAAACAGCTCCACGAAATAAATTAGACTTTGCCGCGTGAAGCGCAAAACATGCAATAACTTGCGCAAGCGCCGTGCTATCTCATGGCATCTCTGACTTCTGGTCATGTGATAGAACTAACTTTATTGACTTACAGTACACAAACTAACATTATCAATAATGTTAGGATATGTACTAAATTATTTATTCGTTCCAATCCTTTATTCATTTATTTATGACTTTTATCTATTTCTTCAGTATGTTTACACACCTTTTTAAGTGCTGGGTGTTATAACCCTGACTTTTTCTGCCGAATGGCTCGTGAGGTCTCCCACGCTATTCGTGCAAGACTTGAGCATAATAGTGACACAAAAGTATCGGGTATATTTTGAAGCCGTGAAAACCTTAACTGGGTCCTTGGACAAAGACCATGCTTTTTTTGCTACGTCACAGCACGTTTCATGACAATATAAAGACCATGTAAAAGGGATTAAAATAAACTGTAACTGAACCTCAAAATACTTATGGCATTTTAATTGGGAGTACGTACGTCCAAGCATGATTGACACGTTATGTTTTTTTTCTTTGCGCACCATCGACTGTAGCATTAGCAAAATAATGTGTAAATATAAAACCTTTATGGCTGGACTCATTGTTTGGTTGGATAGAAATTGCAGCTAACTATAACTACGTCTTCACATACAGAGCATGAGCGTATTGGATATTATGTATCAGGAGCAAGTGATCTACTAGTTTTTCCGATGTCTGCTTGCATGTCTGTTGACAATGTCACGTATCGTTGAAAAAACAACTGCGTCGCCGACCTGATTACCGTAAAAGCCTGGGCCCGGTTGTTCGAAAGCCGGTTAACCTAACCATTAGCGTAAACTTTGGTTACAGTTTTTAACTTTTGGATGAAAGCTGTTTCGGCTGCTTTTTTTTTCAGGATATATTCACTTCCCCTAATCTAAAATATCAGCAATGAACAATGTTTGGGGAAAGACAATTAAGTTCCTTGATTAATTTTAATCTTGGATTAGCGTTAATCGGCTTTCGAACTGAACTTTTGGGCCAGTGGTGCGGGTGTGAACGGGATGAAAACGGTATACCGGCTAACATCCAAAAGCAAATCAAGCTGTGTATTGTTATGAGTAACCCAAACAACGTGAAAAATCCATTTGCATAAAGGCTTAAAAGACTCCAAAAAGTGCATTCTGACAAAGGAATATTGGCACCGAATGGAAAGAAAAAAAATAATAAAGTGGAATTGCGTGACGCTTTAGTGTTGCACGTGACACCACGCCAACACATGAATAATTTGACGAGAAGGAAAGAACCCACATTTTCGCCGCGAGCAGATATGTACGTTGAACACAGCGACGTTTCATATAGTTTTAGCCGCGAGGTCGCAGCTGGACGGATCGCTTGTTTTAAATCTCTAAAATAATCCCTATACATGGTTACGAGCTGGGAAGACGTGAAGGCATAATCTACTAAAGGTATCGACGTCCTCTCTGTAATGCTAAGTACATTGACACTTAGTATTCAAGCAGTATGGGTTATTTCAGGGACAGTATTGAGTAGTTTAGGTTAAGCAATGGCTCTGATTTCGGAGAAACTGGAGGCAACATTCCTTTTTTTTCTTTATATATTGTATACTCCAAGTCGGTGAATTGATTTAAGGTTTATTGTTTACGACACACGTTTCATGAACAGCACTCCGTGATAGTTCGTCGGGCCAGAAACCGGCGGCCTACAGAGCTAACCTTTCGAAGTCATTTTATCAAGTTCAAAATTCGATTTCCTAATACCGAATTTACGGCCAGGTAACGCGTACAGTGGGAAAAACAGTCGCACGTTTTGATCCCGCGAGCTGCTAATTTCCAACGTAACGTAATATTATGTCCCGAGTAAGTTTCATTTTGATGGCTGCAAACAGTACACATGATCTACTACTACTCGGGTTTTCCAATTTTTATTAAGTGTGTTAGGGGGTGCTGTTTAAGCCTTTAAAGCACTTGTCAGTCTGCCATACGTTTTAAATTCACTTACAGTGCCTAGTGCAAGCTAAGATGGGCTATTCTTAATCGCATGTTGTTGTGACGATCGAGAAACATCTGATGTGCATATATTAACAGTGATAGTAATCCGAAATAATTCCATTTAAAATTGGAATTGTTCCCAGATAGTGTAGCTTACTCTTCGAAAAACGAAACGAGTTTTAATGCTTGAACACAAACACGATATGGTGAAACATTTTTTCGAGCCGGTTAATATGGAAAACAACCAATATGCCTCAGGCCTTTTATTTGTGCCAAGAGAATATCCACCAAATTACACCAAATTGTTGATCTGAAACCTGATTTTGCGTCTTTTCGGGCAATTTAAATCTGGAGTTTGCATCTAAATAACCCTGGCACAAGATGTGCTGGTTTGAAATGCACGAATCATAAATTCAGACCGAAAATGATTTTCGGATTTATGCTTTTGATATGTCGGTACTTTTTGAATTAATGACGTTGTGTATAGCAGCAGAACCGATAAAAACGAAAAAAAAAATTACTTGTTACAAGGTTTGCAACAATCACAGACAAGCCAAATACAGGCCCTTAGGTAGGAAGTAGGGGGGGGGGGTCTGGGGCTATGCTCCCCCGGGAAATTTTGAAAATTATGTTTTCTGAAACTGCATTTCGTCCGTTTTGAGGGCAGTGTGATGTGGAAACACTGCAGCTGAAAGCAAACCTAACAATGTGAATATTAATCAGATTTTTCAACTTCGAAGTGTTTTGAATAATGCATATGACAGAAATCATATGGGAACTGCGGATGTGAAATCAAATGAAGAATGATCGTCGCAGTTGTGATCGCAATTTTTGCAATTGCGTAACTGAGAAGCCTGAAAAAAAAATTCAGGACTTAAACGGGGCTTGAACCCGTGACCTCGTGATTCCGGTGCGATGCTCTACCAACTGAGCTATGAAGCCACGTTGGGATGAGCTTCAAGGTGTTTTATTTTTCGCAACGAAGTATAATAATAATGTTGGGAATAATGTCACAATTTAAAAAGAACAAAAATAGAAACAAAGTTACAAATTCGTATTATTCCGAATTAATTGTAACACATTCTCTTGTGAGACGTTATTCCATAAAGTAAATCGTGATCATCAGCAAAACGAGTGCAACTTTTTGGTACGGATTAATGGTCTCGTGCAGGTATATCAAACACCTCATTTCGTGTAGTCAAATGATTAGCTCAAATGATTATTTTTGTAGTAAAAACCTGCACCAACCAACGCTCTTTAAAAATAAAATCTTAACCATGAAATTCAACTTTAAGACAGTGATCACTACACCGTCCTTAAAGGGGCAATTAAAGATTGTTCGAACTGAAAATGACTCCAGTCAGCATTCGAGATGATTTACGTTTTTCTGCGCCATCTATACGTTTAAGATAGCTGATCGCTACTTATCTGACCAAACCGGTCAAAACATATGGCCCATGTGAGACCCACAAGGAAATCATACTACTTACAAACTCGAATGGTTTGTGTGTTATTTGTCAAACCAAAACTTTCTTTCCAGTCAGACTTGTATTCAATATTCACCACTTTGAAATGCCAAAAAAGCCAAAAAATGTAACTCAATCTTAACTCAAGCCCAACGCAACTCCGTGGACCTCGATGAATAGTCTCTCTCCATTAGTACTTTATCCAACGACTCAAACGCTAGAAACACCTTACAAAGATATTTAATGAAAGACGACAATACAGATCTTTATAGAATGATATGCCTCTGTGGCGTTTATCTCAATGAAAATAGTTACTAAAGCTTACATGTGACAGTAAAAGCATGTGTACCCAGTTTCAGTTTACTCTACCACGGGTGAGCCTCATAATAACAGTTTAAGCCGAAGTGAAACTTCAGAAGTTTCACTGCGGGTTAAACTGTTCAGTTCAGTAAGTTGTAAGATTTTCAGCGAGATTAGAAAAAGATTGAAGTAACTTGTGTGTCCTTTCAGTTGCAGATCAATAGTACATAAATAGTTCTTCTTAAGAATGTGGTCCGTGCTGGTTTTCCTAACTTTACTTAAATACACAGGTAAGTGTTTGGTGAGTGTTAGTGTCATATGTTGTATAAGAGTTTCAGTGCATGTTTTAACAGGTAGTTGTATATCACTGATGTGCTGACTATTTGATGTATTGTTTTCTTATCTTTTGCAGTTTGTACAGTCATAGGCGACACTAAAAGAGTAAGTTGCATGACTCTTCACCTCATGCATGTATTTGTTTTTTGTTTTGTTTTCATGGATGACTGTTTGGAAAATGACAGACGCCATCAAGACAACGCCTTTGAGGTCCTAAAGCGGTCGACAGTAATTACCTGTCACTGACCTTGTATTCGAGAATTCCGCTTGAGGTGTAAATTGGACGATATGTAGCTTTTTAACAATTGGCAACATTGGCCGGGTTCTCTAAGCGTTTTGTTGTTTCACTTATGGAACTTTAGTTGTGTCACTTATTGAACTAAAGCTGACATATAGCTTTGAAATGAAGAATGATCGTCGCAGTTGTGATCGCAATTTTTACAATTGCTTAAAGAAGCCTTTTTTTTTTCAGGCTTCTTTAAGCAATAGTAAAATTTGCGATCACAACTGCGACGATCATTCTTCATTTGATTTCATATCCGCAGTTCACATATGATTTCTTTCATGTGCATCATTCACTGACATATAGCTTTGGCGAGCTTGTAATTGAATCTGAGATATTTCCGACCGAGACATCAGGACTTATCCTTGATTTTTAAATAAATTATTTTGTGTTCCTGGAGTCCATGATTCTAACCCCTCACAAATTCGTCTTCTAGAATCTTCACCGTCTTATGACCAGGAGGGAAATAGAGGTTTACTTCGGTGTGAAAGATTATTCTGAAAGTAAGTGCGATATATGTCTTGAAAATCGCTGGAATCAACCTTTCGAACCTGACATTCACTACTAAATGAAAAATGTATTTGTTTTGTAATAGTTCATTCGTCAATCAGTCATTCATTTGTTCATTCATACAACAGAAATACATCTGCATTTGTCCAATGAATAAACCAACCAACCAACCAATTACCGTCGTTTGTATGAATATTTGCAGTTCCTGAATACCGTGTCATCACTCCACGCGCAACGGAGTGGAATGGAAGAGTATTGCCTCACTTTCGTCGCAGGCGGAATGTGCTTCATCCCGATGTTTTACATTATAAACTGCACGCGTTTGGATCGAAACTGCAACTGAGGTTAAAACGAAACCGGATGCTTATGGCCCCAAATTTAGTCATTGAAACGCACCACGGAGGTGGAGTAGTTACGGCTCAGCCCGCGCCGCAAAATAAGTTCTTCCTGGGTAAAGTGTCATCCGACCCGAACTCCTTAGTGGCGATGAGAAGTGATAGGGACCTGGTGAGAGTTTGTTAACGTATTACTAAAATAAACTGACGCAACAGATCTGGCAACCGTTAATATGAAGAAGAACAGAGGCTCGTACCGTTATTAACCTCATCTAAAAACCTGGTAGATGCATTTGTTTCGAAATCCAAACTGACTAGTCGTTTCATATTTAGATTTAGCCTCTCAAGATATGTCTTTCATCTTATGCAAAGATGCTGTAAAACCCTTAAGCTACTTTGTCATTATGTTCCCATATCTTACTGTATTCATAGTATTTATCACACATTTCTTATGACCCTTTTGGAAATAATTGGTTGGATCAACGTGTTTACTCTCTCATCGCGTGCATGTTTGAACAAGTAGTTATACCGTAAGGAGAAAATGGGGCTAGTCACTGTTGAAACATAAAAAGGTTAAACGTGCACCATATTGCCGTCGTGAGCCCTTTTACGGAGGCTTCACTGTAACTATATATATTTTCTCTTTTTTCCCTATTCCACAAGATGGGCATGATAAGGACATCAGGGGACACGTTCTTTGTCCAACCTCTACCTTCGCATTTGGCTAAGCGTGTGAGAAGAAGACCTGACACCATACCGCATCTGATTTACAGAGGATCATCACTAAACCGAGGTGTTTCTGGCTATGAAGTGGAGAATTCAGGTTTGTGTGTGAACGTTATTAAAGAATTACGGTCTGTGGAGTAAAGATAGAGGTGTTACTCCTCCAAGAAAGTGGATTTACTCTAGAGCTTCAGTGTTGCAGAACAAAGTAACTTGAAGGTATATTGGCGCTTTAAGTTTGCAGCATTTCCTCATTAATTATGACAACAACAACAACAACAACAATAATAATAATATTAATAATAATAATAATAATAATAATAATAATAATAATAATAATAATTTTATCTATATAGCGGTATATCCAAAAAGCTCTATATCGCTTAACAATCACAACTTAAAAACTAAGCAAAAAAAATAGAAATGCATAAAAATAGTACACAAGAAATTAATAATAAGTAGCTCTAAAAAGATGCGTCTTTAGTTTTGTTCTTAAATACAGAAACCGACGGACTAAGCTTAATGTCCACGGGTAAGGCATTCCATAGCCTATAGGAGCCGCAACCGAAAAGGCCCTGTCTCCATAAGTTTTCAGATAAGCCTGAGGTATCAAAGAGGCAGGATGGCCGAGTGGTCTAGGGCGCTGGATTTCAATGCGGTGACCCGGGTTCAAATCCCGCCCTAGCCACTAGCTGGTGTTGTTCTGGGTTCGTGCCTGGATCAACTCCTCGGTCATCCTTGTAAATAACCAACTGGTCTGCCTCCTGCCAGTTGGGATTCTGAACTCTGTTGTTTTCATTTGTATTATTTGTTTCATTGTCCATGAAAAGCCCCTTTAGGGGAGTGGTCAATTAAGTATTTATGTTATCAGGAGCCCATAAATAGGAGCCTTCCTCTCTCATACAAGCCCT
>OX419344.1:18487224-18559724 GCA_948470475.1 Galaxea fascicularis
ACTTCAAAGACAGGATTTGATCGTTTTCAGCAGCAAGCGTAAACTTTGCATGGCAATTTCCGGCGTGGGAATTAAAAAACGTTATGAAGCTCTAATAACGAGCCTCGTGATTCTCTCCTTAGTCGTTACCTCCTGATGGTAAAGTGGCATTATCAGTCAGGGCAAAAATGCACAAAAGACGTACAGTGTAAGCAAGAATTCTAAAGAATCTCCATCGACGTGAGATTGTGGCAAATGATGCTAAAATTCCAAATTTTACTTGAAAGACGCGGAAAGAACTGTAGGAAACATCCGGTTAATTATTAACACCTATTTTCATTTTTTTTTCAATGTCTTGCTAGTTGCCATCTTGGATTTGATGATGTTATACGGTTGCCGCTAAAGGCAACCATATGACACCATGAAATTCAAAATGGCTCCTCGCGTGAAATTTACAAGCGAAAATGCGAATGACACTAAAATGATTTTTTTGTCCGACAGTGAAAACGTATTTCTACTTTTTCGAATAAAATTTAGAAATTACACTGTACTTCCAACAATTAAATCTCATTGTTTGTAAAACCTTAGAATTTAAAGTGATAGTACCGCCACCAGTCTGGCTTGCTATTTCTGAAGGTTCTTGCGTGCTAGAGATCACCTAAAATGTAGATTCCTCAACTTCGTTCCCAGGAGGATCTCTCTTCTTCTATTCGTACGTCATCTCGCTCTAGAGGCCCGTTTCTCGAAAGTCCCGTAAACTTTTCAGGCCCGGAAAGCCATTTCAAAAACTGCGATCCGCTTATTGTAAAACGCTGGCCTTTTGCTATGATTTCAAGATAAGAAAAGGGCAGATTTGTTGTAAAATTTTTATTCCTGAAAACGCCTTTGCTTTCGAGATACCTAGGAAATTATAGCACCCGAAATAGTCCGAAGTTTCGAGAAACGGGCTTCAGGGAAGAGGAAGAAAAGAAGCCCCGGGAGCAAAGTTGAATACGCCCCCGATAAAACGTAGGGAGCGAATCCACGTGAACACCCGAACAGCCATTGACATAGGACACGGGATAAATTAGCCTGAAGTGCAGGCGTATTTTGGGCGAGCTAGTGCACATATTTACGCATCGAGTATTTAGGCCGCCATCTTGGATAAGGTAAACGGTGGAGGCTTTTGTTGGGGCGAAGAAAAAAATCTCATATTTCCCAACTCTCCACATTTTGCGAATCCAAAATGGCGGCTAAACACTCGAACGACGAATACCTCTAAAACCGCCTGCATTGCAAGCTACGATGAATGGAACAGTGAGGCACTCAAACAGATTACGAGACACTTCAGTTAACTTCTGCTCCTGGACAGATTGTCTGTAAGGAAAAGCAATTTTCTTGAGAGAATGGTCTGGTGTGCTGGAAAAATAATGAATGGGAAATCAACCCAGTAATCATTAAAGCGTATCCTTTCTATATATCATGTTCATGCCTGATTGCATTTCTTTTCCTGCGCAGCTTAAATTCAGACCCGGAGACAGAGATTCTACGAAGATGACCAAACTGGCGAACTGGGCATCCAAGTATATAGCTAAACCTGACTCAGACCCGAATCATTTTGATGTATTCAGCTACATCACCGGGTAAGTAGAGCATACGCCCACGGACTCTGGGAAATTAACGAAAAAGGGATGAAATTCCAAAATGCCCCAGGTTTTTGAGTATAAAGTCGTGGTACTTTAGGATTTCATCCACGACCTGGTAATCTTTGTACCATCTTGTACAGTATAACAGGCGGCACCACAAGAAAGTCCTTAACTGTCATATGAATGGATTTCCTCCACAAACTCCAAAGTTGGTAATAGGTTGGTGTGAGTTGATCTTCCCATTCCTGTATCTATATGTACATAGTTCTTTTTCTCTAGTCTGGTCTTATCCTCATTTAAAGCTACTTCATTGTTTTGTCAGGCGTGTCGCATAGGACCTCGTGTAATCTTCGTGCTCTCAGCTTGTTTAGATTTTGCAGGCCTCTCCATCATCTTAATCACTAATTGCTTTTCTTCCTTTCATTTATTGCAGCAAAATGGCTGGAGGTAAGCTATCCTCGGTGATAAAATTATTGCAGAAGAACAGTGAATTAAACAAAAAGCGGCTAGGGAAAGCGCATCGTGAGAAAAACAGTAATATACTTTTTATTCGTGAGATGTTGAATATTCGGTGTCTTTGTGTTTTTTAGGTCGTGCCTTGATAAACCAGATGTGCAGGACTAAAAGTGGCAATATGAACGGTGATGTGGGCCTTCAGACAGCTCAATACGTGGCACACGAAATTGGTCATAAGTAAGCAATGTAACAATAAATCTGTCCCATGGAAAGCTTCAATGAGGTCCCCTATACTACTTTGGAAAATGCATTCACGTAAAAATATTGAGACTGTACACGCGTCACGGATAATTCCCAAAATTCGTTCACGTTCACGATAAAATCAATATCGGCAATCACGAATCACGAATGAACAAATAAACCTAAATCACGTTTCACGAGAAAAAAATAGTCCCAATCACGTTTCACGAAAAAAAGTATAGGGGACTCTCTTCAATCTAGAGGTTAAATGGAGAAGTTATAGATATTTCAAATATTCATAAAGGTTACATCGTAGGACATGGCTATAAACACCATCCACAGGGTAGTATACAGAGTAATGATGGAAAATATCTTTCAATAGCTGTCACTTATACATGTAACCGCAAGACAAGGTAAACAACATGATGTGAAGGTTCTACTCGGTAGCTTTATTTTAGTGGTCAGACTTTGCTGATTAAGGTTTCATCCACAGACCAAATCGAGTGAGCAGCTCTACTGAGTAGAAAGTGTTACACCATACATTTACTCGATTGGCCAGGATACCGTATCATTATCCACATTTCTTTACTTAGTTACACAAGGTATACAATACAATCTTAGAAACTCTGATGATTTTGCTATTTCTGATATTACATTCTAGTTTCAGTAATGTAACGTATTAGTTTTTACCATGTCTAGCCTTAGGTAAATAGGTGTTCCCAGTTAGTTGCTAATATATAGATTTAGGCAAGCCTAAAAGCGGAGCTCCACAATTATTTGCTTAATATTAGCATTTACAGATAAACTAATATGGCAATGCCACAGGACTTGAACCATGACTCCAGAAAGGACTTCTCTATATTGTGATTACATGTTACACATATTTTTTACTGTTTTGCTGCAGAGCCAGAGCCATCATTCAGTCAAGTGCAAACGTAGATTTTCGAATTATCATCGGTCTTTGTGGTGGTGGGCCGATGATCGGTTGTAAACGAAAGTTGATCGAAAAGTTCAAGCGACGCGACAATCGATTATGCTTTTTTCATAATCGATTGTTGCGGAAAAATTAAAAATTTATTGGAGACACAAAAGTATTAAAATCAAGAAAAATGACCGTTTAATATCTTGGTGTGAATTTGGTGTGGTGTTTCGTGGACTCCTATTAAACTTCTAAGTCATAACAGCAGATATAATCTACGAATGTGTTTACCTGTGCGTACACGCTGTCACTTTGACTTCTATGTAGGTGAAAAATACATGAAATGCTTATTGGCAGATATTTTCGATTATAATCGATGATCGATCGGTTGTGAAATCTCAACCGATTCCCACCACTACTTTGTGGCACAGGAACTATAATATGATTATGATGAGCAACAACGATTCACAAACTTTTCTTCATCACAGTTTAATTACATCTGATTACACTTCGATACAAGTGGTAAAAATCACTTAACTAGGTTAACAGTTCTAGTGTCCCACTATTAAACCAACTTCACAACCGACATGTATCGGTGACATTTTAATCTATCAAAAAATATTTGACAGCGAAAGTGCGATAAAACCTCAAAGTGAGCTCATAAAAGAACAAAAGTACTTTGCTCGCCTTGTTTTGAACATTTTATTGTGTTATTCTTGTGATCTATTACAGTAAAGACGATAGAAAGTGCCGTCGATGTCCTTTTTACAATAACATGGAAAAACGTTGAGCGAAATCGACTTTACTTTTCCTTGAGAAAAGTGACTGCGACAGACTGATCGAGCACAGTATTTTAGCCATGAATCAACTCAGGTGATCAACTGCAATTATCTAGTGATGTTGAGAATGTTTTTTTTCTTGACTTCGATCACTTACAAATATTGCAAACAACAAACCTTGACTACAAGTCGAGGGTGGTATTATTTTTGACATCACTGTTAATGATAACATCTGACTCAGGATTTCTGAAAAACATTTTTCAGCCGTAAACATTGAACAAAGGACGAAGTTTTTACTGCAATAGCCTTGAAAATCTGCGATTTTTTAACTAACAACGAGAATTGCTTTTGAGGGACAACATATTGCTGGCATTTCCAATGCTGCAGCTGTTAAAATTCGTGTTTACGTTTGGCAATGAGTTCAGTGTCAATTACTCTTTGCGAGTTTCCGAAAACAAAGCGAAGCCGAGGATATAAAGCGTCCGGACTTCGCTTAGCTTTTCTTCAACCAATACTTTGCCCAAAAGATGAGCGACAGGAGGGAAAACGAAGAATATTAGGATTCAAAATGAAATATTGGATCGAAAATATGCATTTGGAAAAAAGACGAGCATTTTTTACTACGAAAACAGCATGAAAACAACAAACGGTAAGCTAGAAAACAAATAACGATGGCGGCGAATGTTTCTTCGGCGTTTCTCGTAGAAATTGGAAAACTAAGACAAGTAACAAACATAACTCGAAGTCACAGAGACAAATCACCATATGTGATATAAAAGACACAACAGAAATACTAACCTGCGGACAGTTTAAGCTTAAGTCAGTCAACAATCACTCCGAACGCAAAGCTAAAGCAGAAGCCGTCATTTCACACAAAAGTATTCATTTGCTAAGCAGATACAAATCCTTAGCGGGCCTTGGAGTTTTTCACCGTCACTTTGTGTTACTCCCCATGTCTACCAAGGAAGCCTCTTCAATTAAGGATTTTTAGCGGCAAAACCGTCCAGTTTAATCCACAGCAAAAGTGAGCAATAGAAGACGGCGCCTGCATGATTAAAACCCTGCCAAACCACACGATCTTTTCTCTCGCAGATCCGTAAACTATAAAATAGCAAAGCCAGGCAATCCAATTTGCTGCTGTTAACATCCAAAGGCTGATTCTCATCGGTTTAAACAAAAAACAAACTGAGAAGTAGTCACGGTAGGCGGCGAATTGTTTGCAGGACTTAGATCTGTTGATCCTGGCGAAAAATTACGCCTCGTTTTGGTCTGGCTTGAGCCTGCGATCGAATTGAAAACCAGTACCTGGTCAGCGGTCAACTTCAAAAAAACAGCTGACCTCGACAGCTCATAACTTGAGCCCGCAATATGATCACGTGATACTGGTCAGCGGATGCATTGTTTTGACAGGTGTCATTGACATTGACATGGATGTCTAATATCAAAGATGTCCGCTGTAAACTAGATGGTCAGCTGGAGTATGGCCGCCATGTTGGATTATTATTATTATTATTAGGTTATTATTAATTATTGTGCGAGGTCGTCGTCGTCGTCGTCGTCGTCGTCGTTGTCGTCGTCGTCGTCGTCGTCGTCGTCGTCGGTCGCGCCCACGAGCAATACCGCTAGCCAAGATTACCATGAGAAAAGCAGTTGACGGGTTTCTATAGGTATGGGGCTCCGCTTTGCGGCCCTTCGGGCCGCTGGAGCTCCGCTACTACGTGTAAGCTGAGTAATTATTTACGCGTTGTTGAAGTTTATTTTTCTTATCTCATCGGGTAGAATGGCCGGACATCATTACTTATTCATGAGCACTGAAGCGGCAAAATTTGAATGCGAATGCACTTTGAATAGCCGAAAATAAGAGAGAAACGGCCCTAATTTGCCTGCAGGGCATTAATAAAACTCGCTCTTTTGACTTTCCCAAGTCGTATATAATGTTTTAAACAACGGGCTTTTCAAGAGGAAATCTATATCTACAATTGTAGCCAAAAATTGTGAAGTTTTATGAAGTTTTTGCACTAGCTTCCTGCTGTAAAAAGGCGACTAAGAACGCTGCCTCCTAATGCTCCTAAGTATTTTGCGCCCATTATGGCATTGTGCCAAAAACAGATATTAGCAAGGTGTATTCATATCCAATCTGAAAAAAAAAACAAGGTAATCAAGCAGTTTTTAGACAAGTAGCGAGAATATGTGTAGCGTAATAGAATGTGAACAGCAATTTTGTTTTTAAAGGTTGATTATCCCTGAAAGAATTGCTTGGTTACCCTCAGTTTTTTGTTTGAATTCCCGAAGCCCTCACTACATGTCACTAAGATGTGCCATTGCCAAACCCCACAGACGTTTTTGCTTTCGGAAATATCGTCCTTCAAACATTCCAAGATGTTTAGACAGGTTCTCAATAGATTTTTAAGTAAGAGGTGGTCACTGATAAAGTAGGAGGCTCTTCTGCAAAGCCAGAAGAAACAGAGCAAAGAAAAGAAAAGCGACTTAAAGGAGCTATGTCACGACGATTTTGTGGTTTTGGATCAATTCTTTCCAAAAACCGTTACTTATTTATACAAACAATGTTCCTGATAAACTATGAGGTGGATATCAAATTAATTTTATCAAAGAGAGCAACCAGAGCAACCCATAATAAGGTTTTTGTTGTTTTTTGTCGAGATAGCATCAAAACTTGAAAAAGTTGGCCCAACCTTTTCAAGTTTCAATCCATTTCCATCCTTGCCGCATTGGTAGCATCTGACGACATGAACCAGTTTTAGTGTCATAACAGTCTTAAATAACAAAACTAGACCATTATTTTTAGATCTCAATTGACCGCAAGACATATTTTGAGCTTTAAAAATATGCTAAAATAGCGTGACGTAGCTCCTTTAAACACAAAGTAAGCGGCAATCAATGGCCGGGTGCCGCCTTCTATTGAGAACCCTGTTAGAACGTTAGTTCGATAACAACAGGACGTACCGTCCTTAAAATACTTATGCACCAGTGATTTTTCTTTATAGCTTGAATCTTGGGCATGATGTTTCAGCCGAGTGCCCAGGGGGGACCTATATCATGTCGGCGACTCTTCCCGGTGGGGTGTCGGCCGCTACGTGGTCAAACTGTTCACGCAGGTCACTTGAAGCTTTCCTAGGGTGAGTGTACTCTAGTTTAAGTCGTTTGCAATGATTTGAGTACTCCTCTATTCCCTGGCCTCTTTGGAATTCCTCTTTGATTTCCGATTGTTTAAGTTTTCCAAAATTAGCACCCTTATTCTTTTCTGTGTTCACACTAGGCCAAAATCCGCTATCCCCTTCATGTTAGGTAGGTGATCATGCATCACCCGAATCATAAAATCTCGATGAGTTTATTCTAGAATTGAATGGAGGTAGGAATGCGTAAAACAAAGAGTGTTGCTGAAGATGGGAACAAATGCAAAATACAAGATACCCAAAACAAAACCCATTTCTCGTCGCACAGAATGTATTAGTAAAAATATAGGGTATTCACAGTCTGCTTTTTTTGTCTGAATTGTAAAAAGTGATCAGAGATCTCAGATGACGGGGAATGTGGTAAGTGTTTGAAGTGTCAGTTTTTCAGTGTTTTTACCACATTTTGTGGTAATACGTCTAGCAGTGTCAACACATAAATGATGTTAAGTATGTACGAGTTATCTGTCCGATAGCAATTTTAACCTTGACAAATATGCTCAAAATGCCTGCAAACCAGTGTCAGGTGTTGCCGGCAAAAACTATCGAAAGAAAGTCTTTTCTATGCTGAAAAATTGTACGAATTAAAGTCTTCATTGACAAATCAGCATTTTCGAAGTTTTTGCAAATAATTTGCTCTTGGACACTAAAAGAGAAAAAAAAAATTGTCACGTGCGGACGGAAACGTTTTCTAAACCGGAGACTTGAGACTTTGCCAAAACGTTTTCTATCTTCACATCGAAAGAACGCAGGATTATGGTTTCTTGCAGGAATACAAAGAGGGCAAAGTGCTTGCGTGATCCACCTACTAACATCAGCAACGGTAATCCTGACTTCTTAAGTTCGTATCAAAACAAATTACCTGGAGAGATATTTGACGGAAACCACCAGTGTCAAATGCAGTACGGGCCATCGTTCATTCTTTCACCATATCGGCCGGTAAGCTTGAATACTATATGAATTGAAAGGTTACTATCTGGAATTTTTTTTGCGAAAAATGAATTCTTTCTTCCAGTTACAGCACAGAGCCTGAGGTTTACCCAAAGCTGTATGTAGAGGGCGTTCGTTCCCGTGACTAGCGCCCATATTGTTTTATTGAAACAAAGAAAAGATCTTGCATAAAGAAAAAAAAGAATGGTTTACTCCTCTGGCATGGCTTCCGTGACATCAAGTGCACACGTTCTGTTCACTGACGAAAGTTTTCGTGCGTTACCAACCTTTCTACCCATTTTTTGCCGTCCTTGCCCAAGTACTTGTACCTTCAATCACAACACTAATACGTTTCGTCGTCGTAAATTATATTTAAGCACTATGACTTCGATTGAGTCCTTTTTGTAAACGATTTGTACCCAAGAGTCATATGTGAAGTAAGATCGTGCGGGTGAGTGTAGACCTTAGAAGGACTGTTTAAGGTGACATTGACTGACATTTCGACAACCTGAGCGGAAGTCATCATCAGGGTCAAGTGATTTGTGTAGAGTCTATCTTTTTGTCGAGGGTCGAGGGTTCCATGTCGAGGGTCAAGTTTTTTTTATTAATAATATAGGAAAATGTTGTTAAAAAAGAATTGTTTTAGTGTTCTGCAATTATTAAAGAATATGAAACCACTATTGAAGCTTCACTCTAATCTCGATCAGAAGGCTGTTTGTGTATCGACCGTGTTCAAAACAAAGCACTTGCGCGAGAGATTCGGGCATCTACGCAAGCCTCACCATCCCTGGTGATCCGTTTCCACCCCTCAAGTTCCGTCAAATAAGATGTTGACAGTGATAGCAACCTTTTATTGAAAGCAGTCTCCATGGGCAAGAAACCCAGCGGTCACGTCTAAACTAAAACTATCCCAACGAATGAAACCGCAAATTGCTCAATACATTTCGTACCATATGCCAGAAAAATGCGTGCCGCTCCGGCTTTACACAAGGTATTATAAAACGCCAAAACGCGTTTAACCCAACGCGAACGGGCCTCAGTCCTTTTTATACATACTGTAGAATCCTGGCTGGTCTCTCATATACCGGGAACTGAAATAATTAATCAATCCTGGTGTCAGTTCATCATGCACCTACACAAAATATGCACCTACACAAACAGAGGCAACAGTCAAAACTAAAGCTACTGTTTTATTTTCTATGAACAGACTACAAAAGCCATTCTTAACTTAATAGATTGGCCTTCTCTGAATTTGCTCTAAAATAACACTCGTTTGACCAAACAGTAGCGAGACGACAGTAACGATTTCGCGTGATTTTTCAATAGCAATTGACATTGCCTCCTCCTCGTCCTCTGCCTGGTACCACATCATCGAATAGCTGTTTAATTCTTGTCCTTTTACCGTACAAGCAATCTATTTCCAAGAGGAATGTATACTGTCGAATCGAACTAAATCGCGCATTGTAATAGCGGAAAGCGCCGACAAATAACGATGTTACGCTGTTTTAAAGCCGTTGATCACCGCACCGGAAATTGTGACCTGGCTGGTACCCATAATTCCTCGATTCGCTCTGACGAAGGGATAACGCTCGAAACGTCAGCTTTTAGAATCCCTGTACGGTGGTCAATTTACATTTGTCTGACTCTGTTGATAAGACCAAAAAATTTTTGTGTACTACTTCCCCACCGACGCAGCACCACAGTTTCTTTAGAAACTACCCCCTTTATTCAAGAGGACAAAAGACTTTGCTTGACAATCACCCCATGTTGTGAAACCAGTTATGCGAGCCACGTAAAATCTCGCTTTTTGTAACATTTCTTTGATTCGTGGTAACACGCGTGGTAACAAGCCGTACCACGCCGTGAATCTACCCAAATTTACCATTAAATATGGGCTTCCGTGGATTTTAAATGCAATTATCTGGAAGCAAATCACGCTTCTAAAAATAAGTTGGGATGTCACGGCACAGCACGTGCTATTCACAATTTCATCGCCCACCCCCATACTATAGGGGCAATATGGACTCATAAAATGAGTTCACGTGCAATTCGCAGCCGTTAAATTATTCTATAATTCTTACTGGGTTGTATTTTCATTTTTTTATATTTCTTTTTTTTTTCATAAAAAAATGTGACCCTCGACCCTCGACATTGAACCCTCGACCTTCGACCCTCGACGAAAAGATAAACTCATTTGTGTAACGTCAGTAGGTGGTATAATTACCCTGGTCGTTAATGTGATTGGTTAACGAAGTGGTGATGTTATTGGTCGACTGTCAGTCAAGCCTAGTTGTAACTGGTTGTGAAGACTTTAAACATCCCTTAGTTCGAAATCAACACAAGACTCTTTAGTGAACTCTTCTTGTCAGTCTGCAAGACATAACAGTGAAGTTCCTACCCCCTCTCTTTATAACATAGCCCTTGACAAGGATCTTCTGAAATCTTCTCTGAAATGTTTGAAATCTGGCAAGGCAAGTGAATCTGATGATATATCCAGCCTGGAGCTGCGCCTAATTGGAGATGCATTTTTAGACTGCTTTATGCCACTGGCTCAAAGAGGTATTTTGGAATGCAAATTCCCAAGCCTATGGAAACAAGCACAAGTGAAGTGTCCTCACAAGAAAGGGAACGCCCTCGACTTCGGAAATTACAGGCCTATTTCCCTTCTCAGCATTCCGGGCAAGCTTTTAGAGAATGTTTTCAGCCAACAACTCGACAACTTCTTATATGGAAACAATCTAATTTAGGGATTCACATCGACAATAACCTTTATTGGTCGCCACATGTAAAATCTTTGAGCAAACGTTTTTCAGCAAGAGTGAAGAAGCTTATAAGCACTTAAAAGGTCTCGCAATTTATTCCAAAGGTATTATTCCAAGTATCACGTATTCAATTGCACCATGGGGATCACTTCAGACCCTAGAGGACATTTATATCGGAGCAGAGAGATTTAGTTTTAAACATAAAGGAATCCACTCTCAGCACTCCTGGCAGCGACAAAATGGAAGTCATTATCGTAGACATTTACAAAAAGAGGATTGCAAGCATATCTTATCAAGCATTTTACAATAGAGCTCCGGCTGGTATAAACACTCTATTTACTAAACACTCCCTTAAGAAATCTCAGAGACAGTCTGAAGCTGTATGTGCAACGCCCTAAAAATAACTTTCTTCGATCTTCCACTCTCACCGTGCGCCTATTCTATGGAATAACTTACCCATGTACTTCAAGAGCAAACCGAACATTGTTTCTTTTATCTTAACGGGTTCCGACCAGGAAACTGTACTACGAAAATTGCGACAACGACGAAATGAAAAATCGAATTTCAAAATCTGACATTTTAGATAAAATAACACTTAATGGAATACAGGGAACAAACAAAGACATTGTAAATTGCATATATTATTGTTATTTTAATTATTTTATTTCTTTTTGAACACCATAGTCAATTAATTGTTAATTATCTTACTGGGTATTATATTTTTTTCCTTACTTAACACATTGTGAATAATTCATAAGTTTGTTAACATTATTTTATTTAATTTTGTTGTAGATACTTTTTAGTTTGTAGGTCCACATCAGCTTTTTTGCTGCATTCTATTGACCTACATGACAAAGTATGTACTGTTGTTGTAAGCAAGAAAGAATATCATGACAAAATGGACGCACTTGTTAACGACAAACAAGCTTACGAAGTACTTAAACGAGACCCGACGCCAGCTCTTCAACGAAAACGTAACAGCAAACTGCTTCAACTTAATAAAGCTGATACTATTGACAGCCAACGTTACAACAGACTGAGGTACCAGGTAACACAGCAACCTAAACTTTACGGACTACCGAAACAACACAAACCTGGTGTACCTAAACTGGTGCACCTGTTCCCTTTCATGTAAACATTTCTCGAATTCTTCAATTTCATTTAATTTGAAGGGCGTATGTGGCCGCTTGTACTGTTTCGTCAACGGAAGCGAGCTGAGTAAGGGGGCTCCGTTGTCTGATGGAACACCCTGTGGCATACGGAACGTAAGTAGTGCCCAATCTATTCTTTAAAGGTGTTTCTCGCTGGTGACGCTGTCATCTAACCGGCCGACCAAACTAGGCAATGAATCGAAGTACCCACGTAATCGAGAAATAAGAGGTTCTCAATAAATTCCCTCATTGTAAATGATCTGAAGCCAGGAGTGATGTACCTTAGTGTAGCACGATCGTTCGGATGAACGCAACCCTGGGGCGGGCTGTTTGAGTTGACAGTGACTGACGTTTCGAAACCCTGAGCGGAAGTCACCATCTCGACTCGAATGATGAATTCCGTTCAGGTTGTTGAAACGCCAGTCAATGTTACCACAAATACAGTCCTTCTCGGGAGTGCACTCATCTGGATGATCTTTCCAAATGTTAGCCCTTCAAGAAACGTAAATCACAAAATCTTCGTTATTCTTAAAACTTAATTTCGCCCCAGTTTTTCGCCTAACAGTATCACCACGGCCGCTTCAGTATCACGTATTCGTAAAATATGCATGACATACCTCATTGACTTAAATATACTAAGCATTGAAAGACTAGCGGCCGTAGCATCAGGAACTCACCAAACTTGAACATCTTTCTCGACAAGAGAGCTACAACGAGTTGCACTAGTACTTGAGTAATGACTAATGTCTCCATGATCTTCGGCTTTACCTCCCTCCACTACTACATTTGTGACAAACGAGTTCCGACTAGGAAACTGTACAACGGAAATTACGACAACGACGAAATGAAAAATCGAATTTCAAAAAGATACTACAACAAAATAACGGCAGAGATACAGACGAGGAGAAATTTGCTTTTGATAATTTTGTCTGAGATGAACGGAACATCAGATATAGAAATAGTAATTTGTTTTGAAGGTATCTATACACTCATATTTGACCCTACCGACTAATCATGCGTAGAACAACGGAAGTGCCTCTCTTCCCTTTTACAGATTTCAGTGACGTTTCCATACAAAGTAAACAACACCGTATATGTGATTTATAATTCATTATCAGAATTCAGTAGCTCATAGCCCATAGCTCATATTTTACTTATTCACTGGTTTTGGTTTGCCTTCTAGAAGCAATTCAATAAATAATTTATTTAGTTTTGAATTTTACGATATCAGAGTGCATGTAGAATTTACCCATGTGGAAAACATTTACAGTATTTTGGGATGGAGCCATTTGCAACTGTTTGAGATGTTGCTACGCCCCTTTGGAAACTGTACGCCATTAGCAATCTGACAATGTGACTTTTAATTTTTACTTACATCTTTTCGATAACGCGATAATCATGCGAGGTAGCATAGAGTCTAAAGTATGCGTAATTCAAATTCTTTCAATCTATCTCTCTACTCTGACGCATAGTGGTGCATAGGAGGGAGATGCCAGGACAATGGAAAGAAAAGGACTCCTGGGGAGTGGTCTAGTTGGTCATTCTCTTACAGCAAATGCACCTATTCCTGTGGCGGTGGAGTGCAGTACAGGACAAGACAGTGTAACAACCCACCGTGAGTACAGTTAAGGACGGTACCACTATAAGGGTGTTCAGATATCAACGGTTTATAAAACAGAGTGGTCAGGAGAATTTAGGACATCATCACACAAGATGAATTTGCTTGATTTTTCAACGTCTCCCACTACTTCTATAGGAGATGTGTTGGGGCAACGAATGAGCATTTAATTTTTGATCTTAGGTTTTAAGGGTTTTATACAGACATTTTTGCGCGTGTTACCGCTATGCCATAAATGCAGAATGATCTTGCCAGGAGTTATTGGGTGTAATGAGGCATTGTTTTTAGGAGTAAGAGAAACCCAGTTAAGGAAAAAATCGCCTACCTTCTGACAAGCTTTTTTGGTCAGTTGTTTTAGATTCCTACATGCTTGCTAAAACACAGCCTTGCTAAAATCTGCTTTTCCTAAATAGTTTCCAAAATGCTAATGGAGTTTACGTCTGCCTTTGCTTTCTCTTTCACTGCATGACTCCCAGAAATGCGATCAGTCATCATTTTTGCAGTATATCGTAAAATGACTGATTGCCTTCACAGATTCACATTATCATCTTCGATCGAGTTCTCAAAGTAAACAACGTATATTGAATGGCCTTTTTTTCTTTTTCTTTTTTTTTTTTTTTTCACGTTTGACCGCGATTATTGCCGTTTGTTACCTAGCAGTGGACCTAAAGATTCCACTGCAGTTTTCACTTAATTTTTTCACCTGCAGCCCTATGAATGGTGGGGACCCTTGTGAGGGATCTGCTAGGGAATGGCGCATTTGTAACTCAACGGTAAGTGTCGCTAATAATAATAATAATAATAATAATAATAAATGGCGGTGGAATGTAAGCGATACCATAGTAAGCTTACCGATTTAGTTGCTACAAAGAAGGGTGAAAGCTATGCGACTACTATGTCATGGATCAGGGCAAGAGTGTCATTTGCGTTGCTGAGATCAGCATTACTATGCTTGAGAGGTTCGCGAGCTACGAGGAGGGTCCATCTAGAATTGTTGGACATTGACTTTGACATCGAGAAAGGACATGCAAATATTTGTTAAACCTTTTTGAAACGATATTTTTCCTTCTTACTTTTTTTTATTTTCTTAGTAGACTTCCATATTTGAAGTTAAAACGAAAGTTTCTTTTTTAATTAAAATGATTGAAATGTCTTATTGCTTGCAAAATTAGGAGCAACCAATACTTTTTACTTTCATTTCGCGTCTCGTTTTTTTAATCTATTGAACTTTTCTGACCAAAATCAAGTCCTCTTCTTTTTAATCGAAAGAATTTGGAAATGAATAGTTTTTTTTTTTACTTATTGTATATAGGATTTCAATGTTTGTGTTAGTTATCAATAAATCTCTTCCGTACTATTATTATTATTATTGAGCAGTTAATAGTAAACATTGTGTTGTCAGCCTCAAGGTTTTTTGTCTAGTATTGAAGGTGGCCTTTCATTTGTATATATATATATATATATATATATATATATATATATATATATATATATATATATATATATATATATATATATACATATATATATATATATATATTTTATTATTTTTTTTCAACCCAATGAAAAATAACGACGCTTATCCCCAGACCGGTTGGCTCAGTGGTAGAGCACCGGACTGCTGTGCGGGAGGTCGGGGGTTCAAGCCCTGACCGGACCAACACTCAGGGTCTGTAAATAACTGAGGAGAAAGTGCTACCTTTGTAATGACATCTGCAAATGTTAGACTTTCTAGTCTTCTCGGATAAGGACGATAAAACCGGAGGTCCTGTCTCACAACTCTTCACAAATTGTGTCTGTGGGACGTAAAAGAACCACTAGGGACGTAATGAACCCTGGCTGTGACCACCCCCAGTGCTGACTTAGAGGGCCATGTGTTAGAAAACTCTCATCGGGTTAACATGTCTATACCCTCGTATCGTATCGTACCTATTTGCGACGGGCTATGGAACAATTATTACGCAAAAAAACGCACTGGGTATGGGGTGTATAAAGAGTATTGTGTGGTAATGGCTGATCAAAACCCTGGAACTTAATTATGCAAACATCTTTATGAACTTACGGAATCCTGAAGTTCACCTAAATGCATTCCTTGCTTTGTAGCCCATTTAGCTCAACTGTCCATTTATTCATATTTATTAGCCCTGTGCTGCAGGCGTTCGCACATACAGACAGCAGCAGTGCGCGCAAAGGCTGCCTGGTTCTTCCCCCTACACAGGAGCTTCTGGTAAGAGAGCAAATGTACTTGTCATATGATTATCAATATCGTTATCGTCATCATTATTGTCAGCGTTATTGTTATCGTTGTCATCCTCGTTTTTGTTACCACTATTGTTATTATAGTAAAATTGCGTTGATAATATCTGTGTGTTTGATTTATTATGTGAGTATCACACCTCTTTAGAAGTCCGTTAGACCTCGATCGGGAAGAACGAGACGTAGTTTTCTTTCAAAGCCTTTAGCTCTTTTCTTTCATGTAGACGTCATTATTCTTGACGGGAGGTCGATAAACTGGGAATTCCGAACTTAACAACTTGGTCCAGTAGTTTCGATAGAAGGCTGCTGATTTTAAAACTTTTGTGCCTATCACAGTGTAAGTTATAGTCAATGTGTCATGTAGGTGATATCAGTGCTTCCAATGTACTGACAGGTTAATCACAACCCGGCTGATCCGATTAACCAGTTTAGCAACCAACAAGATACGTCTTCGTACACACCATCGTCATTTGAGTCGCAAGAATAAGGGATATAAGCACCAAAGATAATTTCGTTCAATTCTCCCTGGGGCAACCGTCCGAAATATGTGGAGAAAGTAAGATGTGCGTTTTGCCCAAAGATATTAACCGTCCTAACGAGGTGCTTCCGTCAACGGGGTGGTATCAACTTTAAGTTTGCAATTAATTTCCCAAGTCTAACACTAAAGGCTCATGGCCACTCTCATTGGTTTCAGGCTGTGGTTCCTTGCTTTGCAGAAGTGGCGCAGTAGTACGTTCAAGGGGCAGTGTCAACGATGGCACGAGGTGTTCATTCGATAAAACAAGATTTGGTGTGTGCATTCAGGGGCGTTGTCGAGTTAGTATAGCATGTGTAAATATATATCTACATACGTAACGTGAACAAAACTGAAAGAAAAATAATAGGGCGTATTGTTTTCGAACTATTTTGTTTATTCCTATGTAAGTGTAGAGAATAAGAAAATGTTAGCTCGGAAAATTCCGAGTGGTAGGTATGCCGGCCAAATGTTACTCATTCGACCCTTGATCGTTCCATTCCGTTAAATCTGTTGAAAATCCGGTGACCACTGGCAGAGGTTCGACGTTACTTAGTCTCAGCTCGGATTGCAAGGCTGCCTTAGCTTGTGTTTTGTAAATAGCTAGGTGCAGATAGCTAAGGGAATACATTGATTTTTATGGTATTTCTTTTTAAAATTAGAACGTTGGCTGTGATCATAAGCTGGATTCTTATGCAATGATTGATCGATGGGGCGTTTGCGGCGGTAATGGAGACTCATATTTCTTGATTGACTCCAACTATTCTACACAATATAATGTGAAAGGTGAGGTTGGTGGTGTTACTGTACAGCCTCCGAAATGATCGCGACCCCGAAATGATCCCCAACCCTGAATGTTACTCTTACTGTTACTGTAACTCTCTCACTCAATAAATTAATTAATTTATTTATTTACCGTCAGTCATGGCATATTTGCCATTGACTGGTTTTTCATTTCCTTAATGAAAAGCGTTCTTGGCTACGTATTCATTTACGGTACAATTCTGCGTTCTTAGGCTTTGGTATTTACTATTTATTACGTCCGGCCGGGGGATTTTGTAACTAAATCTTTTTGATCATGAGAAACGCTTGGCACACTCTTTTTTTTTTTTTTAGCTTACAGATTCTTTCAGTTCATTGAGGTATTGATTTGTTCTTGCTCCCAGGTTCTGAAAATGCTGACCTCATTACCGAACTCGCTGTGGGCAGTGTTGATGTCCACTTTCAGTTTAAGAGTGCAACAGCAAATGATCTTGGTGAGGTTTGCTTTCCTGATAATTATTTCAGGTTTCTGCATGTCTTCATAGATCCGTTAATCCTGCCTTCGATCAACCACTGATTTCGTCAGTCAGTTAGTCGAAAGGTCACTCAGTCAGTCAGTCAGTCAGTCAGTGAACTGAATCCACTTTTGCGTAAGCAGTATTAAATTTATATACGGCGCCGATGTTAACAACTAAAAGGGTAAGGGTAAGGGTAAGGGTAAGGGTAAAACTAAAAATAGGAAAAGGCTTTATTTCGTATAATTGTAGTGACACTTTTGACTGATACTAATCGGAAGAGTTATTAAAAAAAAAGATAGATTGCAAGACACAACCATAGAATAACATTGAGCAATAGATACAGGTGTGGGCACTGTTTTCTAATTCGTTTTCAAAGCATTCTTCATCAAAGGCAATGCTGGAGAAGTCTCCTTTTGTACGATCCCGCCAACGACATCCCACCAGGCTCACATCCGTCTTGTCATGTTCTTGATCCGGCGTGTTACCAACATGAGTATTCAGCTCCATTCGTTGCAGACCTGCTAATGCTCGTAGCTTCATTGCTGTGCACGCAATGAATGTTGTGTGCATTATTTAAATAAAAAAGAATCCGTTTTCCATTTGTGCGTTTTCTTAGCAGGGAAGAATCGAAATGATCTAAGATCAAAACTGCGTTTTCGGATTCTCCCAAAAAACGCAGTCTCAGTCAGTCAGTCAGTCAGTCAGTCAGTCAGTCAGTCAGTCAGTCAGTCAGCCAGCCAGCCAGCCAGCCAGCCAGCCAGCCATTCGTTCGTTCTGTCGGTCTTTCTTTCGTTTGCTCGCTCATTCGTTCATTCTCTTGTTGTAAATTATTCATATAAATGCCACTTCCCAGTTCCTGTCTTGAGCAGTTGATCTACAGCTTTATCCTTACAACCTTTTCAGGTGTTCAAGCAGCGAACGGTACTTATTTAGTCGGCGGTCACCTGTCAGGGAAAACTCAAACAACCCAAGCCGCTGGCACCACTATCTTCTATAGTAATAAGAAAAAGAGGGGTAGAGATGCCCTAAGGATCGCAGGCCCTACGAATGTCGTCCTTAGAGTAATGGTGAGCCTAAAAATTAGCTCTAATTAGAGTTCGTTTGTTTGTTAGGGTGAGAACCGTGCAACGCATGATTAATAGGTATCAGTGATTTTGAAAGTTCTCAAACTGAATTACTTGATCCAGCAGCCTTAAGGCGAGTGAACCAACATACAGTGTTCGTGCACTTTTTTCGACCAAAAATTCAAGGACTTTTCAAGGCCTTTCAAGGACACATTTTTCCATTTTTCAAGGACCCCAAGAGGGGCAAAATCAAGCCAATATAATGCCACATCAGACGCTCAAAGTAGAGAGTGCGCCGATTTTTGTCTCAGACACTTGTGAAGCTTTGTTGGATAAAACTGGCAACAAATTTCAAGGACTTTCCAGCACCGACCGCAATTTTCAAGGACTTTTAAGGCCTTGAATTTTTATTTTGAAATTCAAGGACTTTCAAGGCACATGCGAACCCTGAACATAAGTACGTATCACTCTTCCAGGCGTGAATTTTACGAAAAGGTCTCGTAATATTTTGTTTATAGTGCACTTTTCAAAATCATAAATCTCACGAAGTACTTCAGTATATTTTATTAACAAGACTATGCAAAAATTATTCGAGAGAATCGTAAAATCACTGTGTGCATCCTTTAAACCGATTTCACCAGTCTTGTAGACTTGCCACGTTAAAAGGCATTCGTGGGACTTTCCTAAGGTACTCCTAAGAAATGCAATTGGGAATTAATTCTACTGCCCTCGACCATACAGAGTTGAGTAATTTTATTGACTCTACTATGGTGAATGTGGCCATTGGAAGTTTTAAACCATTCATTTCAGTTACTGCGCCTCAAGTTGTAGCTGTTATCGATACAAAGATTTTCCATTGCCTTAATAAAAGGGAACTGGAATGATTTAAGTTGTAAAGCAAACATTAGTTTGAGATTAGTTTTGTCACGTAAATTAAGTCTCATTACGAATATTCCGCCTATTGAGATCGTAGCAGTATGCTGGAGACTTGTTGCATGTGCCCAGTTGAATGGCCCAGGTCCCACGAGTCTCTTGTACCTCAGTGGTAGAGTACCATAAGGCGTAAAGTGATGGGTTCGACTCCTAATGTTGGTGAACTCAATGATATTTCTTTTTCCTTTTTTTTTTTTTTTGTAGTATGCAAGTACGAGCGTAACGATGTAGAAACCAAACACTATACATCTTTTAATGTTTGTTTTTTTCCCAGTACATTTTTAGGCAAGGAGCGAACCCAGGGCTGGGTTATAGATATGGAAGACTACCTCAGGTTGGAGATCCACCGTCTTCATACGAATGGAAAATTGAAGCTTGGTCCGGTTGCTCCGCTACTTGTGGTCATGGTACGAACTATTTTTTTTTTAGTTAAAAAAGAAAAACGCAACAATGACTTATGGCATTGGGGTAAATATGGTCCAATAACGGATTTAACTGAAAGGTGACCAATAAACCCATTTACGCCACTCTGCAGAAAATTCGGCCAGACAAGGTTGAATACCGGCAAAGGTTATTTTCCAATTAGACAAGTCCGCTTATGTTGTTGAAATGTCAATCAATGTCACCAAAATTAGTCCCGTTCATCCAAAACAACACTCACCTGGACGATCGTACTTTACAAAGTTATGATTTGGGTCTCGGGTTTAAAATGCCACTACGACCAAAAAAACAATTCTTCTTTTTCTTTGGATTTCAAAACTATGTTTACTAAACACTAAGTGACCCAAGTTTTAAGTTCTGATTTAAAAAAGACGCCTGTTTATTTTAACTGGAATTTTGTTATTTATTGGTCCGCCATTACTAACTTTAAGATCTTGAGAGAGCTGGGTCGAGGATAAAATGACGCCAAAGACTCACTGGTTTAAGAATGCAATGCGTGTGTACGCGGCTGAATTAATATGCAGCACGGGAGTTTCGGGCTTTCAGATTTTTAAACTCGTGTTTTGCATATATAATAAGTTGTGTTTACACGCTGAAATTTTAAGCTAGTGAGTAAATGACGTCACTTTTCCCTAGATCCAAGCCTCTGAGGTCCAATCGGTCAGTTTTGAACGTGAGTAATGGCGGACCGTGAAATCCAAACCTTACACTCGAAATAAACAGCCTTTGGATAGAAATCAAAGCTCAAAATTTTGCCAGTCAAGTGTTGAGGAAACACGCTTCCAAAATCTGAAGATCATAGTGGCACTTTAAACCATTTACGATTTGGAGTACTGCGTCCCTAGTTTGTCAATTAGACGACCTTACGACGTCTGACAGGGTGGGGTACTGTTCGATGGCGTGTGAGAAGTTGTTCATGACTTCCTGGACTTTATTTCAACAAAGTAGAGTGGGTGCGACCCTTCCATGGTTTACCTTTACAACTTTGTTACCTTGTCCGGCAGACACCCACGACAACTCAGATAATTATTTTAAGTGTTCGTAAAACAGTTGATAAAACGATTATTCCAGGAGTACGGCCGGGTTGATATCACCCCATGTTCAATAAGCTCGAGCGTGTCATCAAAACAACAATAACACACATCCTCGAATCCTACTCATTTCATTTTGATCAGACAATATTGATCAGCCGCTATCGTCTCGGCCATTCTGTAATTGCATTGCCCACAACTATTTCCACACTTTCATTACATTACTTAACTACTTCAGTAAACGTAATAAACAAGACTTACGGTATAACACAAGTAATTCAATTCACACTCACTAACATACACACACTCACGAACAGGTTTACATAGCAAAGTCACACTTATTTGAGCCTGACATGTTCTAAGTTATTCAACTACCTCTAGTAATGTATTTATATTGCCCACTTCTTCCTTTTGTACAGATATATTTTTCAGTCTCGTACCTTAATTTGACTTTTGATTTAAAACCTCGAATACTTGGAAATTCTTTATACCTTCTACATGCCCATAAACAATTTTTTCCTATAAGTAACAGATAATTAAGTAAAGGGAATTCTGATGTTAGAAGACCGATTAATATATCCTTCAAATTGAGATGTAACGCCTGTTTTGTCAAAGATAAGTAATATGATTCGAAATCTTTCCAAAAAGAAATTGAATAAGAGCAATCATTAAAAGAAATGCTACATTGTTTCTGATTCACGTTTTCAGAAAGAACGTAGATCATCTGCAATGTACCCAATTTTGTGTAATTTTGAGTTCGTGTAGAGTATAGAGTTTAATATTTTGAACTGAAAGGCCTTCACATATGGCTCAAAAGCAACTGAATGGGGAAGAGAAAAAGCTTTTTTCAGTGCCTCGTCAGTTGAATTAAATTCACACTTCAATTTTCTCGTATTATGTGGAAAGCAAGCCTTTTTACGAACAAAAAGAGAGTAACAGTCTTTTGATTTCGTTTTAGTGACATCAAACAGGCCGCAGTCAATTTTGAAAGATGGATTTAGAGCTGTATGATCTGGATTATGATAAGCATTTCTTAAATCGAGCGGTACTGAGTGACGAAGACCGGTCCATTCCAAAAAGTTCGTCTTCTGTATGTGTTTTGCGATTAGTTCATAAGAATCGATGTTGTTAAGATCGAAACGCAAGTCTCCCACTGTCTGAGTTCCATAGTTACAGTACCTTCTGTAATGGCTGTTTTAACCAAAGGCGCAAAGCCAATCAAAATTCGGGAATGGCATTACCAATAATCTAGTTTTGAATGGAGAATAGAAAAGGGAACATTTATGTTACCTTACCTGCAACCTCACTATCCAGCCTCAGCTATGTCATAAAATTTTACTACAGGGGTTCGCACGCGCAGGATGAGGTGTATAAGGTCAGATGACAAAACCCCTGCAAGTAACAGCGCCTGTGACGGGATATCCAAACCAGCTGCCCAGGAACGATGCCCAGGAAAAAACTGCTCATCGAGGTAAGACCAGGTGGTGGGGTGTAAATTGTTATTCCCATTGTAGACACTATGAATCGTCCTTTTGTTTTTCAAGCTGATGACCGAAGGGCAAACGAGACGGGAGTGGGGTAATATAGCGGAACACGATACCAACAGCAAAGAAAGCTGGTAGCATGCTAGGTTTTTATTTTTGTAGGACTGACATGCGTCAGAAATGACGGCAACGCTAAAGGTTTCTTTCATTCCTGGGGTTTAACCTACGACAGTTCTTTCAAATGACGTAGCATCATTTTCACCGGAGTTTGGTCAAAGCTTGTGCAGAAAACAAAACTAGGTTATGCACTCAGTCCTTCAATTATGGTAACTACCATCACTTATACACTTTTCTTTATTGTAGGTGGATCACCACTCCTTGGTCAGACTGTTCTACAACTTGCGGCAATGGGCAGCAGAAGCGGAGAGTCGAATGCGTTATGGATCTTACCTCAACCGAATATGTACTTAGCAACAATTGTTCTAATGCTACCAAGCCTGTTGTAACCAATATACTACAGTCATGCAACAGCTTCGATTGTTATCCAGATTGGGATACTGAGAAAGGGTTCGGTGTGAGTATGATGAATAACAGATGGGATGAATAACAGAGTCTGTGCAGTAGCCTGTAGACTTTCTAAAAAGTCCTTCGTCCTATTTAGTATGGCGCGGGAAACAGGGCGCAGGACCAAGGACTTTTCATACTTGATTGGCGCCAATTTTAGCGACCCAAAAACTGCGCTTAGACCAATCAGAGTAGATCTTTGGCACCCTGGGGAGTAAAGTTGCCAATCAAAAGTAATTATGAGCAACGAAACGTGACTTGCAGTTGAATTTCAACATGGCGATTGCTCAAGCGATAACTGAAGTCAAGGCCTCGCAAATGTAGCGCGAGTCACGCTAGACAGTCACGACACTCCCAATTTTTGGTGCGAAACGCAAATGAAAACCCTGAAAGCGAGATAAGTCGACCCCTCGCTCAGCCGCTTCGCGGCAGATGTAAGTAGCCTGCAGCAGCCTCTTTCCCCTGGCTCCATTGCCTTACCGTGCTATTAGGACGCTAACCAAAGAGCGTGATAAAACAAAATTCAAGCTGATGCGGAGTAATGTTGGCACTCAGTTGAATGAAAGGTCTGCGGTACGGCCAAGCTGAACTTAATTCATAAATTTAAGGAAGGATTTGCCTCAGATTCCTTTTTTTAATCATCGAGCGGACTGCAATTAATCCCAGGATTTTGGTACTAATATCGAAACTCGTTTTAGCCTGGAAATGAGTACCTCTCCATGTTCAGGACTAGGGACGTATGACTCATGACTGTCTACTGAGAGTGATTAATGCTGTCTTTCATTTATCTACAGGGAGACAAATGTGGCGATCCAATCGATCCGGCTTTGTTTTACTGTTATCGAAGGGACCACTTTGGAAAAAAGAGTTTGGTTCCAGCTTTGTTGTGCCAGAACAAATCCAAGCCTAAGCGGATACCATGTTCCACCACTTCAGCTTCGCAATCTGTGTCATCTCCACCATTTCCTTCCACTTTTATGGTGCTGCCATCTACCACCATTTCAGCCCCGTCTTCTGTGTCATCTTCCTCATCTCATTCTACTTCTTTGCTGGTCACACCTGTTATCATTCCAGCTTCGTCGTCTGCGTCATCTCCTTCATCTCCTAAGCTGCTGCCATCTACCACCATTACAGCTCCGTCACCTGTTGCATCTCTGTCATCACCTTCCACTCTCAAGCTGATACCGTTATCTACAACCATTACAGCTCCGTCATATCCGTCACCTGTGGCGTCTCCGTCATTTCCTTTTACTTCTAAGCTGTTGTTATCCACAACCATTACAGCTCCGTCATCTCCTCCCACTACTCCGCGACCTACCACGCAGTCAACAACTACTACACCTACCGGTAAAACTCATGTTAATGGCCAAGCAATCCACGCCTAGTTTTCGTCTCTTTTAACTATGTTGATTTTACTGACACATCCCCAATGAGCAGCCTTGCGATGTAATAGCGATAGATAGAGAATTGGTTTCTCGTAAACTTGATAAGTGTAATCTTAAGAGGCCACATGCAGCGTTTGCATAAAAATTAAAGTAGGTTCAAGCGTAAGGCAAAGACTTAGTTTCATCACACGTTTAAGCGAAGGCTTAGGGGCAATCACACCCTTAAGCGAGAAGCCATCGCATAAGATTTAAGAAGTTTCTTTACATTGTGCTTTGTATGATTACAGTTCTTCCTCCTTCTACTCATTGTTTTGTTGTTTCTTTGTTTTCATTTCCTTTTCTTTTCATTTTAATAGGAAAACCACCTGAGAAATTGAGCGCTGGTGTGATAGCATGCATTGTTGTTGGGGTGCTGATCATTCCAGCTGTGTTTATAGCCGGAGTGTATTACTTCTGCTGGGGACGGAATCGTAAGCCCTTTTGCTGCCTTCGGAAGACTAAAGACCGTCGCACTTTTAGCAAGATTGATATTCCACTTGACTATCAGCCAAGTCAAGTAAGCTGCTGATTTGGAAAGAGCGGGTCTAATTAACAATTAGACCCGTGGCCCTTGAGGGCGAAGGGTCTAATTGTTTTAGGATCACCCAACTAGTCGGACAGCAAAGGCAATAATAAAGTTAGCAAATGCAAGTTGAAGAAATATTTATTTGGGAATAAAACGAAAGAAAGTGTAACGCTCGATTGCTACTCGAGGACTATTACTAATAGTCCTCTAGTAGCGTAGCCAATCAAAATGCAGGATTTGCATTAGTCCACTAGTTGGGTGATACTAATTAAAGCAAGACTTTCTTCTTTTTAGAAAAATCACTCGAGTTGACTGTTTCCTCATCGAACACGTGGGTTTGTTTGTCAGAAGTGTACAAGGGTCAAAATCGCAATCATAAGCGCCATTTATGTTGCTTATTTTCAAAGGGGTACTGTCAAGGAATTATTGTTGGTAATTCGTTTAATGTGCAAGGGAGTCATTTTTTCTATTATGTGAACGGCCCATGTAATACGGAGAAGTCGATATCAAATGATATCTCGAAAGGAAAAGAAACGAATATATATATATATATATATAGTTTTTTAATGGCGATTTTTCGAAGACACGATGACAAAACTGGAAAATAAGTAAGTCTGGGACATAGGCAAATGGTGTCAACTCACTTAACAAGTACTATTGACGTCCGGAAACTGAACAATTTTTCAAAGGTTCTGTTGTTGAACATTAATCTTTGGTTTCATGAAGATTTCTCGACAGTGCCCCTTTGATGGGAACGCGTAACGTCACGACTACAAAGGCGCGTGTAGTGCACCATTGTCTACATTGTCATATTCACAGTAAAATGATCGTCCGTGATATTATTATTTATTATTGACATTTCCACTCAATCCCATAGATTGTAGGTTCTAGATTTTCACATATACTTACGTGCATACTATCATTTACGGGAAACCAACCGCAGCAATTGTGCGATAGTTGGCATTGCTGGCTGGGAATAATACCACGTACAATTCAAACAATGGGAACAAACATCAGACATGGTTTGATGCTACTCTGGTTTGAAAATTGATGAATGTAACTTAAAAAGTTACAATTCACGACCCAAACATTTTTGAGGCCACTCCCCGTGGAGGGATTTTCTTTAGTTCACGCGAAGGAAATTAGTACCCGCCACCGTTCCTTCGCATGTAGCGACCTATGAAATGAGGGTTCCCTCTCCCCAAAATCCGTAAGTTTGGGTAAATGATATTTGTTTTGTCACTAGACATTAGATACGGGACTATTGGATGGATGGTGTAAATTCAGAGTTTTGACTGGTTCACCGCCCATGTGATAGCAGCCATTAGTCTATACCTGCCAAATGGCGGCAATCGAATCGTTCCTGTTTTTAATTTCTTTTCTTTTTTTTTTTTTAACGAAATCCACGTAATCCAATAGTATTTTTGTTTTGTTTTGTTTTGTTTGTTTTGTTTTAATTTTTTTATTAAAACACTGTTTTTGGATTTGACATAATTTCAGCCTACTCATATCCAACGCGTATTTGTGGATTTTTTTTTCTTATTAGATAAGATTTAAATTGAGTTTTTTACTCGGTGGTTTTCTCTTTCTTCATTTTTTCATTTGAGTTTGGGCTGGTCGTTAACTTTTCGTGGTGTTCCCTGAGGCAAGAACCTTTCCGCGACGTCTGTGTATACCTCTGTGTAAAGTTGGGTACAGAGGACATATTGTGGGATGTTCTCTTGTGATGGACTGGTATCCCATGCATGGGGAGTAGTTATACTCATTAGTTTTTTTTTGGTGGGTATGCTTCATACTCGCTACACTGTGATGAGTAGCACCCCTTCCAGGAGGAAGCAGTTAGTGGTGCTTCTCACTTCATGCTGGGTATCCTGTGATGGCTGAGGGAGTAGCGACACTGCCGCCTGTTGTTGGGGACAATCTATAGATCCACGTTTGAATATCATGAGAAAGTAAGTTATTTAGTTCGAGATTTCATTGTTTATCCAAGTTTCCCCTGCCGGATTGTACACTGATACCCAAAGACAGTCAAAAAAATTACTTTTTAAATATAACTTTATAGATGTGCATTTATAGTAGGTATTGGAGAATTTCAGTGCCTAACGATAGGAAGCACATTACTAACTGGCTAGCAACGTTGTTGTCCCATTGGTTGTAAAGTGTGGAGTGTAAACTATTCTACTGATTTTGCTTAGAAATTTGGACATGATATTGTATTTAAATGTGAATTGTGTAAATATTTTAAATCCTTAACCATTTTACCTGATGCTTAGATTATTTAATTTTTAAAACAAATCATTGTTGAAGTCAGGTTTTAAAATATCGTTTCTTTTTTAAATAAACATTAACTAATCGTCTGTCCGTACGTCCCAATTCTCTGTGAAGACCCGCGTTTTGATTTGGTATCAATATGAGATTGCTGAAGAGTTTACAACCGTATCGTTTCGTAAGTGCCTTCAGAGTTTACAATAGGTTGAGGACACCCGACATATGAAATAAAATCGATGAAAAACCTGTTTCTGCCCGCACTGTTCTCAGCCAGAAAAAACGTTAAGGTTGCCCGAGAATAAAAGTGTTATAGTTGTTCATGTTTTAAGCTTGAATCACATTAAAGTGCATCTCGAACAACAAAAAATTTGAATCAAATGAAGAATGATCGTCGCAGTGTTGATCGCAATTTTTACAATTGCGCAGAGAAGCCTGAAAAAAATTCGGAACTTGAAAGGGGCTTGAACACGTGACCTCACAATTCCGGTGCGATGCTCTACCAACTGAGCTATGAAGCCATTGACGTTGGGAGCAGGTCAATTGTAGAAATTGCGATCAACACTGCGACGATCATTCTTCATTTAATTTCCTATCCGCAGTTCACATATGATTTCTTTCATAAGCATCATTCAAAAAAATTGAATCTCTTCCTATCTAATTAAGCGTCCAAAACAGAGTTAAACTGGCACGTTTTAAGCGAGATCACCACAGAATCTACTCCTAGTCGATTTATGTGGAACGAAGTCACAAAGCAGAGCCAGGTATCTTGTGAACCTGCGTATCAGTGGTATTTAACGCTCTTACGAAAAAGGGATATTTCATTTTTCAGTAATCAAGAATTTCTTTAGTAAGACCTTGACACCTCTACACATCACTAATAGAACGTTAATTTCAAACCGCGACCACGAAATATGTTGTAAAATGAAGCCCGATTCTTCTTTTTACAAGATTTGTCCGAGTAGAACACAAAAGGATATGGAATTCGAAATTATCACTTTTGTAGGCAAATATGGAACGGCTCCCTTAACGGTAAGTGTGGCAATACCAGTTTATGAACAATGATCATCATACAAACACTAATAAACTACCAGGTACGTTTTCGCGCGAAACTTTCGAAGCAAAAAATATTTAAGTGAAACGTTTTGGCATTTCATCTATAAAATTGAAACAAAACATTACATGACCTCTTGGAGATACCAAATTTCTCTTCTCATGGTTCAACCCTGGAAGAGAAGTTTGGTATCTACGCTTGGCCATGTAATATCCTCTATATATCACTTCCATTGATTTGAGGTACCTCATCCTCTCTTGATAAAGTTGACAACAGAGTTCTAAAGACTTACGCATTGAGCGTGAGACTCATGCAAACGGATGCGATCTTACGCTCTCACGTTGAAACTATTGTTTCTGGCCCATTTAAGGTTTTTGATTTAAACAGTTCATCTTGAAGTAGAAAATTGCTGTTTAAGTACAGTAACTCCCTCATAGACCATCATTCTGGGAATACCTTACTCCACGTTCGATTCCCTGTGCACCGGCTTCGAACTCTTTCCAACAGTGGAAACTCTCGTGCAGAGCCAGCCTTGCACCAGTCAGTAAGTTAACTGACTATTGCACATGGTCACATGCTAATCGCACACCAGTAATGTGCATGCTCACATGCTAATCGCAGGCCAGTAATGTGCATGCTCACATGCTAATCACAGACCAGTAACGTGGACTCTCTTGATATTAGTTTAATAAAAATCCTTAAGTAACAACATACGCACTGCTGGCCAATGAAAATTGTGGAAATGTAGCATCATTCTCTCACCCCGTTTTTCATAATATTTAATGATATTATTATTATTATTGCTGTATCATGCTTAATGGTATCAATCTGTGCTTTGTGAGCTGGACACTGACATTTCTTTGACACTTTTTTTTTTAGCAATGGCACTTTTCCTCCATCAAACTAATGGTCGGTGTCTCTCTTGTCATAGGATCTTTTTTTTTTTTTTTTTTATGTGAGAGGTCTTCCAGCACTTCCTCTCTTTTGCTGACAAGGAGAATTTGTTTGCAGCTCTCCCACCGGTTGCTTTTCCGATTGAAATAACGCCTCATGCCGTCATTCTTCTTTTCCACCCCTTACCAAAACAAAGTTTAAAAGTCACAGATATATAAATCAGCAAATTTAAAAGTGATGTTACTGTGACTGATTTCCACTGGGTAACAGAGTGGACAATAGGCCATATTCGTATTCTCGGTATTGAACTGGATCTAGCATGAAGTGGAGGCTCTTGCGGGGGAATACATTTGCATATGAAAAGATTCCCCCCAAGAGCCTCCACTTCATGCTAGATCCAGCTCAATACCGAGAATACGAATATGGCCTATTTGTTATGACAACTCCACACTTAATGATCAGTAGCACAATCACCATACCCATTTGGGGGTGGTAGGTAAACTTTCACTGATTTTTTCTGTTTAATGGCTTCAGTAAAGCCTTCAGGAAAGCCAGATTTTTGCTTTACTAGAAACAATTAAGGCGTAAAAATGGTAAACCACATTATTAGATTTGAGAAAATAACGGGAAAAGGTGGGAAAATAAGCAAATTTTCCATGTAACGCGTAACACAATCTTCAAAAACACTTTTAACAAAAAAGGAAGCTCCCATGGACAAATGAATTATAGCCAGTGCAAACACACAACATACACTACATTTGAGCAAAACTACAACATTTCAAGTTTATTAAAACACATTAAAAGGAATCAGCATTCTTGTAACGCTGCGTTGTAGAAGTTAGCCGTTCACCAAGTTGTTGTTCACGGTAGGGCTGAAGTTTATATCTGTGGGAATAAAAACATATCAACTGAATGCTCATATGCTGTATTTTAACATTGGAAAAAATCAGTCACAATCATCGACTAAAAACGGAGAAATAACTCAAAAAAGTCGTCACGCTTTATTGAAACACGATTACGCAATAGCATTTTTCGAAAACTCACCTTCTTCTTGACCGTCATGATCCAAACAAGGTACAACCAGGTTCTAGAACCGAGCAAATCTGAATGCTCATAAGTTTCTCTTGTTATTGCCATAATTTCGTCTTCAAAGCTCTAAAGACGACTATAATATTACTTTCCGACTCAGTCGTTACGTTTTCTGCAAAGCTGACGCCATAATTAAATCGGGGCGAAGAAGCCATCCGCAATTTGCTTCGTAAAGACGCCATGCTTTCGGGTCGAAGAAAAGCTTAGTAACCTTTCATGAAATGTTATAGGGGAGGTCTGAGACATTTTTCAGGGGATTTGATTTATCGGGAATTGAGTAATCCGTAAATACCGCGTCTGAGTTCGAAATTAAAACAAGCCAGAAAAGCTCTCTCGAATCGAAGAATGGAGAAGAAAGCAGAACGAACAGAATAAACAAAAGAACCAAAAGTACAACGAGAAAAATAGAGAGAAGAGGGCTGCAGCTGCTAGAGGAAAACGCCGACTTAGGAAAGCACGTGTTCAGCAAACATGGAAACAGCAAACAGCTTAAGTGGGCTCACAAAAAGAGTAGAAAAGAAAATTGCCTTGAAGATGGAAAAAACGAGGCAGTAAATAAGGGAAAGAGTAAAGAAGTTCAGAGAAAAAGAGTTTGAGCATGAAATAAAGCTAAAGAAGTGATTTTGCCACAAATTTAAAAAACAAATTCGGGTATGTTACCAGAATGGGTATGGTGATTGTGCTACTTATCAATGTAAATATTAACTAGAGGCCGTAATGGCCTTCACTCGGGCTTTTCGAGTGGCAAATGGATGTTGTCGGATGATTTCCGCACAGCCTAATATATAAAATTATACATGTAATTTGTGACTCAAACTCGATTCGTTAAAGCATTGGGCTGTCTGTGTAAGTGTGTGCCAGCGGAAATAAACACGACAGGACCGTGGGAACACAAACAAGCTTAGTTTTCTACTTTTCTGTGACAGACTTTTTAGCTTTTTCACTGGTATCCTACTGGGCTCGCGATCACAACGTCTTGATGACACATGGCATTCACGGTTGTCGTTAAAATACAAACTTAGCATAACGAGATCTGAATTCCTTTCTATATTTTATTTTCACTAAGGCATCACGTTGATCATGTACAGTTAACTGCATTGCCTTCTCAAATACCTCGCATTTTTCAAGTACATCTGACAGTTGTGTTAATAAAACTGATAAACTTACACATTCATGTAGAACACGCGAAGGTACAAGATTACACATAAAACTAACACACTACACAGACTTGATACAGCTGATAATCCACAATCTAAAAGTATACAAAAGAAATGAAATACTGATGACAATAGCCATAAAAGTAAAAACGTTACTTGCATCTTCGCTTCGATGCGTGGGTTCTTCATCACCCAACATGGACGCTTTCCTGTTGCTGTTGTTACTACTGCTGTTCGCGCGTCTTTGTACCTCTAAGCTCATCATCAACGGGTATCTTGTATTCGCCAGCACCTAAACTGTTCGTGTCAAAGTTTCCACTCAACTTCTTCAAGGAACATTTGTCATTGGTAGTCAAAGCCTTTGTTCACTTTTTGTACTCATTGATAGCTCATTCAGCTCATTTGATCTCATAATATTTTTCACATTTGCTTCGAGTTCGCGGAACGACCCGTTTCGAAATGTACGCTCACCATCATCATTTAGTGTGGGTCTACCGCGAACGGCGTGTGCGTTTGTAAGTGGTTTGAGCGTATTGGATACGACACCATTTGCCATATTTGTCCACATTTACACCATTTTGTCTACATTTGAACTGGACAAATAGCACATTCGTCTCACATTTATATCATATTTGTCCACATTTGTCTAGAAGAGCAAATGCATCTTTATCCTATTTGTCTTCAGGACAAATACCACATTTGCTTCTCGGTTAAACAAGGACAAATGAGACAAATATCACATTTGAACCACATTTGCGCCGCATTTGTCTTCTGTCAAATGCATTTTTTCACCCAGTGGCTGTAGGCAGGTCAACTTTTTCCTTTGAAAATCCGTCGAGGAATCCACAGTTGCTTTGTGCCTGGCTTTTCAACACACAAGACAAGCGTAAACAAAACGTAAACAGGTTTTTACCGGGTTTTACAGGTTCGTCGTTAGCGCCTGCGCAAATACGCCGGAAATGAGGTTTGTCGAAAACAACGGAAAAAAAAACGAAGAACGGACGACAGATTTAGACTCGGGGCTTCCACAGGAAGCCTGAGTAAATATTTGAAGGTATGTATGGGTGGGTGGATGTGTGTAGTTATGATGATTTATACCTGTTACAAAGAATTAAGTCATAATCATGGCAATGATGGTTATTGCAGATGCATATGACTATAATATTCTTTACCTTGCCGAGCAAACATTTTGACAGATCCAAGTTCTTCTAATACTCCAGGTCAAAAACATACATGTACCATGACATGAATGTATGGGGTTATTGGTTTGTTTTTTTGCATACCCAGGTCGCACACTGATGTGAGCAAAAGATCCCAATCTTTTGCCTGTGAAAATGCAAAGTTATCAAAGTCGTTAAAACCTCTTTGAGGGAAAAGCTAGTTTACATGTATGGAGAATGAAACAAACTTCTGTTATTATTTACTCTGGTTAATCTATTTGTATATATTTCAATGTTTTTACACTCATATTTTTAATAAGCTGTATTATTAATCACACATGGTATACATACTTCCTTTGAGAAATCGGCCACATTCTGCTTTGATGGAGACCAACTCCCAAATATGTCGTACAGTACACTGAAATCCCGTAGGTAACAGGGAACTGTCTTAATTGACATTGCTACAAACTGTATATATTTGAACTACTTATCAAGTAATAACTTTTGATCTGATGGCAAAAAATACTTACATTAATTAATTAATTAAAACAGTAAATTTTAATACACTTAAAATGACAATTTTTAATTTATAGCATTCCCACGATATACCTTCAACAACGTTATGACCTTGCTGGAAACATTTGTAAATAGGGTAGTTGAGAAATACTCTGATAGGTGCTTCAGCAGTTTCTTTCTGTCATTTCCCATTGGAGATGTCCAGTCAACATTTCCCTGTTCCTCCTGCCAAAGGGTGATCCGAAAACACTGATCCCCGGTGCGTGGACCCCCCTACGGACCAGGTCCAGGGACTGTCTTATGGACCGGTCCACGGACTACCCCTACGGACCCAATTTTACGGACCACCCCCAAAACAACCTAAAAATACAAACAAAAATAAATAACATTTGACTCACCGTTTATCTGCACTCGTGACGGCGAAATTTCAACCTTTCCCAAAATTTAACTCCCCAAATTTAACTCTCGGGTACAAGGTGTACAAATGTATCAACCAGATGTTGCCACGTCCTTCACTGTGGTGATGTATGGAAGACTGGAGTGCTTCGAAAAAGATCGATGAATTAACACCCAAGTCGTGTTTTCTTTCCCTCCGCCATTTTGTTCTATTTCGTGAAGCCTGGGGCGAGTTCACAAACCCGCGGGAGAATGACCCGAACAAAATGGCGGAGGGAAAAAAACACGAATAGAACTTGGTTATTAATTTATCGGTCTTTTTCGAAGCAGTCCAGTCTTCCATGCATCGCCACAGTGAAGGAATTGGCAACATGTGATTGATACACCTTGCACCGAGCCTGAGACTTAGTCTTCTAAATTTGGGGAGCGTAACGGTTGACATTTCGGTGTCACGAGTACAGACAACCGGTAAGTCAGATATTTAGTTGTTATTTATTTTTGTTTGTATTTTCAAGGGGGTCCGTAGGGGTAGTCCGTGGACCGGTCCATAAGGCAGTCCGTGGACCTGGTCCGTAGGGGGGTCCACGGACCGGGGCTCAGTGTTTTAGGGTCACCCCCTGCCAAAAGGTCAATGAAATTCCACATGCCCATATAGCTTCGACAAATTTAGCCTCATGTACCCCTTTCTATTGGTTCTGAAGTTGTCAATCTGGGAAACAAAATAATGTTGTTGAATAACCAAAAGGAAATTTTTGACACTTGCTGAACACAATTTCATAAAGTGTTATGAAGATCTATGAACTCTTGAACCATTACATGCAGGAAAACCTGTTTATTAGCTTTTATCATTTTTGCCCTTGAATATAGATGTACAGTCTGAATTTATATGTGAAATCAAACAAAAAGGTAGAAAACAAAAACCTGCAATATAAAAACTTGCAGGAGGTTTTGAATGGTGGGGTATAAAACTTAAGAGGCCTTCCATAGACACATCATCTTGTTTTGGAAATATGGTATCATACTTGGCACAAACACCTTTTTGGTTACCATGTTAATTTGCATATATTACAGATAGTTTGCTACTGAGTATCAGAACTAAATAGCCTGTGATAGCCTATCATGTCTTTTTTACGTACCATACACATAAACACATTATCAATAATGAAAACAATGAATTTTAAGAATGCTTGCACCACATTTTAATAGTAGAGTTACATCATCCCAGTGCATTACTTCATAGATGACACCTTTCACAAGGACATCAGTTATCCTCAGGAACATGTGAAGCTCATCAACAATCACCCTTTCTAGTGGTATTTCAAAGAGTGGCTGTGTCCTTGATTCAGGATCCTTGTGCCAGTTAGGGTGCAACTAACATTTTAGTGGTAAAAAAAATAGTTTACTGAGGTCATTCCTGAGGTTATTCATAATAAGAAAAGTAATTGTGATGATATGTAGTTCAATGCACTTCCGGCGACGTAAGCACCATGTGCACGCGCCAGGTCAATGACCGGCTGCTCAGTTTCCTAGGTCCTTTTAAATTTCGTTTTATTACCGTTCTAGCTGCCATTTTTAACTCCAAGATCTACCAGATTCTTGTAAGAGCCAGGAAATTTGAATGATGTCACTATATTCAAGAAATTTTCTTCTATCGCTGCGATTTTGGTGGAAAGTTTCTGTGCGATGTGGAAGTCAACTCACGCGTAACAGGGAGGGAACTGTAAAACCGGTTTTTTCGTCGGTTTTCGAAGCATTAAAAACCGTCGGAATACTACGTCGATTTCGTGGACAACGAGGCGGAGAACTGAGAAGTTCTTCCCGTTTTTCTACATCGTTTCCTTCATCGAAATCTAAAGTTCTAGCAAATGTAGTCGATTTGCATAAAACCTCTTCTGCCTCATCAAATATTCAAGATCACACCTATGATGCCATCATGGAAACAATTCCTAACACTGTTTGGCCTTATCCTTCTACCTCATCACGCGACAGGCCAACACTTGAGTCTACAACCACAAACTCAACCTCTACGCCTCGAGGTCAACCTTCTAGAAGCTCTGCCCAGCATATTCATACAACATCAAAGCTCAAGATTGTCCACTTGAACATTCGCTCCCTCTGCAGTCCATTGCACTTAATCGAGCTCAGGGACTGGGCTGCAGCGTATAAAACCGAAGTGATTACCGTCTCTGAAACCTGGCTGAATACCACTGTAACTAACTCTGAGGTTAGCATTGACGGTTATAAGCTCTACAGACAGGATCGGTTACGTAAACGCGGCGGGGGAGTCTGTGCTTATATTCGCAAAGACATCACAGTCACCGTACTGAAGGACATTTGCCATTTATCTGATAACTACTTTCATCAGTTTTGGCTAAAATTGCAGAGCAGGAAATTGCGATCAATCGTGATTTGCGTATCCTACAGACCGCCTGATTGTCCTGTGTCCTGTCTTGAAGAGTTTCTGAAACCCAGTTATATTCAAGCACTGACCATGAACAAGCCCATTGTAGTCCTAGGAGACCTTAACTGTAACGTCTTGAAGGAGAGCCCAGAAACCAAAGCTTTGTCTAACTTCTTGTCTGAGACTAACCTGAAGCAAATAATTACAACACCAACAAGGATAACAGACACCTGCGAATCTCTGATTGATGTCATTTTAGTCTCATCTCCTGACCTCGTCCATGCGCGTGGCGTTATGAACTCTCCAATTAGTGATCACTTACTGTACCTGTATACGTGGAGTTCAAGCTGAAACTACCTAAACCTCCACCATGTTATATTTCGACAAGGAGTTACAAGCGTTATGACCCTGATCTCTTCACTGCAGACCTAGCAAACAAGTCAGACCAACTTCTTTCGATTTTTTCAGAGGAAGATATAAATCATAAACTTGCAGTGTTTAACGACACTTTTCTTTCCACACTAGACGCTCACGCACCAATTAAGTCGATCAGAATTAGCAGTCGTCCCTGTCCTTACGTAACACCTGAAATTAAGGATCAGATGACCTCTAGAGATCAACTCTTTCGTCGTTACCGACAAAGCCGTAACGCAGACGACTGGAAGGCCTACAAGGAAGCCCGGAGATCAGTAAAACAACTTCTTAAGAATGCCGAGTGTGACTGCATCCGCAGAGAAGTCCAGTCACACAAGGATAATCCTGGATCTCTGTGGAAGATAATTAATACTTGTATTCCATCCAAAGAAAAAGAATCTCCGGTCTATAGCAGAGACACTGAGCTAGTTGCTAACGATTTCAACCAATTTTTCGCCTCTGTTGGGAGAAACGCTGCTCAAACCGCTGCACGGTTTGGCCGTAGTCAACAATATCAACACTTCTGATACAAGCCTATTCTCACCACCAACGATCAATACCTCAGCTGAGGAACTATTCAATTTCGCCCCAGTCACCTGTACACAGGTCGAACGTATTGTATTATCTATGCCTTCTAATAAGTCTCCGGGACCCGACAAAGTTAGCATGCGCACCATCAAAGACTGCATCCCCGTTATCCTCGGTCCGTTGACAGACATCATTAACTGTTCTTTCGCAACTTCAACATTTCCAAATTCTTGGAAAGCGTCTGAGGTCATACCACTACTGAAAGATGGAAATCACGAGGAGCCATCACATAATCGCCCCCTCTCGATGCTTGCCGTTGCCTCAAAGATCTGCGAGAAGGTAGCACTTCAACAGGTCAGCAATTATCTGCAACGTAACGGCTTCCTTAGTAAACATCAAAGTGGTAATCGGAGACATCACTCTACAGAGACTCTTAATATTATAATCAGTGATTTCTTATTGGATGCTATGGACAATAAGAGATTGTCAGCCTTGATACTATTAGATCTATCTAAAGCTTTCGACAGTATTAGCCATTCTATATTATTACAGAAGCTGAGCCTTGTCGCCGCCGACAAAGCCATGAAATGGTTTAAGAGTTACCTGTCTGACAGATCTCAAACGGTCCGTATTGGCACATCTACATCCACACCCCTCCCTATCACCCATGGCGTCCCACAGGGCGCAATACTGTCACCACTTTTGTTCTGTATTTACCTCAGTGATCTTCCACTCGCTCCACAAGTATGCAATCTCGAGTCCTACGTAGACGACTCTAAGATCTTCTTATCCTTTCCAATCAAAGATGCCGAGTCTGCAGAACGCGTTCTTGAAGAAGATCTAAGACGAGTGGCTGCTTGGCGTTGTAAAAATCAACTTTTAATCAACCCCGAAAAGACCAATTTCTTAATGGTTGGGACACAACAACTACTGCGAAGGCTTCCTAACGAAATCGCGATCTCTTTCTTGGGGAAAGTGATCACACCTCTCTGCAGCGCCAGGGATCTCGGAATAATTCTTGATAACAACTTAACCTACGACCAACACATCCAACAAATTACCTCATCGTGCATGGCCAAACTTTGTCAAATAAATAGGGTAAAGAACAGTTTTGATAGGAACACACTACGTACGATCATCTCTGCTCTGGTCCTAAGTAAGTTGTTCTATTGCTCCACTGTTTGGTCAAACACAACTGCCGCAAACATCAAGAAGCTCCAAGCTGTTCAGAATTTCGCGTGCAGAATTATCCCCAAAACCAAGAAATTTGAGCATATAACACCCGCGTTACGCGAGATCAAATGGCTACCAGTAAATGAGCATCTTCACTACAGAGATACCGTAATGACATTTAGGTGCATCAAGGGCCTGGCCCCCACATACTTGTGTGAGTCTTTCCGGAAGCGCAAGTCTATTCACAATCATAACACTAGAAACAGTGATTCCCTTGATATTCCTCCAAGTAAGACAAAGTCTGGCCAGCGACGTTTTCTCTACAGAGCAGTCAACATTTGGAACAATTTAGACAAAGACTTTAAACAGTTATCTTTAACATCATTTAAAAAAAAAGTTGAGAATGCACATGCTAGAGAACTATTTTAATGACCGCTTTTTATAATTTTATAATTTTATCCACCTATTATCATGATGTGCCCGTGCTGTTTAGTATTGAAAAGCCTTCTGGGGAATGCTAATAAAGTATGTATGTATGTATGTATGTTTGTATGTGAACCGTCGTGCTTTGCGCTCTTTTGCATGTAGTTCCCGCCATGTTGTTTACTGGATATTAAAAGTCAAGTAGTTCTGATCTTTCGCCTCCTATATAGCTTGCGGCTATTACAGTGATGAAAATTAAATTATGTTAAACCAAGAGAACATTCGTTCGCTATACCGGTCATCGTACCCCAAAGTGGGCGTGGAAACAATCCTCACACCTAGCCTTCAGTGGGGGGAGGGGGGGGGGTAGAGGGGGAAGGGGAGCATAAAATGGGGACATGAACATATTAAGTCAGCCTCGTCCCTATCAACTTTTAAAACGGCACTTAAGACTTACCTTTTTCGTCGCCACTTCCGTGATGAGTAATGATACCTTTGTAGTTTAAGTGTTTTAATTTTTATTGTTGTTATTGGTAATTTGTTATTGTTATTATTGTTATTATTTATTGTAAGCGCATTGAGATTCTTAAATGCGTATTAAGAACGTTCATTATTATTATTATTATTATTATTATTATTATTATTATTATTATTCATTCCGGGCTGGTCAACGGTTTAGAGCCTGCGGAGGTGAGGGGGGCACCTTTAGTGATTTAATGGCATGCAAAGCACACTTGCTTAAAGCAACTTAATGTGTCGCTTGACACGACTCCATAAGGGAGCAGATTGCATAGACTAATGGTTGTTGGAAAAAAAAGAATAGTTAAAAGATAAAACATTACTATGTAACTGTTGGTAACAGAGTTGGTGGCGTCGAGTAGTTCTAGGTTTGCGGTAAGAGCTTACTGATTCCGGAATATTGCAATTATAGGTTATTGTGAAAAGCACTGATTGGTTAAGAAGACGCCTGTGTTCAAGGGTGTCCCAGCCTAAGGACTTAAATAGTTTGCAAGTACTTGTGAAGGTTTTATAATTGTTACATATCAAGCCGGCAGCGTTCTTCTGGACTTGTTCGAGACGATTGACATCACAGCCAATGTGTGGGTTTCATGAGAAAGACGCATATTGAAGTGTTGGTCATGTAAGCCCTCTCCTTGACATCTGGTCTGCATGTCTTCAGTAATCTTCGGATAAGGCCAAGAGACTTATTTGCCTTAGCAGCTATCTCTGAGCAATGAGAACCCCAGCGGAGGGCTTCAGTGCACCTAACACCCAGATAGTCACACTCGCAGATTTTAGATAAAACCTCGGAATTCATGGAATATTTGAAGTCAGAGGGGTTACGCTTATTTGTGATACGGAGTAGATGGCACGTAGTTACATTGAAGACCATCTGCCAATCTGAAGCCCATTTAGACAAGTTGGATGGGTCTGATAAAGTCATTAGTGATTTATAAATTTCTGACAGTGCGACTTCAGATTCTTAAGGTCACTAAACGCTTTGTGGCCAAAACTGACTTATATTACTAAACGAGTACTTACTTCCAATAGATATGAAAGCAATTATAACAGGACGATACATAATGGTCTATTTTCTAATCTTTGGCAAACTATCAGCAAATGTGTTTATGTGCGTGTTTTGTCAATTTTTACTCGCCGTTAGTGTCTTGACAAACTCTAAACGGACGTTTTACAAAAATTCGGCACAGGATATTATTTATTTTTCTATATGTCATTAAAAGAAATAGTCAATTAACGTTAAATATTTAAGCCCCAAAATAAGACTTTGAATATTTTTACTGGGATTTTGTGAGTTATAAAGGAGCCATTGTAGGCTCTGTCAGTTTCATTGGATGTAGGAAATTAATTTCGAGGAATTTACACGCCTTGATGGCAAATTTCAGCCTAATTCCTACAATAATTCTTCATACATTTTATGATAGAACTCGCTGGAAAATTGACTTTTAAATTTTAATGTCTTTCTACTTATCAATCGCAGGACCTCATGCCGAGTAACGGGACACGTATGTAGCTTTTATCTGCATTCTTTTTATGGCTCAGAAAAATATGTAATTTAATTTAGAGGTAAAGGTGATAGATGAAGAGCTTAAATCACGTACTGATACATTTTCCATGTTAATAACGACATGTACATGCGCAGTAACGATGGTGAACAATTGTTATAAAAAGATGATGCGACACCAAATGTGTAAGATCGCTAGTGGGTATTTGTGAAAAAAGTTTATTAAGGGTTACTATTTCCAGGAGCCAGTAGTGAATTGTATCAAGGCAACGTGGCCTACGTCAAGAGGTCCTCGCCAGGTGTTTTTACATACATAAGCTGAGTGTTAATTCTTGGGTTTTGTCAAAATACGTTTGCACGATCACGCAACTGTTGAGTTAGTTTAAAGATCCTGGAAGTGTCAAAGAGCAGTTATTTTCCTCGCAGTTAATTTATTCTACAAGTCAATCTATTCAACAAGAGGGAGATTTCGCTGTTTTTAACAAGGTAATTGTCAGTTTGGTGAATATACTATAGAACCTCAAAGAATGAATAGGCAAACAAAGAATCATATGGAAGCAGATACCTGCATATCGAGACACAAATGTGATAGTTAAACTATAGCGTTAGGTGTACCAAAAGACCCTATTTGGTCCCCAATCAGTTTCATGGAGAATAGGTATTAGATTTCAAGGGATTTGAACAAGGCTTGGTTGATGTCAAAATTGAGGAAATTTTATGCAATAATTCTCGTTTGAAATGTTCTGTTTGATTTTACCTGCTTGAAGAATTGATGTATTTAAATTTCTTACTTTATTTAAGGAGAGCCGTGCATGCATTTTGTGAAAATCGTAAGGCTTATCTTGTTTTTGGATTGATTTTGTTGTTTATTTCATCTGGGAAAAGAATGCTACCTCAGTTACAGTAACCGAGACACGGGGAGACTTTCTCAGCCATTGAAGTGTTTAAAGAATATTCCATGGCACAACTTGAATCTACAGAAATAATTATTTTCAGGGATGACTTGACATAACGTCCAGCTGAGGCAGTGATCAATAAATATTTAATTACATTTTTGTCGAGAACGTGAGTGCATTTTGAGTACATATATTTAGCCAGAAGCTTAAAGTAATTTCCCGAGAAAATGTGATATAAGCTGACTCCATCAACATTCATTGATAAAATTCGAAAGATTGAGTCGTGTGACTGTTATTTTTTTGTTATTCTTTTGCGATAGCAGACAATAGCTATGCGGCTCACAACAGTTTTGTTGTTAGTTGTGCTTATCGTCTTTGTGGCGCTGAATATTTCTGTTGAGGGAAGGGGAAGAGGAAGCAGCCGAAGAAGCAGCCAAGGAAGCAGCCAAGGAAGCAGCCGAGGTAGTACCAGGCGCAGCAGTTCGAAGCCCAAGTCGTCTAACAAAGGTGCCTCGAATGCCAAACCTAAAATCACCAAGTACACGCATATCAAGGCCACTACCGTCCGTTCTCCTGTTATTGTCAAACAAACCGAAATTGGCTCACGTTCGAACACATTGCTGAAGGCTTTTGTCGGTTACGTGGCGATTCGCTATGTGCTAAGCAATGCTCGAGTGTATCGGAAGGGGTATCCAATGTATGGGAGTTATTTAACCATACCAGAGAAACGGGCAATCAGAGTTTCATATGAAGAACAGAAGCTGCTAGATGCAGAGGGAATGCTGTGTCTCAGGAACAAGTCATCCGCAAACCAAACCCTGCGTGAAGGCATTGACAAGAACCTGGTTGAATTGAATACTACGGTCGAGTACAAGGGATCCGGAAGGAAACAGACATTTCATGGAACCGAAATTTCCCTGGAAGACATAAACGAAAAGGACTTTGAAGTCACCAGCCGTGCTAGATACAACACGACGGTTGTGGAAGGATCGTCTTGTACGCAAATCCAGAAGACAGTCAACGGGACAATGGTCACAATGTATGAAACAAACCCCAACAAATCAAGCATGATTTGCGTGGATAACGGGCTGTTTTCAACTGTAATAGCTATGGCTGCAATTATTCAGATCCTTCGTTTTCTTCAGTAAGGTGTGTTCGGCTAAACGACGTTTGACTTAAGTCATTACTAGTTAGGAGTAAAACAGTGATAGTGTACTGTTCTGAATTATTGGGCATGCAGAGACGAAAAGAGTAAAAGCAAAATAGAATGTAGGTATGTAATCATACAAAAGCTTGGAGAATTTAGAGACCCCCTAGCATGTTCTTTTCACCTTTGTCACTTCTTCAAGGAAATACAATTAATCAATTGCTGCTAATCAGCTGCTTCTAGGATGCTCTGAGACTTCATATGGTTTTGAGCGGAACATTATCGCAGCGTGAATTTATAAAACCTGCATTTGGACTGAAAAGATAAATTGCCCGCACAGCATGCATATCAATAGTCACAAAAATAAATTAAATTTGTCGCAATTCACATTTGCTTTTGTCACGGGACGTTTTTCCAGTACAACGAGATGTAAGGAAAGTTAGGAAGCATCGCATTGTTTCTGATCATAAAGCGAGTAATTTAGGTGTTTTCCATCTGTGCTTAGAATAACGCTGTAGAATGTAAAATTAGCGTTGGATTGTAAAGGTTTGAAAGTGCAAATTTCCTCTATTGCTAAGCTTACGTAAGTGCATGAGTTAACCAAATATTATTGGTTGGAAATCGTTTATGACAATAAGGCTGTCAGTAAGAGCTTTGAGTTCTGTCTTGTAATGAAATGAGTAAAGTTCTCCAATAAACGCCATCTTCCTGAACGAAGGTCGCATCCATCGCTTATTAATAGATCTCGGAAGGTAACAGGGCACCTCTTGCTCAACCACGGAGCTAATTCTCCCCGCAAAAGCCCCTGTTACACTGTGTCTGAGGTTTGCCATCCTCGGAGTCCCAGGGGCAGATAGTCGGGATGGGACGAAGACTGGGCCTTGCGAAAGTTTGTAAGGCGAGCGGGAGAGCCCTTGGGTACATATCTTTAACGGACTAGCTCCAGAACCCATTCAAAACTTTCTGATTGGGCACGAATTTTGCTGCATTGTATTTTTTGTGCCCAACCGGCGATCAGAGGTGTTTTTTACGAACATCTACATAAACGTCATAAATACGACACAGACGGCTTTACAATATTACTGGGGGTTTCTTTGGCGTAGAATCGCTCATTGCATCTTCGCCCGAAAATCTTGTTCGTGGTCGCTTCGATGAATTTTGAAGCCTGCTTAAGGCGGGGTGGGTGTAGATGATGTGAACTGTTAAACTGTCACCGGAATTCAGAAATGCCGTATGAAACCCTTGCAGTCTCTATTTTCACTCTAAACTGGCGCCCACGAAACTACCGGCTTGCGGCTTCGTTGCTCGCATGTCGCGTTCGTTCCAGTTCGTTCCACAGATTTTAGGGCAAAAGAGATACTGTTTGCATCCAGCAATTTCAGTGATCACAATAGCCTCGACAATCCCCTGCTTACAAGAGAAGCTTTTTGGAGCGCACTACTTTGCACCTTTCAACCTCACGGTTTGAATAAAAGATCAGAGTTCAACTCTAGGAATAGAATTAGATACAATTATCACCCACAAGTATTTTTCTTTTCGAGTCGGCAAATAGGTTTTTAGCTTTTTATTCTTAAGATAACTTTTTGGATATGTCATTCAAAGGATCAGTCAAGGAACGTGTTACATGGCCGAGAGTATAGCACACAATGCTGGAGTTCAGGGGCCGTTAATTAGGATTTTGTCAGTATTAACAATTCAAAGGCCATCTAGTTTCGGATCCTGCTACGAAGAATGTTATTGTGAGCTAGAAAACGCCACCGTTCATGAGGCTTTTATTTGATCCTTTGGATCCTACTAACTTGTGACTGCATAGTTGGATTTCCAGCTTCTTCATTCATAATATTAGTATAATTTGCTGGTAGCCTGTGAATCATCCTGTTCCTGAATGTTTAAACGCCGGGGAACCCCGTGACTGACCAGTAACCTCACTGATCGCTCTGATGCCAGCAGGGTTGTCGTGATGTTGCAGTGGTTAGCACACCCGACTGGTAACTTGGGGGACGCGGTTTCGATTCCCACTCACGGCATGTAAATGTTTTTTCATTCAATTAGGATCAGTTAGTGGTTCGCTGTTGTTACTTTCTTCATTCAACTACTTAATAATATCTGTGCAGCAAGGCGTTGTGTATCCTTTGGATCCTACTAACTTGTGACTGCATCGTTGGATTTCCAGCTTTTTCATTCATAATATACAGCTATTTCAAAAAACGTTGTCAAAGGAAAAGCAAACATCCCATAAGCCAAGACCGCAAAGTAGGATGGGTGGTTTTACAGTGGTCTTCACTGCTGCAGTTAAAGTTAAATTTGCGACAACCAGCAAGACTTCAACTTCCACTGCAAACATTTGTCTACGTGTTTCAAAAGAGAAAACCAAGAACAGCTCACACTAATATTTTTATTACATTGTGTGTAATCTGTTCTTACTTCAAGTTGCTGCTACTTTGTCTTCCTAATGAGAATCAAACCACGTGCTGCACGTGCATTTGAGTGATTTGCATTTCGTAAATTACTCCCTTCCTTTGCAAAAATATACAAAGGACAGTAATGACTGAAAAAGCCTTGAGAATTCCTGCGACCAAGCATTTTCTTTTCTTTATCCTTTACATGATCTGACGGGTATGGCACGCGCCACCAGATATCTTTGCTAATGGTGCGGGCATTGTTGGCTAGTTTTAAAAAATCCCACATTACCTTGCGGTCTTGGCTTATCGGCTTTTTACTTTTCTTTTGACAACGTTTTTTGAAATAGCTGTATACAATATATACAATATAAAAAAGGGAGTGCATAGCTGCGAACTCACTGAATACTTTTTACATAACACACGAACTCACGACTTTGACAATAATGTTACCATTACCATCATAGAACAAATCACAAAAGACTGACAAAAGGAAAGAAGTCCTTCGAGAAAGAGAGAAATATCTCGTTTTCTAACGTGCATAATGTCATGTAAAAGCCGAAAGAAGGATTTTTCATTCCTATCTAATTCCTTTAACTGGTATCTTCCAACAAACGCTGTTACGATGGTACGCCTACAATGTTTTACTTCATCACTTACTTTATCAAATAACGATTTTCTTCCGATATTCCCATGTTTTTCCGTTGAAATAGATTCATAATTGCCTTTTCTCCTTGAGGCGTCAACTGCCGTTCTACTGGTCAAATCAAAGTCAATAGCTGGCTTATAATGAATAGACGGCCTTTCTGCGACTTTTTTATCGCCTTTTTCTTGGTTCCTGCAGTATGCTTTTCGTTCCTCGTCTTCTGATTTGTGCTTTTGCTTATGGCGTCAAAATATGCCCTTCGTCACCATCCACTTCTACAACTGCAACTCCACTCGTCTACAAGGTCATAAATTTCATTTTGAGTATAACAATTGCTAGCTTCTAGTAATGCATCGTTTCTTGCCGCGATGAAGAAATCACCTAAAATTGTGAGACTAAGGATCAGAGCCGGTGCAAATATTCTACCAAACGTTTCATTGGCATCCGAAAGCTCATTAATCAGCCTTGCTTTCACTCGTCCTAGACCCATCCAGTTCCAATTGAAAATACGGAGCTTTCGGCAATGCGGAGGAATATTTTACTGAACCCGTCCCAAAGATGAGTATCCCAAAGTGCATCTGAAAGCCACGAAAACAACCAGGAAAACTGCTATTAAAGACCAAAGAAGCTTCGCACATGCGTTCAATGTCCTCAAGAATATAGCAACCTGTTGGTTAATTCAAATTAGTCTAAAAAATGTCAGAGCTATAAAAAAAAGAACAATTCCCAAAACAACGTATTCTGCTTCTGTCAGAGCAGTGGCCTCTTGGAAGTTCACGTTTGCGTAGAAAACACGTCATTCACCAACAATTCCCACTGCGCCCGGGTGCTGATTTTAGAACCTGGTGAACGCCGTATATATATACCAGAGGTTTTGTCGGTGGTGGTTGGCACAAACAAACCACGTCAGTCGCCAGCAATTCCTATGCGCTCGTAAATCTGCGAGTGAATACTTGGTAGCACTAAGGCGTTCAGGGGAAGACGGATTAGCTCGATTTGAGTGGCGCGTAAAATCGCGACGAGCTCTACTCGGCCTATCGAGGTTTTCGCAGTCTCGCTTTCTCTCCTCCCTACTATATATTTAAACGCATGCCACGAAGGGTACATCCTCGTTCTGACTTCAGTGAACCGGTGTGCTTTCTTTCGCGGATGTTTCTGAACTTAACGGATCCGATTTTTTCACGCTGACCTTATCGTAAATGCTAAGGAAACATTTGACATACACGAGTCATTTCTTTGCATTAGAAAAGCACTGGGCGCTTTCCATTCGACCAAAAATTCCGGAAATTCCGCGTGGGGGAGCGAATGGTACAGACATTTTCCGGAATTTCATTCCGAAATTTTGGGTGTACCTCGCGAGGTTGGCTTAAAATTCCGTTCCATTCGACCATTCCAGCTCGGGCCCAGTTTCTCCGAGCCGGAAAATCAAACTCTTGTGCTCATTATCAGTGCTCGTCGTATTTTTATGCGACAGATGACTTAAATACATTATCGCAACATTTTTGCACTGGAGTGGCTACAGCAAACCTTAGTTAATAGTGCGAAAATGCATATAACTACGTGTCAGTAATGTCTTAATAAGTGACGATCACTTTCTACTGCAAAGCAAATATTCTCGTATTTTGCGGGGTAAACGTTTCTGTTCGCATTCTTTATGCCTTTTTTCCACTGAATAACGTAATGTCGTCGTCCTCGTCTAATGCATCGCTTGTTTCAACTTCAGAGTCGTCGAGCAACTCCAAAGCAATTAAAAGAAGCAAAGAGTCCGCCATTATTCGTTTCCCCTTTGTTTATTTCGTATTTTCGGGCGAAACTTGGAACGTGATGGCTTGAGTACAACCAATCGGAAAATACTGTTCCATTCGTGACATAGGATGCTTCCCATTATGCCAAAATTTTCGGAAATTCCGGACGGAAAGTAAATAGAACGCGTCGGTCCGAGTGGAAAATTTCCCGTCAACGTGGTCCACCTTCAAAAGTGGTCCTCTTTGGCTAGTCGGTCCGGTCCAACCAAATCTGCCAAACATTAGCGTTCCATTTTCAGAAATTCTCGTTTCCAGTCCCGCTCCTCGTGTACTAGGTGGCTAAAATGAAGGATGATTTGCTCGAGTACAGAATTTATTAGCTTCAGACGCAAGGCTCATGAACATTCACGTTATGACAGTTGTACACAAGGCTCAGGTACAGAATTGCATCTTCTCTTAGTAAAATGTTATTACTTCTGGCTCTTAAGACAGGTAAATTAGCGCGGACTTTTTCGAACTATTAATATTGTATTCAGTCACTGTTTTCTCGCGTTTTATCTTTGTGACAGTTAATAGCTTCTCCCAACTACTCTGTTTAGCTGTTTAGATTCTTAAGTATTAACCAGCAAGCTGCACCCAAAACTGGGAACTCGTCTTCCTCTTAAAACAAGTCAAATGACACTTCAGAATTGTCATCGTCAAGAAGCAACGCTTGGTCCGCCGTGATGGTAGGAGAGAGAACGTGAGAGAATGGGGACGACTTAATTACCCACAATCAGTTTAATCGGACCGTTATGTTCGGATGCCGTTCCATTTTCCCTTGGTTGGTCCCACTGGTCTCTAACCGGTCGGTCTGGTGTAATGGAAGCTACCTATAGACTCGGAAGTTCATTCCGGAATTTTTTGTCGGATGGAAAGCGCCCACTAACATCGAAAGGAGTTTCTTTCTTCTAGAACGCCGCAGTCATTTGTGCTCGCGATCGGTCCAAACAGATCACGCATCATGGAGTACCGAAATCGGTCAAATTTAAGCGGTGAAACGAGCGATTCTCCGTTCGTGTTGGTCGAATTTTCGGGTAAGTTGGCGAAGAAAGAAAGGAAATTTATCTACACGGCTGCTGCTAGTGATTTGAAGCGGATACTCCGCGTTTTTGGGAATTTATTGGCCTTCGAACGTCGACTAGTCCGATCTGGAGTCACCAGCCTTCCCTTTAGGAAGGCTTTATTTGGCTAGAAGTAACATTTTCACCGCTACTCGGTTCGTTGCAATTCTAGGTTTTTAACGGTCAATTTTTTATATCAACTTTTGATGACGCACACCACGATTGGGCTACCTGTGTTTATACCACAATTACTTAATCGTGATATGGGGAACGACTTGGTGAAAAGAAATTTAAGTAGTGCCCCGTTGGTCAAAATAACGTTCATAGCGGAGCCATCTAAGGAGACATATTTGCTTCTACATATTGATGGCGTGACACTTTTTGAGTCACACTAGGACATCTTGCAACACAACCGTTTGTTTGCAAGATGCCTGGCAAAACTGTTACTGTTTACGGTTAGGGGACACTTTGTGACGTCTATCACAAGGTGTCACGAATCTCATTATGCTGGTGTATTGGACAATCCTCGCTGATGGGATTGGTATCCGTGGAAAAATGAAGCAAGAAACCGCCATATAGACAATGAAGTAAGTCACTGTCTTTCTCATGTCTTGGCGCTTATGCACAACAAATTAAATATTACGAGAAAATTGCCAACCACACTGAGCAAGAAAACCACTAATGAGCAAACAATTAGGATAATTTTAACTGAGAAAGACAGTTCAAAATGATCACACAATGGACACACGTTTTTGGAGCCATATGCATGTGAATGCACTGATGCCTAAGCTTTGCCTTGAAAGGTTGTTGCCCACAGATGTATTGGCAATGTAACTCAGTTGTGTGCAATCGAAGATGGGAGAAGAAATGATAACGATGTTACTAAAGATGTCCTTCATGGCAGTACGACACAATTAATTAATTGCATAGCACATGCCTTCACATAGTCTCCTTCGCAGCCGTTATTAGGGTAGTCACGCAACGCTCCTTCCCGAGGAGCGTTACGTGACGAGCCTAATAACGGCTGGGCCAAGCTGTTGAAACTCATATGAACAAAATTCTTCTTTTACAAAAGCGTGTTATTCGATTTATATATGGCATGGAATACAGAGCTCATACTATACCGCTATTTACTTCTGCAAATATTATACCGGTTAATATGTTGTCCCTTAAAACTGTGGCTGCCCAAATGCATGATGTATCATTTGGCATTACACCCTCTAAAATATCAAATCTCTTGACTCAGTCTCAGGAAATCCACTCACATAATATAAGGTTTTCTATTGCTGGTAATTATTATGTCAAAAAATCAAGGCTTAATCAACAACTTTCTTCATTTTCAAGACTTGGGCCTAAAGTTTGGAAGAATTTTCCACGTAGCTTGCGCTCCTTGCCTAAAAGGTCTTTTAACAAAAACGTCCATGCACTTTTGTTAAAATTACTCAAGAATGGAAAAAAGTATGACTCTAAAAAAAACATTGTTGCTGGAATGACTGCTGGATTTATGGAACTAAAATAGCACCTTCCATATTTATTTATTTACATTATAACCTCCTGTAAACTTTACGTACTTTAACTTACTTTATTTGCGTCGTTGTTACTCGTAATCATATACTTGCTTGAATCGGTTTCACTTTTCTAAATTAATAATATTGTAATTTCTTTGCAATTTTCATTTCCAACTTTCTTGTTGTATTTTAATATTATCTGATACCCCTCGACTCGATTAGCTTTGCGCATTCGGGTGGCTATTTATTTCATTTATTTATTTTATGTAATGACCTCTCAAAGTTACTGTTAAAGGTGAATCATTTAAAAAATGTAACTCACCTTTTTAATCTCAAAATTGCTTTTAATGGTAAACATTTCAGTTCTAATAAAGAGCACTTTCACTCGAACAGTCATAAAAATTGGGGTGGCCAAGAAATCGTTTCTAAGGGAGAGACCATCATAGCTTGAGGAAATACTTATTAATGTTTTGCGATCGGAAGGAAAACAAGTAATTGCATTAGGAGTAAATTAACAGTTGACGCAACAAAGGGTCATTGCAGGGGGAACACAGTGTCGTGGAACTCATATCCTGTAACTATACTGATATTTATTCAAAGTTCATCATCACTGTGACTTAATTTAAAGAAAAACATTAAATTTTCCTTTGCTTTCAGTAGAGACCTTCAATCATTTTAATCAATTTTGATCATCTTCTCTCCAATGGGCAAGATATAAATGAATTGTCAACAAGATTTTTCCCTCAACACTGAAGTAATTTAGGAACCTTGTTGTGTAAATCAACGCATCCTTTGTTTGTTGTCAAGCAATCTTTTGTTTTTCTGCCTCTACAACGCGCCAACAGGAAGCTAAAAGTTGATTAAGGTTTGCTCTTGCCATAACTAATGAATTATAAATCCCGTAACTCCCGCTATGCCAGAAAAGCTTATTTCAACAACCCGTGTTTTCCTTTAGTTATCAGGAAAAAAGGTCACTGAATATTAGACAGGACAGGTGTTTTCTAAAAGAACATTGCGCATTTTTTTTAAATGTGGGATCTGATAATTTATTATCATCTTAGTCACTATCATGAGGATTTCATGAACAAATCACGAACTGACGTATTTAAGATAAAAATTAATTTCCTCTTTCTTTCACAACCAAGACTTGGATTAAAGCAGGGCCTTGTGGTGAGTGTCATATTAAAACAGAGAGGGGTGGCAGCTGGGGCACTGAGGTAAAGTCAAGTGTGCTCACCTTTACTCTTAATACTGTATATCCTCAAAAAATAATGATAAAGAACTAAGATATGTTACCAATAGTTACGGTCAATTTAATTCTCTTTGATATCGTTTTTAGGTCTATACAATGAGATGTCGAACAAAGAGGCGGATTCGATAAAGATTAAATATTTATTGCAGTACCTTTGGATTAGATTTATAAACAATATACATTTCTCCTCTTTCTTCAACAACGCAAGTGAAACTGTAAGTTACACTTCAAGCAATCCTAATGTAATATCAAAGAAACATCACTTTGGACTGAATTGATGTAAAATGCAGTGAGAGCTAACCAGCAGGCGAGTTCTCCAAGTTTTAAATACTTATTAAACGTGATGTGCAAAGTTGCGTTCGTATTCTGTTGACAGCTGTTGCGAATAAAAATGAAAATCATTTGGTATTTGCCAGTCCGTCCATACCTTGTTAGACCCCGATGACAGATGAGATTTCACCTGTAATAAGTAGTATTACATAAGTATATATTATAAGACGGTAGCATAATTATTGTAAAAGTCGTGATGGGTTAAACCCTTTAGTTAGCGAGAAGCCTCTCACACTAGTATTTCCATCAACTGAACTTAATCATTCTCTATAGCTAGGTTTCGTTAAATGCCAGATTGTCCTCTATTCCCTAAGAGACTGATCCCTTTGGGAATCAGTTGTCTCCTCCTTTCAATTTCAACTATGCTCGAGAGTTTCGAAATTGCGAAGAGAGGAATTGTATTGATCCACGACAAAATTAAATCGTTTTACTTAATGTGAGACAAATGATTACATTTGTCGTCGATGATATAAAACTATATACACTGCGAGGGAGAAAAATAGAAAAAAAAAATAAAAAAAGGCACATCAAACCTCATCTTTGCAAAACAAAATAAGCAATTCATAGTGGACGAGGTAGGCATTAAAATACACCCATCATAATCATGATTTGTGGAATATAATATATTTTACTGTAGACCATCATAAGATATCGCAAATCACTTATTTAAGTTATACATATTACAGTACAGTTGTTTTACACCACGAGTGAAACCGATCATTGTTCTTCCTAAGTCCAGAGTAGTTTCTTAAGCTTTCTTAACTGCAAGATTGTTCTCCACGCGGATACCGGCAATTACTTTGATCCTTTTAAGAATTATTTTCTCCCTCCCTTCTGTTTCTCTATGTCCTCTTCTCGTAAATCGTTCTCACAAAGAGAAGTTAAAAACTACTTTTAATCCACGACGAAAGCTTTCCACTGATGTGAAACAAATGATCGGATTTGTTGTCGATGATATAAACACAGTAGAGAAGGAAAAAACAATAAAATGAGTATATAAAGAACATGAGATTGAAACTAAAGTTTCCGACAAAGCCGATACCACTGCAATAGGAAAAAAGCAAATATAGAATAATGCCACCATACAAAGGCTCATCTTTATGGCTTGCCGTTTTTTATGATCAGTTCGTTGAGGTGTGTGAAGCATTTTGTCTTGCCTTCGAAGAGTAACTGCTATAGAGGAATATAAAATCGTTATAAATACCATTGGGGCAAAATAGCATACAGCCACTCGTGTATAGCTAAAAGCTAGAAATGGCGAGGACATCGAGTCTGCATAGCAATAAGTAGTACCATCAGTTAAAATAAGCTGATAAAAATACAAATCTAAAGAGTTTAACGCAACGGCCACAATCCAAATGGAAGCGATGGCAAAGGCGCGAAATCTGGAAGAGATAAGACGAAATTTCATCGGCCAGACCACCGCTACATACCGATCAAAAGCGATGCAAACGTGGCTTTCCATGGAAACAGTAAGGGAGACAGCCATGACAAAGTTCATGAGTTTACACAGGATCAATCCTACAGTACCACTGATGGGCCACTCCCAGGAACTGTCGGTCATCTCTCCGAAGCTTGCTGGAATAGATGTCAATGGAAAAACGAAGTCAGAGACAGCCATATTGACAATAAAGTAGTTCACGGTCTTCCTCAACTCTGGACGCTTATACGCAACAATGATTATCAGGGCATTTCCAACCAAGCTGAGCAAGAAAATCACCGACAAGAAAACAATCTGGGTGATTTTAACTGGGAAAGAAAGTTCAAGACTTCCACACTGACTGAAATTTGTCGACATGCTATGAACTTTTTATGGTTTCGTCTTTCTTTCCTGTCAATAGCGTCTTTCACTAAGAACTGGATCGGCGACCTAATCGAGCGCAGATGCTGTAGAGGGTGATGAAGAGCACACGGTATTCTGGCAGTGACGTTTTAACGTTTTCACTGATGAGGTCGATTATTTACATACATTGAAGCGAGGCTATTTTTTGTAAGCCTAAATTCACCTTATAAGGAAATAAAAAAAAGGTAAGAGCTAAATGAGCATTACAATGTGAAATACGCGAAATGCAGTCTGGATGACATTTTACGAAAAAGGACAGTGCTCATACTGGAATAAGTATTTACTTTCGAGGACTCCCTTCTAAGAAACGTGATCCCCTTCACGGAGTGTCAATTGCGAATCTCATTTCTTATCATGATGTACTTGAAGGAAAAAATTAACGCCAACTGATCGTTGGCTTTGTAAGTGGTTGTCGTGAACCTCTGTTCTATGTTCAGTCCTGTCTGTATCTCAATTTACATGCAGTTCTCAGTACGTTTAAAGAGGCTAGAAAGGGTTTTTAGCTGCACGCGCGCGCACAATCTACACACGCAATAACTAAGATGCACACGTCAGCTGAATGAATCAAAATCAAGTACACCGGAAGTTAAATACGCGGGAAATCGCGAAAACCGGAAATAAAATCCATACATATCCTTTATTTAAACCCGATGGGGTTTAAAGCTCGTGGCTTGTGGGTCGTGTGAAAATAATTACAGTATAAAACTATATTAAAATAGGGATAACATTACTTACAAAACACAGCTACCATGGTAAAAACCAAAAAAAAAATCAATAAGTTTCTTAAAGAGAATGTTAAATGAGTTCACGTAATTACATCCGAATAAATCGACTACAATAATTAAGAGATAAAATATTTAATAGCATTTAAAATCTTGGTAGTGCCTGGGCAGCGACTGGACCGACTGTGCGTTAAAATCAAGTTCCTTAAAATAAAAGTCCCTCTTCACTTTACGATAAAAATCAGTTAACTGGCCCGTGAAATGGGTCGAGACAGCATTCCAGAGGATAGCACCTCTATAGCTAATTGAGTCTTTAAGAAACTGTGAATTAAAACGCAGGACGACTATGTTATTACTCCTTCTGAAGTTGTATGCAGTGCAAGGTTTATTTACCAAGTATAAAAGAGCCGCAAGTGCTTCACCTATAAACACACTATGAAGTAATTTAATTAATCGCAATTAATAATAGAAAGTTAAAGTGTTCCAATTCGAATGTCGGTATACTTCATCAGTTGGCATATCTCCAGGTAAATTATATGTTATTCTAGCAACCCTTCGGTGAAGAGTTTGCAGAGAATGTAGAAGGTCTGTATTTGGACAGCCGCCCCAAACGACGAGTCCATATGTAACGGATGGCAGTATTATGTTAAAGTACAAGTCAAATAGACATTTGTTTTTTGCTCAAAATTTTGCTCAGTGACCTATTTTGATTTTTTGCATGCACGTGCCATTCATGATGGCTCTTCAAATATAACGGTTTCGAGGAAATTTATCCAGTAGAATTTTCTGTAAGCCGTAAAACACGTTTATTTAAAATGTATTCCATTTTACTGGATAATTTTTTTTTCATACTGTCTGAAAAGTTAAAGAATTTAGGGAGCTTTCCAAGAAAGATATAAGAACGATAGGTCACCGAAATAGTTTTCAGATAATTGACAAAAACTGACATTTAGAGGACCTTTTTGTGGACCTGCTGCGTTGCCATGGTAACTGATATGAGTTTCAAGGAGACATATAGTTTGCCTACACCATTAAATATCTTCCTTGCAATCTTTCATCGTTTCGCAAACACCACATCTTCCAAAAACCCTTTCGAGCCTTTTTAAATGGGTCTTCATTTCGATATCATTCGAAGAGCAACATTTGAGACCTTTAGGCATCCCTGGTTCTTCTACGGTGTCGGAAAATACAAACTATGAAATGAGTTGCAATTTCCTTTCTTTTTTTTTTTCGCTGAACATCGAAACAATTACTGCTCTCTGTTTGCATATGACGTTATTCCTTCTCGTTATCTTAATGGAAATCTATCTTTCGTTTCATGGTTTGTATAGTGCACTGAAAGCAAGGTAAAGATTGGGGGTGGGGGTGAGTGTTTTGCCGTTTTTAATTTTACTGTGGCATTACTGCATGAAGCATACATGAAGGTAGAGACAATACATTAAGTCTTACGTGAGGTGTCCGCTCTGAAAAATAAAAATGTGGCTGCTCGATCGGTGAAATGTTGTTTAGGATTTACAAGACGTTTTCTGGAAACTTTCTTCGTGCGGACCTCCCCTCAGGGGTTCAGCCTAAATTCAAAGGAAGAAAAAAATCACATTGTATGATATTCCTTGGTCTGAAAGACTGTGATGGTTTTGTTGGCATACGATAGACGACAACATTTCCACTGGTAATCCTTCCTGAAAGTCTTCGAACGTGTTTCTCAGGGAAAAACTGGCGATATTCAGCTTGACTTTTAGCGGAAAAAAACACAGCGATCTGATAACTTGGTGTAAATCTAAGGTAAGATCTTCAACATAATGTTTCTTGTTATTTCGATTCCGGTGGTACCCATTTAGAAATCGTTACAGATCCGTACTCACTGCGCTGGGCACACTAAAAAAAATTTCGCCGATCGCAACGGCCTTTAAAATCATCTAGTTTGTCACCCCCTTTAAAAATATCACTTCACCAACGCAGGTATATTTTGGCACTATTTCTTCTCTCTAGGATGCATATCTTGGTTTAATGTAACTATAAACACTTTTGTCTCACTTCATGAAAGTTTCGACCGGATCATCTGTTTCAGTTACAACGCACTGAATAGTTGTAATGTCCCTTCTGGAATCATCAGAGTAAAAAGAGAAAAAAACAAGATCCAACTTTTCTTACTTGAACTGGTGAATTCAATTTAATTCAAAACTTAATAATCCTCGCACTTTTGCTGATGTTTATAACTTGCTTTATTCGCATACAACTTGAAGGATGACAAAAGTCAGTCTGCCGCTAGAAAATCCCTAATTTTGTGTAGATTTTGAATGATTGTTCCATGGAAATACTTTACACAGGGTGACGTCAAAGTTTTCAGATATTGTTCCTTTTAGGTTTCTGTTCTACATTGTGATAACAGTATTGTAAAATTCATTGATTATTCATGAGGGTGCAAACCAATCCCAGCACAGTATTCAGATCACATGTACACAACTGTAAACCCCAATACAAATCAACAGTAGAATTAACTTTTGATACAGATCTCTACTGATTAAAATGAATAACAAAATGGACATATTTTCATCACAGAATTTAATTTTACAGGTTAAAACAGAACATACAAAAAAATGCGATGAAATAATGCATTCAATTTAATGTATTCATTTCACAAGCAGGATAAAATATTTGCGTCCGATCTGTATGGGCGTTTACAATGGCTCGCCTATCGGCTCGCCATTGTAAACGCCCATACAGATCTCCCGCTCATATTTTATCTACTACTTAAAAATCGCTTTTCAATTCCATGTCTCAGTAATTACTCTGACCTATCACAGCAGATTGAAACAGGGAACCAACCAGAATACGACGGAATTACATTAGTAACCGATGCCAAGCTCGGTAAATTGCGCTAGTGCAAGTCGCGATCGGTGGTTATAAAACTAAAGTGGCGAGAGTCACGCCTCATTGAATAAGTTTGAGATCTTCGTCCAAAGACTGTAAACAACATTCGCCGCCTACCTTGACTACTCAGTTTTGTCTTGTTTCAACAACTAGTGAGAATCAGCGCTTGGATGTTAAGAACAGCGAAATGGATCAGTGCTGGGGAAGTGTGATGTGTTACATTTGACTGGAAATAAAGAAAAAGAAAAGGTCGAGAAATAGCGAGTTTTTTTAATAGTCCGAGCAGATTCAACGGATTTCCCTGTCTTTAGTACTCCCCCAGCGCAGTGATGTGCATGTGGACAAAATGACCATTCCTCCCCCGTGTAAGTGCCTCGTGTAAGCAGCCGCAGTCACTAAGCTAGGGCATATGAGTTGTGTGTCCAGTCTAAACAAACCACGCATCATGGAGTACTGAAATTGGTCAAATTTAAGTGGTAAAACGAGCGATTCTCCGTTCGTGTTGGTTGAATTTTCGGGTAAGTTGGCGAAGAAAGAAAGAAAATTTATCTACACGGCAGCTGTTAGTGATTTGAAGCGGATACTCCACTTTTTTGGGAATTTATTGGCCTTAGAACTGCGACTGGTTCGATCTGGAGTCACCAGCCTTCCCTCTATTTAGAATGGACAGTGACCTTGAATTTAAGAAAGGGGTGGTATTGCATTTAGATGTTCCAGAAAGTGATAAGAAGCAGTTGAGTGAAGGTACGAAGGCTTTATTTGGCTATAATATTAATATTTCCACCGCTACTCGGTTCGTTGGAATTCTAGTTTTTTTTATATATCAACTTTTGATGAAGCACACCACGATTGGGCTGCCTGTGATTGAAGAAGCTTCCTTGGTAGAAGTGGGAAGTAACACAGAGGTAACAGTGGAAAACTATCAAGGCCACTAAGGATTTGTATCTGCTTAGCAAAGCGATGATTTTGTGTGAAATAATGGCTATTATGAATCTGCGTTTAAGTTTAAGTTTAATAATGCTTTTTACCACTGTGGAAGATAATAAACTGATAAATAATGAAAGGAAAAAAAAACTATGAATAGGTACAGAAGGTAAAGGAAAGCAATAGGGGGAAACTGAATTCCCATATAAATAATACAATACAATTAAAAATAGAAAATAATTACTATTACATTTACAATTGCAATTACAACTACAAACAACTAATCACAAAGATAATTCAGTAATCGATTCGGAGTTATTGTTGACTAGCCTAAACTGTCCGCAGGTTAGTACTCGTGTTTTGTCTTTTATACGGGCATTTATGTCAAGAAAATTGATTGGCACTTTGTCTAGGTTACTACGAGTTATGTTTGTTACTTGTCTTATTTTTCCAATTTCTGCAAGAAACTTCGAAGAAGCATTCGCATCATTCTTTGTTCTGTTACGTTTTGTTTTGAAATTTCATCCGAAATTGGTTTGGACTCCAAAAATATGCTTGTGTTTTTTTCCAATATAATGTTTTCTATTCAACATTTCGAGGTTTGGATGCTAAAACGTTTCGTTTTCCATGTTTTTGTAAAAAGGACATCGAGGGCAGTTTTTTTATCGTCTTTACTCTTATAGATCACAAAAATGACACCATAAAATGTTTAAACAAGGCGAACAAAGTACTTTTCTTCTTTTATAGCCGGGTGTCGAAGAGTACCCACTTTGGAGTTTTACCATTTTGTCTTGTTGTAGAATATTTTGATTTGATAGATTAAAATGCCACCGATACATGTTTATAGAATTTGTGACTCAGCGGAGGCACGTAAGCTTAACCGGTTGTGAAGTTGGATTTAAACTGAGTGGGACACTAGCACTGTTAACCCAGTTTAGCGATTTTTACCATTTCTAATGAAATGTAATCAGATGTAAGTAAGCTGTGATGAAGCAAAAGGCCGATGATATTTCGGGAAAATCTACGTTTACACTTGATTGAATGGTGGCTGTGGCTCTGCAGCAAAACAGTAAAAAGAATGTAATCACAATGGAGAAGTCCTTACTGGAGTTTAGGCAAGGACATTAGTGAACTTAAGCAACGACGACGGCGACAGCAACGAAAACGTCATTTTAAAATATAACTTCTCGGTTTTGTAACTTTTTCAAGATTATTCCAATTTGTTAAACATGAAAAATGCTGGCGGACTGCCCAGGGTCTAAGTTACTGTGAACGGTGTTAAAGCAAAGAAAAAGAAAGAAAACTTGCCGTCGTGCGGTCACGTTCTCGAGAAAACCTAAAATTTGATCATTTCACGTTGTTGTTTTGCAGAGGACGGCAAAGAAATGTCCCAAAATGTAAAAACGCACGTACAGAGCGATTGTTTTTGCTTATCAAGCCTATTGTTTTGTGGCGTTCTCGTTGCCGTTGCCGTTGTCGTTGCTTAAGTTCCCTAATATCTGTAAATGCTAATAAAGAAATAACTGTGGAGCTCCGCCTTTAGGCTTGGCAAAATATACATATCTAAATTCGTACAATTATCAGGGTAGAGATTTGCCATCTCTTCTCTCTACGAAAATGTTACTTTTCGTGCAACTGCTTAAAGTGCACCTGACCCCAAAATATTTTTTCGCTTAAATAAATCTTTGCACCTGTCCGAAACATATCGCGCCGTTTTGCGCCCATTTCAACCAGATAGTGACTTTTTATAGGCTGTCAGACTTACGAAATGTAGCCATCATCTGTCCCACAACCGAGCTTGAAAGGGGCATTGGTCTATTCCTTACTTGACGTCACAAACTGATTTGCATGGCATTAAGTCTTTGTAAAAATGCTTGCAAAGCAGTTTGTGACATCATGTAAGGGAGAGACCCATGCCCCTTACTACATAGCTCGGTCGCGGGACAGATGACTCGTAACTTTTATAGCCTATAAATAGTCAAGATTTGGTTTAAAAAGGTGCAAAAAGACTTAATGTGTTTCGAACAGGTGCAAAGATATATTTAAGCAAAAAATATATTTTGGGGTCGCGACACCTCCAGCAGAACTTAAAGTTCCTTTTGTGCGAGGCTCACGGGAAACTTACCATCTCATTTTCACCAAAAGTATTTCACTTGTTCTAAATTACTGTTTAAAAAACTAGTTGACCTCTCCAACCCTCAAACATTATCCACAACGTTCTAGCAATCATTGAATCAACTTCTTGACAACTTGCATTAAAATACTAAAGAAAGATTTGATTATTTATTTATTTTTCCATCCAAGCCATTCGCTCGAACGCTTTTCATACAATTAATGTATTACTGCTTTTCACGTTGCGATGTTAACTTCAATAGCGTAACTTGTATCTCCTACCTTTAAACCACTCACAACACATAATTCCTCGATTTGCTCTGACGATGGGCAAACGCTCGAAACGTCAGCCTTTAGAATCGGGATACGGTGGTCACCCCGTTGATACAACCGAATCAGTTCTTGTGTACAACTCCCACATACCTCGTTTATTCGATAATTGATATGGCTTATTTTTCATTTTTCTCACCGGGAAAGTGTAAAAGTTTTAGGGCAAAGATACTCATTCTTTTTACCCTTATCAGTCTTTGCCCAGACTTATGCATTTTATAAAGCATTTAGCGCTAATTTGAATTTCTAATGAGTATGGTGGTTGCCGAAAGTCCTAAGAAATGTTAGTTTTAAGTTTATTTCGGGGTGATGAGAGCAGGGAGAGAAAGAGAGAGGGAGTGATGTCGAATGATAGTATGTCATTTCTTTTATAACGTAGTAAAGAAGTCTCAATATTTTGCCGTGTCATTCAGCGCGTTTTAGAATTTTCTTTTCAGAATTGCTATTTTAATAGTCTGAATCTTTTCGCCAGCATATTCAGTACAAGAAAATATGCCGCTCTTAGCTAGGCCTTGAAACAGGCAAAGAAAAACCAATAAACATAAAAATAGCATTTCAAAATGAAAAAAAAAATGATTAAGGTATTATAATAACTTAAAACGTATGAATTAATAATGATTTATTTAATTGATTGTTGGTTTATTGCGCCCTAAAATGAGCGAGTCCCACGGTTTTCTTCGTGGATTTCAATATTAGGCCTTATTCAGCTGTCATCTTATCATTCTGTTTGTCTATTTGCATAATTACCAAATTATAATGGGAAACATTCAGTCTTTTTTTTTTGTTGTTGTTGCTTTATTGTTTTTTTTTTTTCCAACTTCTTTTGTGCACAAGAATGAAGGGTTATATCCTAAACTGGAAAGATCTTGCGATCTTTAATATTGCATGATCGTGTTAAAAGCCAGTTTACGTGAAATCTGTTGCTCTCCATGGTTTCGATTTACTTGATGAAAAGCGCATTCTGATTAACACTGAATTCAAAATCACAGGTGTTCAGAAACGTGGCAACAGTCAGATCTGCCTTTCTTCTGTTGAAGTTCCATACACTTTTTCCTCGAAAACGTAAGTAGTAAATAAGACACTTAACAAATTGTAAGATAAAGGAAGATAACGTAATGTAACGTAACGCAACGTAAACTTTGAAATGGATCAGCAATTAACGCTACCTGTAAATGAAATCAAGTAAACTGATATAACTTATCAGTTTCGATGAATAGACAATTGCAGCTTGATACTATGTATTGGTTTATAAATCTCCAGGCTGAGCACATTTTCCAAAGGTCTGAAGTACCAGTCAGTAGCAGAATATTTTTTTCTTGAATTTGTTTTTATCAGTTGCATTTGAAATAAATACCAAGTAAATCTGAGTAAAGAAAATCTCATCGCTGAGTCGACCACGCGCGTTCAAACCTATTGACATATCCTGCAGTTGTCTGTTTGCGGTATAAATTGTTTTTAAGAACTCAGGTAAGTGAGCAAAACAATTATATCCCTTTCGGGTAAACGTCCTTCAGCGGCGATCCAAACATAAATCATAGTGTTCGCTCAGTATCAATTGACCACAAGTTCAATTGAGCAAACAAAACATAAAAACGAAAATGAAAGAAACACGGAAAAGAACACTCGTGACTAAGGAAAATACTCGATAATGACAATGTTGCATGAATACTTGTAACAGTCAAAGTCATCACCGGATTGTGGAGTTTTAATTTCAACAGCGTCAATCTTCATGTCAAGGAAAAACGATCTGGTTCATCACAGCTGTGCGCCCTAAATTATTGTCGCTTTTAAGTTAAATTTTTTCAATCATCGATAATGAAAAACGCTGTATTACCAATCTTACTTTTGAACGACAATCCTTTTTTTTTTCTCCAATGGTTCGAATAGCTCGAACTGTATTTTTTAATTATATGCTAAAACAGAGTCTGGCCTTATTAAAGACCGCCAGCTTAGGACTTGAAGATCTTCAGGGTCGTGCAGTGCCAAAAATAGACGTCTGAGCTTCAGACATTCTTTTAATCATTTACCTTTTCTTTTTTCAGTGACACCGGCAATGGATAAGAAGATTCAAATTTGTCTTCTGTTGCTCTGCTTGGGAGCATTAAGCATGAAGGGTTTCGGGCGATCTTCTCACGATCCCAAAAAAATGCCCTCTGCTGGCAAGCGTAAGTTTTCAACTTCATCTTTGAGAATAATGGGAACTACGTGTTTTACGGATTTTCCATCCATACAATTAATTAATTCAGATTTGTTCTCGTAAAGGCGTGGTGGATGTTTGCAATCCAGTTGGAGGCAAGTGTGTGCTCATTTACAACAGTTGCAACAAAGACTGTTCCTATTTACCAGGCTGCCCCTTTCTTCACAAATGCTGCGAATGGTAGGAACCTTCTTTATTCTGTTACCTTTTAAAACGGCTGAATAACTGATTTAATAGAATTTTGACACGACTTGTTACTTAACGCTGGTCAACACTCGGTTCACGGTGTGCCACGCAGGCTACTTCAGTATCACATTTCAACCCTCCCAAAGTTAATTGGCACGCACTAGACAAGGAAAGAAGCTTACAGGTTTTACTCTTAGAAGACGTATATGTAGAGAATTTTTAAAGGTTAAAAGCAATTTGCAAAGGAAGGATAGTGAACACCTCTACTACCACAAAGAAAATACCTTTTTCATGTAAACACAACACTGGAATCCAGTGCTACCCTTCTCTTAAGCCAGTGCTTGTTTCCTTGACTCTCGAATAATTTGACGCATTCTTCAAGCTGTAGAGTACAAACGCAAGTAACTTCAAACATTCGTTAGAGCAGCTGTCGTGATGAATTGAAGTAAGTTGACGTGAGTTTTAGCTGCGCGAAACAGCTCCCTGAAAACCCTAGTACAATCAAAGTCGTCGATAACCCTTTCGCAACTGCTAATTATCCTGTGTCTCTTTCAGCCCCTTTTAAGCGCAGTTACAGGCCGAGGCATTGGAGTCTACAGGCCAACAAGTTCAAAGGGCAACCTTTAAATAACTTGACAAAATGATCAACTGACGAAATGAATTGTAAAAGCTAGGAAGTTAAGAACATAGGGGAAATGTATTAATTAAGCAACGTAAGGACAGAAATAAACAAATGCCCTCTGGACTCAGCAGTTTTCCTTCCTATTTTATTCCAAATAACATGTGGTCAGTACATCAGTCACGCTCCTCGCCTGCAGCTCCTAGGATACTACCTTGTTTTCACCACGTTTTCACCCACGCTTCAACTACCTAGTGAACTAAATTCCAGATGGTAGTAGGTGCCTCTTAAAAGCGAAGAATACTCTACTAGTCTCGCCTCGAAGATGAGGATTCCCAAATGTGATTAGTGTGGAGAAGTCATCTTTCCTACCCTCGCAGCGAATTACATTTTTAAGCTTTGTTCTTGACTCTGTGTCAATGACCATTACCCTCACTGAGGATAAAAAAGCCAAAGTGAAAGCCCTTTGCAAATGAATGCAACATAAACATGAAACTACCATCATGGAGCTAGCCTAATTAATTGGCACTCTTGTGTCTAGTCTACCTGGACTGAGTACAATTTGGGAAACCTCATTACCGAAAATCAGAAATAGAAAAGAACCTAGCCCTCAGAGTACGTAGGGGTAACTATGAGGCTTTGATATAACTGTCCCCAAATGAAAATGAAGAGCTTGTTTGGTTGATTGAAAATGTTGACCAGGCTTTCAATCCGATATCGCATGGAAATCCTGTCATGGAAATTCAAACTGATGCTTCACAAAAGGATGGGGCGTCTATCTTGGTGGTTACACTACTCAAGGCTTGTGGTCTGGCAAAGTCAATTGCACTAGTCTGAATCTTTTAGCCAGGATATTCAGTGCAAGAAAATATGCCGCTCTTAGCTAGGCTTTGAAACGGACAAAGAAAAACCAAATAAATCAAAATAGGAATCGCCAAGCATTTAAAAATGAAAAAAAAAATGATTAAGGTATTAGCATATAACTTAAAACGTAAGAAATAATATTGATTTATTTAATAGATTGTTGGTTTATTACGACCTAAAATGAGCGAGTCCTACGGTTTTCATCGTGATTTCAATATACCTTATTAAGCTGTCACCTTATCATTCTGTTTGTCTATTTGCATAATTACCAAATTACGTTGGAAAACATTCAGTCTTTTTTTTTTGTTTTGTTTTTTCTAACTTCTTTTCTACGCGAGAATGAAGGGTCATATTCTAAACCGGAAAGATCTTGCGATCTTTAATATTGCATGACCGTGTCAAAAGCCAGTTTAAATGAAATCTCTTGCTCTCCATGGTTTCGATTTACTTCATGAAAAGCGCATTCTGATTAACACTGAATTCAAAATCACAGGTGTTCAGAAACGTGGCAACAGTCAGATCTGCCTTTCTTCTGTTGAAATTCCATACACTTTTTCCTAGAAAAGGTCAGTACCCTTCCTACTGTGAAGTCATCTTTTGAGTACTAAATAAGACACTCAACAAATTATAAGATAAACGAAGATAACGTAACGTAACGTAACGTAAACTTTGAAATGGATAAGCAATTAACGCTACCTGTAAATGAAATCAAGTAAACTGATATAACTTATCAGATTCGATGAATAGACAATTGCAGCTTGATACTATGTATTGGTTTATAAATCTCCAGGCTGAGCACATTTTCCAAAGGTCTGAAGTACCAGTCAGTAGCAGAATATTTTTTTCTTGAATTTGTTTTTATGAGTTGCATTTGAAATAAATACCAAGTAATCCTGAGTAAAGAAAATCTCATTGCTAAGTCGACCACGCGCGTTCAAACCTATTGACATATCCTGCAGTTGTCTGTTTGCGGTATGAACTGTTTTTAAGAACACAAGTAAGTGGGCAAAACAATTATATCCCTTTCGGGTAAACGTACTTCAGCGGCGATCCGAACATAAATCATAGTGTTCGCTCAGTATCAATTGACCGCAAGTTCAATTGAGCAAACAAAACAAAAAAAAAAAAAGAAAATGAAAGAAACACGCAAAAAAACACTCGTGAATAAGGAAAATACTCGAATAATGACAATGTTGCATGAATACTTGTAACAGTCAAAATCATCAGCGGATAGCGGAGTTTTAATTTCAACAGCGTCAATCTTGTCAAGGAAAAACGATCTGGTTTATCGCAGCTGTGCGCCCTAAATTATTGTCGCTTTTAAGGTAAATCATTCATTTTTTTTTCAATCATCGATAATGAAAAACGCCGTAATACCAATCTTACTTTTGAACGACAATCTTTTTTTTCCCAATGGTTCGAAGAGCTCGAATTACATTTTCTAATAATATGCTAAAACAGAGCGACGGTCTGGCCGCCTTACTAAACTGAGACCGCCAGCTTGGGACTTGGAGATCTTCAGGGTCGTGCAGTGCCAAAAGTCACGTCTAAGCTTTAGCCATTCTTTAATCATTTACCTTTTCTTCTTTGAACGACAATCCTTTTTTTTTTCTCCAATGGTTCGAATAGCTCGAACTGTATTTTTTAATTATATGCTAAAACAGAGTCTGGCCTTATTAAAGACCGCCAGCTTAGGATTTGAAGATCTTCAGGGTCGTGCAGTGCCAAAAGTCACGTCTAAGCTTTAGCCATTCTTTAATCATTTACCTTTTCTTTTTTCAGTGACACTGGCAATGGATAAGAAGATTCAAATTTGTCTTCTGTTGCTCTGCTTGGGAGCATTAAAGGACAACGCTCAACCATGAGCCATTGCGCGCGAGCGCTTTCATCGGCGCCATTTTCTGTATGACAGAAAATACGATTCTACGATAGGTGAACTTCCATCTGGCTCCATCGGCCGTATTATCTGCTTACGTTAGTTGTGATATTTGTGAATAGCTTTTTTAACATTTAATTCGCGGATTTGTATAGTTATTTCTTCGTTATTATCGTATGAAGTTCTGAATGAAGCCGCCAGTTGAAAAGAGGTCGCTGGCCAGAGGACCGACATATTGTTTGGCTTTCCTACATTTAAGCTATGGAACGACAGGAAACAAGTTTCTGGGTTCGCAAATAATTCAAACAGCGAAATTTGCTTTGGTCCTGCATGGATTTATGCTCAGTTGTATGGATGAGAGCAGATCTTCTTAAGCAAAACGAGCTCGTTTGCAGGATTCATCCGCCATTTATAACCCGATTTCATGTAAGTGCTTATCAGTTTGTATTATCACTTGGCTTTCTTATTCTGTAATAATTACTGTTGTCAAGTGTTGTAAAACCCAATAAAACATAGTCCAGCGATTTTGTGTCGCTCAAATGCACTGCTTGGAGGAGGTTGACGTTGATTTATCACAACTTCTTTATTATTCTTACACGGCTTTGAAATGCTGCCACATACACAACTCGCCGAGCATCTCAAACCGGCATCTCTGCGCACACATCCCCGATATTTTCCTGTTTTTCGACTGCATGTATTCTTGCACGGGCAGATCTATACAGAGTGGAGAGCAACGCAAATTCTTAGTCGTTTATATCCAACAAATCGATAATCAAAACTCGACATACGCGCTCCTTCATTCATTTGCATCTCACCACTCTACTTGGAAGAGCTTGAGAAGGCCACGCTTCCTCGTGATCAGTGTTCTCTGGGCGAGCTATAGGAGAGCTGTAACGGTTAACAGGTCTGTTTTCATAACCGAAATCACTATTGTCGCCAGTAACATCAAAGGAACGTTCCTCCTGTCCTTCGATCGTTTGATTTTTCTCCCACGTGTTCTTATGAGTCTTACGCGACGGTCGATTTCCCGGATGATAACATCAACAGAGGCGCGCAATGATTTTTGGTTGAACGTGGCCCTTTAAGTGTGGAGGGTTTCGGGCGATCATTTCACGATCCCAAAAAAATGCCCCCTGCTGGCAAGCGTAAGTTTTCAACTTCATCTTTGAGAATAATGGGAACTACGTGTTTTACGGACTTTTCATCCATACAATTAATTAATTCAAATTTGTTCTCGTAAAGGCGTGGTGGATGTTTGCAATCCAGTTGGAGGCAAGTGTGTGCCCAGTTTACAACACTTGCAACAAAGACTGTTCCTATTTACCAGGCTGCCCGATTCATCAAAAATGATGGTAGGTACCTTCTTTATTCTGTTATCTTTTAAAATGGCTGGATAACTAATTTAATAGAATTTTGACACGACTTGTTACTTAACGCTGATCAAAACTCCGGGTTCACTGTGTGTCAAGCTTAGATGGCGTATATGTAGAGAATTTTTAAAGGTTAAAAGCAATTTGCAAAGGAAGGATAGTGAACACCTCTACTACCACAAAGAGAATACCTTTTTGATGTAAACACAATACTGAAATCTAGTGCTACCCAGTCCTTGTTTCCTCAAATAATTTGACGCATTCTTCAAGCTGTAGAGCACAAACGCAAGTGACTTCAAACATTTGTTAGAGCAGCTGTCGTGATGAAGTACGCTGACGACGTGAGTTTGAGCTGCGCGACACAGGTCCCTGAAAACCCTAGTACAATCAAAGTCGTGGATAACCCTTTCGCAACTGCTTATCAACCTGTGTCTCTTTCAGCCCCTTTTAAAAGCAGTTACAGACCGAGGCATTGGAGTCTACAGGCCACCAAGTTGAAAGGGCAACTTTTAAACCTTCCTTGTCAGGCCTTTAATGTATGGGTCCATATGGACCTGTACATTCTACAGATGCATGGTTACTCTTTAAGAATTGGAAAGTTGAAATGAGGCATTGATACTTTGAAATGGTTAGTGCTTTGAATTTTAACACCCCATAAATGCTCTACAATGGCCGATTTCCATTGAACATGACTGTTTGGTTCCCTACAAAACCCAAACTGTCCGAAGTGAACGCCCTCAGACAACACCAAAATATACGATTTTTTTCTTTAAGTTTCCGACACAAAAACTCCTCCTGGCGCTCAAAAACGACATTTGCAGTAAAGTTCAGCTCCAGCACTTTAATTCTCTGCCACATTTTCCTGCTCACTTGTTTAGCACGCCGAGGAAAAGCTATTGAAGTAGAGCTATCCCCACTCATCCGAAAGGTTCGTCGTCACGAGCGAAATGAATTCTGGGTAATTCCTTGATAACGGCGACATGGAAGTCCGCCAATTTCTGTTTCACAGATTTTTTAGTGTCGAGCCACCCAGTCCTGTTGGCGAAATATTGTACTGATTACATTATTTACAAGTCAAAACAAGCCAAAATTGCCTGACGCAAGGTCCTGGAATCCATCCTCAGAAAGGCCAGAAAGACAACCTCACTCTTCAACCGTCATGACTCAGCCACACACTCGTGGCGGCTAAATCGCTGTGAAATTGTTTTTCACCTCTGGTTTCTTTCAGAGGATTGCGTCTACCCCCAAACCAGCTTGATGATGCCAGGCTAGGGGCTTCTGAAGCGGAAAATGGCTCGAAAAAACACTTATAAGTCGCATACTTACCAAATTTCACGCCAAGTGCTCGCTTGAAAAACAAGCAACAGCTAGCGTGACCAGCGTGACAAAAACAAGAGAGCCTTCAGTGCTGAAGATCAGCAAAAATCACCAAGGTAACGCCAAATAAGGAATAACCACATCGTCTCGATCGCTGACACTCAGAAAATTTCAGAAATGGATCTGACAAAATGGTCAATGATGAAAGCTAGGAAGTTAAGAACTTAAGGGAAATGTATTAATTAAGCAACGTAAGGACAAAAATAAACAAATGCTCTCTGGACACGCTCCTCGCCTGCAGCTCCTAGGATACTACCTTGTTTTCACCGTGTTTTCACGTCCTCTGCCCACGCACTGAAAAATGCATTTTTTGTTGTTTGTGCTATCTGAACGAAGATCTAGAACATTCTTCTATCGGCGTTTTTGGCAAAAATACGTTTTAACTAGCTTAAATAGGTATGCACGCTGGTGGCATTGTTCACACAGTCATGCTCTCAGCCAGGGTTCACCCGAAACCACGACCGGCTCGCCCGGCTGCGTCTTTCCAAAACTCTCTGAAGAGTGTAGTCAGTTTGTCGCAATCTCTTTTCCCACATCACATCCTATTCGATAGCAAAGAAGCAGAAATATATCGTCCTCATAATACGTATACTCCGCTTGGACGATACTGTCAACACAATCACAGAAGCTATTCCTCTCTCATGCGCAACTTTTTGATGTAAATGCATTTTTCAACTGCCCTACGACTTAATTCTCCCAGCACATACTTCACCATAAAACGAACGTGTCGGTTTTCGTTTTTTTAGTAGCCACTTGTCACTTTATTTTTGCCTTGAAGCTTCGTTGGCAATACTTAACGAGTCGTAATCGATGGCTATCACTTCATGGCGTTTGTTTAGAGGTTTAGCCCCTTCTCCACCTTCGTTTGAAAGCTCTGATGACTCTTGTTTTATGGTTCTTAACTTACTGATGTTTTATTTGAAAAAGTCTTTTCACCCGTCGTTCTCACTGTCAAGATCAGACTCTTACACAAGATCATAAAAGGTCGTTTGGCATAACAGAGGTCTTAGCAAGGTCGTTAATTGCGACTATAATGAAATTCGTAAAGAGGGTCCTACCGCACAAAATAATAATATTTCACCAACTGTTCTGTTTGCGTTGATTAGTTCTTCAGTAAACCTTTTCTTCCTCTTCCAATGGCCGAATTATTAACTCCAGATGGTAGTAGGTGCCTCTTAAAAGCGAAGAATACTCTACTAGTCCCGCCTCGAAGACGAGGATTCCCAAATGTGATTAATGTGGAGAAGCCATCTTTCGTACCCTCTCAGCGAATTACATTTTTAGGTTTTGTTCTTGACTCTGTGTCAATGACCCATTACCCTCACTCAGGATGAAAAAGCCAAAGTGAAAGCCCTTTGCAAAGCAATGCAACATAAACATGAAACAACCATCACGGAGCTAGCCCAATTAATTGGCACTCTTGCGTCTAGTCTACCTGGAGCACAATTTGGGAAACTTCATTACCGAAAATTAGAAATAGAAAAGAACCTAGCCCTTAGAGTACATAGGGTAACTATGAGGCTCTGATATGCCTGTCCCCAAATGCAAAAGAAGAACTTCTTTGGTTGATTGAAAATGTTGATCAGGCTTTCAATCCGACATCTCATGGCAATCCTGTCATGGAAATTCAAACTGATGCTTCAAAAAAGGATAGGGCGTCTTTCCTGGTGGTTACACTACCCAAGGCTTGTGGTCTGGCAAAGTCAATTGCACGGTCAAATGCATATCAATGAGTTAGAATTTAGGGCCATTCACTTTGTATTATATAAGCTTTAATTTCGGTGAAAAGCTAACTAATAAGCACGTACGCGTCAAAAAGCGTTGTGACAATATGCATATGATCTGGAATTGATGTGTGAAAAACAATACCTGGTTAACAGCGAGTCACATGACCGCACTGAATGGACCCTTGACGGGGGATTTTCACAAGCAAATTACTACTCACTAGGGTCTCCCAGATGTTGACCTATTTGCCACCAGACTCAATGCTCACCTCCCCAATTTTATATCTTGGAAACCGGACCCAGCTTTGTGTTTTGTGGATGTTTTTACTATTAATTGGAATTCGTTCTATTCTTATGATTTTCCACCTTTTTGTCAAATTCAAACATGCTTACAGAAAATTTTAGAGGAACAAGTACCTCATGAAATAACTAGAGGCCGTAATGGCCTTCACTCGGGCTTTTCGAGTGGCAAATCGATGTTGTGGATGATTTCCGCACAGCCTAATTAATATATAAAATTATACGTGTATTTTGTGACTTAAACTCGATTCGTTAAAGCATTGGGCTGCCTGTGTGCGTGTGTGCCAGCGGAAATAAACACGACAGGACCGTGGGAACACAAACAATCTTAGTTTCCTGCTTTTCTGTGACAGACTTTTTAGCTTTTTCACTGGTATCCTACTGGGCTCGCAATCACAACGTTGATGGCACATGGCATTCACGGTTGTCGTTAAAATACACAAACTTAGCATAACGAGATCTGAATTCCTTTCTATATTTTATTTTCACTAAGGCATCACGTTGATCATGTACAGATAACTGCATTGCCTTCTCAAATACCTCGCATTTTTCAAGTACATGATCCGACATTTGTGTTGATAAAACTGATAAACTTACACATTCATGTAGAACACGCGAAGGTACAAGATTACACATAAAACTAACACACTACACAGACTTGATACAGCTGATAATCCACAATCTAAAGTGTACAAAAGAAATGAAATACTGGTGACAATAGCCATAAAAGTAAAAACGTTGCTTGCATCTTCGCTTCGATGCGTGGGGTCTTCATCACCCAACATGGACGCTTTCCTGTTGCTGTTGTTACTACTGTTCGTCTTTGTACCTCTAATCTCATCATCAACGGGTATCTTGTATTCGCCAGCACCTAAACTGTTCGTCTCAAAGTTTCCACTCAAGTCAAAGCCTTTGTGCACTTTTTGTACTCATTGATAGCTCATTCAGCTCATTTGATCTCATAATATTTTTCACATTTGCTTCGCGGAACGAACCGTTTCGAGATGTACGCTCACCATCATCATTTAGTGTGGGTCTACCGCGAACGGCGGGTGCAATTGTAAGTGGTTTGAGCGTATTAGATACGACACCGTTTGCCATAGCTGTAGACATAAACTTTTTCCTTTGAAAATCCGTCGAGGGATCCACAGTTGCTTTGTGCCTTGCTTTTCCACAGACAAGACAAGCGTAAACAAAACGTAAACAGGTTTTTATCGGGTTTTACCGGTTCATCGTTAGCGCCTGCGCAAATACGCCGGAAATGAGGTTTGTAGAGAACAACGAAAAAAAAGAAAAACGGACGACAGATTTAGACTCGGGCCTTCCACAGGAAGCCCGAGTAATGATCTTGCCACCTTTGGCCCACTCAAGGCTGCCTGTGACAACAACTGTCGCCGGCCAATGTTAATTACAATCCCAATTGTGTTGCCAAAGCACCCGGACCTATGCCTACTTTCACTATCACATTTCCCTCAGACACTCCGTCCCTTAAGAAAGAA
>OX419344.1:18562224-18614724 GCA_948470475.1 Galaxea fascicularis
TTTTTTTGTCTGGAATAAAAGAATTCAATTCCTCCACGACGATGTATTGAAGGACATGTACAAATACTTCAGTTCGTTATCAACAGGTTCGATCAATACCTGCTGTTATCAGATCGGACAGGACTCACTAAAACGCTTTCTATGAAAGGTGAGGTTGTTACCTGGTGCATACAAACTGATGTATTTTCTCAACAAGCAATAATAAAATTTATAATGGAAAAGTAAAGATTTCTTAAAACGTGATGCATGTAGCTAATGCCTGGTTTCCATTTGACCGCTGCGATCGCCGAAAAACGATCACAACGATCGTAGCAATCATATGGAAACGCCTTGGTCTGCTACTGCAGCGATCGTAGTGACTGCAATCGCTGCAGTCGCTGAGATAGAGAAAATTTTATCTCGGCGATCGTGGCGGTCGTAACGATCAAAATTCCCCTAATGGCCTTTGCTTCAGCGGATATGCAAAGGATATTTATAGCTTCTTGCAGCAATCGCTATTTTTTTTATCCTGCGATCGCAGGGACTCCAACGATCATGGCGATCGTAGCGGGAACTGAACCAGACATAAGTGTTTAATTACGTACGGAGGTACATTTCAACATATGTAGGTGCTTAACGTATCCAGTCTTAGATTCTTTTGAAATCACCTTTTGTTTCTTTTCATGAACTATTTGTTGTTGCGGTGTACTGGATCCCTCTTTGAAATTTACCGACAGTGTAGATGATATTCATGAGCTTAATAAGTACACAGTGAATCGTAATTGAAGGGTAACTACTGTTCTAATTAATGTGCATATTGACCCAAAGATAAACGACTTTCGCCTTCAATTCATTTATGTTCCAACTAAGCAGCACTAGCCCTGGGGATGACTTCCACCAACTCAAGATAAAGATTCTTCAGGGGATTATGTTCAAGGTACCGCGTTGGCTTGTTTCTAAATACCTTTTGAAAAAAAAAAAACAGAACAATAAATAAGTCCCATTTAACATATGCTAGCAATTAATATTTGCGCTAACGGCTCAAATCGATGGCCTTTAGCTGTGACATGGACCTTTGTACGGCCTCGTGGAAGCCCGTGTGTTCTTATCTTGCCAAACGTAAAAGCGATTTTTTTAAATCTATCTGTCTTAGTGTTGTCTTTTTTGTTGTTGTTGTTCAAACAGAAGCAGTAATTTTGTAACTAACCTACAACTTAGTGTGAATTTGCAATTCACCTGCGTCAAATTTTATCGTACGTCACATTGTTTGTATTGATGATGAAGATAGCACCTCTCAACTGACGAAAAAGGTTACCACAAGTAACATTAAGAGGTATCTCACTAAAATGAGCACTGATCTTTTCGTCGCATGAATCGAACTTCACTGAGTGATTACCCAAAAAGGCCCCATACACACTTATACGTTTTCAAAAGTGTCCGTGGTTTTCATCTCCACGAAAACGAAGCAAAATATTTTCATCCACACTAGCGTTTTCGTATCGTTTTCACCTATTCACAATGAAACGCTCGAAAACGATGAAAACGACTGGAACCTTGGATTGCGCATGTGTGAAGTTTTCCGAATTGGACTCGAACCGATCGCATGTAACGCTTTTTACGTCACCGTTTTCAAAAGTCTCCGTTTTCACCTGTCCACTTTAGAAACGAAGCGTTTTGAAAACGATGCATTTTCAAAAGACTCCGTTTCCGTCGGTGTTTTCGGGTGTCTTAGTGTGGATGAAAGGTGAAAATGCATCAAAAAGTATACGTTGTCGAACGAAAACACATTAGTGTGGATGTTGCGCCGATGTTTTTAGTGCAAATTGAAAATTTATTCGATAACTTTCTAATATTCATAAATAAACAAGCTAAATCGATGTTTGTTACAAGACTGGATAAAATGCACATTATTCCGGCCTTATCTTTAAAAAAAAAAGGTGTTAATAATGGTAAAATATAAACGTGTTACCAGCAAGATTCTACCAGTTTGATACCGAGTCATATTCTTTCGTAGCATGTTCATTTCTAAAACAAGTTCAAAAGACAGGCATCGAAGTAAGTGACTGATCCGTTAAGCGTTACGTTTTTTTTTTTTTTGCTATTTGTAATCCAAGTAAAGTTACAATTACAACAAAAGCAAAGTTTTTCTGTTTTGAGCAGATGAGCAGATGTTTTCAGCAATCGTTTTGTGTTCCTCTGCGGTAAATTACCTGCTACTGTTGATGTGACATTCTCATTTTATACTTCAGAGAAATAATTGCTTTTGACTAAACTTCTCGTCTTTTGTGACAACCCGGCTAAGCAAACAACTAAGCAAAGTTCTGCCTTTTTGTCATACGCAGCTTTATAAGCAGATGTTTTCAGCAATCATTTCATGCATCGTTTTGTGTTCTACGGTAAATTACTTGCTGATTTTATACTTCAGAGAAATGATTGCTTTTGGCCCGAAACTTCTTGTCTTTTGTGACAAAGGACTACTATGCAAACATAACTTTCTCTATCTGAAGGCAAAATGTTTTTGTTTGTTTGTTTGTTTGTTTTTTCACCGATGAGAAATACAGTCAAAAAACTTTCCATAAAACCTGGTTACAGCGAAGGTCGAAATTTAGTTTTCCTTTCAATTCCAAATTAATCACGCGGAATGCAGCCTAACGTGTATATTTCATCCTCCCAGAGAATCGACAAGAATACTATGCAAATTTGAAAGGCCTAAAAGGTGCTTTTTAGTCAGGAATGGCGTTCAAGTTCGGCCACCTGTGCGTTACAGGAATAACAGATGAAATTCATTAACGCGCACTTTGTCAAACTTAAGATCAATTTAATTATAACACACACTTTTCACCTTCTCTCAGTTATATTTTTCAGAACATCCCTAATTTCACTATGTTTTTCAATGTGAGGGACAACTGTAAAATTCTTTTCATTACATAACAGGTTTTCCTATTTGCAATTTAAGAGCCTCTAATTAATTCCGCGCTGATATTCTCGGTATTCTACATTATTGTTCATTTCTGTACGGAACTTAAGCTGTAAAGACCAGTATAAATGTATGGTTTCTTAACGTTTCAATTTGTAATTTTTCGTAAATATTGTATATATGATCTCACCGTTGACAACGTTCGTTTTAAAAAACCAAACGATACTAATTAACGCTGTGACAAAGAAAAGAAGGCACTGTTTTTCTATGGTTCACAATTGACTAACATTTCAAGGAAAATTATTTCACTATCCTAGCTTGTATGAAGCTAACAATTATAAGATTCAACTGTTGAAATTCATGAATTATTCTATTTGTCAATATGTACATGTTGTACTAACATACAACCACCGTGATCCGATATGCTTACACCACATAACTAGCAAATACGAGTCGTTAATTTGTTCAGTGAAAACCTCTTACAATGTAATGTTTAAAGAGACATCGAGACATTACACAAGAATTGAACGCATGGTTCAAGTGAGTTGCGTGATGTGATATTGGCAATTGAAATGACATTTTTTTATTATTACTGGGAATTAAGCACATTGAACAAAAAAGAATCATCTTTTAGGTGTAAAACCGTTGCAGCAACTCAGTTTGTTCTTCGGTCATAACATAGGGAAACAAAACCAAATATATATATTTTTTCCAATTTCCACATTTTTGCATTTTTCTAGCACCAGGAACCTGACTTCGATTTTGCACAAACTAAGTGCTTGGCTGTAACCATAGAGATGACATCCGACTCTGTGTTATTATTATTATGATTATCTATGATGATTTTATTTTTTATCTTTTTCATAGATTAAAGGCAGACGTTCTCATGACACGTAGCGGGGGAAGACACGGGGAGTGTGGCAGCTAGAAGGGCTGTGGAGGTAGTGCTGGAGGCTTTTGTGGGGATATTGGTAGATAAAAATACTGGTTATATAGGGTCCTCATGCAGCCAAAGCTGAATAGGCCACCATGCTTTTTCATAAATTCTTTACTGTCTACCACTGACTTTGGTGCAGATTATATCAAAGTTGGTGCAGATTTTATAGCGGACTTTGGTGCAGATTATGTCAAGTTGACCTTTATGAGATCAGTTTTACATGGTAGTAATTAGGCAATAAATGTGCATATGGTTCAACTTACTGATATGAAAAACAGGCGTTTATTTTTTTTTTTCTATTTCGTGAGTAGTCAGAATTCAAGCCGGATTCGTCCTATTTTCATGAAGTAAGGATTTCCGAGGACAACTGAAGTTCGCCTTAAGTCCTCAGCGAAAAAAGGAGTTTATATGCTTGATTTTAGACGTGGTTAAAATATATTGTTAACGTATGGTTAAGTAAAGTGATTTGTGAGGTCAGTCTTGCATGACAGTAATTAGGCAATAAATGTGCATATTGATCAACTTACTGATATAAAAAAAGCGTTGTTTAATTTCAGAAGTAGTTAGAATTCAGGCCGAACTTGAACTGTTTTTATGAAGAGAGGATTAATTTCTGATGACAGTTGAAGTTCGCATCAAGTTCTCAGCGAGGAAGGTAGTGTATATGCTTGATTTTAAAATATATTTGTTTATATTTTGAAGAATGCCATTTCAAAGTTTATCGGCAAGTAGTCTGCTATTAGCGGGTTTTTACGGTACTTTTTTAAAGGGTACGGGGTTGTTTTCTACCCGAGCAATTTGATCTTTTGTTTAGGAACCTTATACTGTCATTGTTCTAGTACGGTGTTGAAATATGGGTTTCAGCCTCTTTCCAAGTACCTCCGTCATCCGTAAATAGATTTCGTCCGCTTGCGGTGAGATTTGGTTATTTGACGCCGGCCAAATGAGGTGATTGATACCAGTGAAGGAAGCCCTTGAGATGAGATAACCAAAGACGCTACTGGGCCTTTGAAAGAGCTGTCACCTCCTACATGTACGGGCCACACCCGTGAGAGAGGCCATAATGTCATACTGCCGCTTGTTATGACAGAGCGTTAAAGAAACGTTTGTGATTAGATGTCTTTTTTCGCTTTGTTCACCCATTCATACTTCATACTTCGCTGTTACACTCAATTTGTATCGTATTATATGCTTTTTGTTATCACGCCTTTTCCAAATTGTAAATTCAAACGAATTCTTTGAATTATGCAGAAAAAAGACCATTATTTATTATTTAACAATGAAAGACCATTATCATGGACATTTCAGTTTGTCATACATTCACTGGCTCATATCACGCTTTGATCGGAGAGCTCTCCCATCACCGCACAAATGAATAATCTCAATTCCACGCAAGTTATTCATGGTATTGCCTATGTTGACGAGGGTATTACTGTTCAAATGTTTTGTGATTTATGCTGTGTATGAAGATTTTTTGACTTTTAAACAAAACGTTTAACTCACACGGGTACGCAACCAACTGTGTGCAAATCTTGTAATTTTGACAGTATTTTATTTTTGGCAGGTTTGCCATGCTTATATTGCTGTTTCTTCTGGAAACCTGGTGCGTAAATCAAGGTAAGACTCAAAGATCAACGACATCTCGGTTATGCTAATGCCCAATATTCAAACATCATTATTATTATCGTTATCATTATAATTGTCATTATATCACCGTCATCATGACCGCCGACCGGTTGTCTCAGTTGGTAGAGTACCAGAGTACAGTGCGGGAGGTCGTGGGTTCAAGCCCCGGTCGGATCAACACTCAGCAGATAGTGTCTTCTCGGATAAGGACGATATATCGGAGGTCCCGTCTTACAACTCTTCACAATTGATTCTTAAAGAACCACTGGAAAAAATAGATGGATATTATAATAACAATAGATATCCCCAATCCTCTGCGCTGTATATATTACCATGATCTTTTTCCTACGACATTACTTGGTTGCTAGCTCAGTACGTTTTCTAGTGTCTTACACTGCGTTATGGCCGAACCACCGCCTGTTAAGCGTCCTTTACAAGTCAGAGCACAAGGAGTGCTGGAAAACATCCAAGCAGCGCCTGAATTGCGCGTTGCTCAGGTTCTTAACGCTGTTGCTCAAAGTCCTAACACCGCTCCGACGCACGTGGCCACCCCAGAAAACGCGGACGCTGGCAAGACGCTGCAGTTCCCGAGCCTCAGCTCGAGGTAAAACACCAGTCAGTTTTCCTATTCACTCACTTTTTTGCCTCTACCTCTACCTCTACCTGTCTATATTTTTGGAGTTTTGCCCTGCTAGCGTTGGTTCTACACCGTTTTAGCCTCGTGTTTTCGTTTTATGCCTTGGGCACGCTTGGAATTTGTTTTGCCACTCGATTGTGATTGTGGTTATGCCAATCAACTCTGTTTAGAATTTTTCTTTTGCCACTCTAATGCGCCGGGCACTCACTCGAGTTGCGAGTGATGCCAGTGCGTGGGATGCTTGAGGAATACACATATTGCCACTCGAGAGCGAGTATTTTGCCCGTCAGATGTGACTGAGGAACGCCATACGATAGCGAGTGATGCCAGCCGAGAGCGGCTGAGGATAAAAACTTTTTTACCGCTCTTACGCGGGTGTAACAAGTTCATTTTATAACTGCTCATGGATTTGAGTTAGACCGCTCGAGAGCGAGCGTTAGCAAGTCGTTAGCGACCGGGTGATATATTTTTTTTTATCGAACCTTTTTGCCTTGCGTCGCAACAACAATCCCGTTCTGTGCCCTATAAAAGCTATCGATCTTTATGTAACCTTTGCGAAGGGGATTCGTATCGACCTTACCAACGGCCATTTATTCCGCCCCACTTCAACAGATGGGGGAGTTGTTGATAAACCCGTCTCATACTTGGCAGCGGATTCTCGTTTCAAGGCTTATTTGGATGAAGGGCCCTCACCCAAGTAGGGACTCTCCACGGCTTTCAATCGGGCTGCGCCATTACGCTCGCCCTCACGGGTACGGATCTTCAGGATATCATGGGGCACATTGGTTGGCGCCATCACTCCACTGCGACTTATTAAATGCAGCTGTCTGAAGTAATGTCCGCTAACTCTCCTTCTGCGATACTCTATCGAAAAGAGACAAATATAGTAGTCTTGGGGGTTCTATATCGTAATTGGAATGCTCTCAAAATTTTCTTCCAGCTTTCCCGCGTTAAGTCGACATTTGGAGAATGGAGAATAAACTGTTTTCCACCGGGTTTTTGCTTCCTTCCTTTGCCTTAGTGATTGTTACCAAGGCCAAGCGAATGGGTTTTGCAACCCATTTTCACCCCTCCATACCTCATTGATATTATATTCATGTGTATTGTAGGTACTCAGAATGTTGTACTGTGCCCCTCTTAACAGGTTTTCGAACCGTAACCGAAGGGAATAAGTAGGAGCGAGGATTGGAACCCACTGAAACGGAAGTAAATACCGTACCATACCATACCATTTTCAGCACCAAACCGTATTATTTATCATGTCGACATGGTTAGCTGTCCGGTACAGTGTAGACATAGCCTAAAGTTGTCCGCCTAGTTTGCTCGTTCCCTCGATTTTAGCTGAAGATCGTTAGTAACCTCAACCAACCAGGTGGGGCGATTCAATCACATGGCTTTTCAAAATGACAGACAGCAACGCTGATTGGAACCTAGGAAGAAAATTGGAGTGGCAAATCGCAACAATCGGTGTCAAAAAGTGGCTGGTGTGTCGCTGGCTTTACATTAACTCACTGTTCATCGCGTGATTTTTCGATTTTTTGTTCTTATTTGTCATTTTTTTTATAATTGACGACCAGTAATGCATAATTATAGGGAAATATATCCACTTTTAATGCTTCAAGAAAGAAAACAGATTCTCAACTGGTACTGTAATTAAATGATAAATTTGTTTATTATTGTGAACTGTAAAGTAACCCTCCTTGTTGTTATTTTAAGTCGTTAAAATTTTACTTTTTATTGTAAAGAGACCAATATTTCCCTTGTGAGAGTAAGGCACTAAAGATATACTGTTACTGTTATTCATTCATTCAGTAATCATTTCTTTATCATTAATTCTTTTTTTCATTGGTTTTATTCAATCAATAATTCATTCATTCATGTGTTTATACTTTCCAGTCATTGATTCATTTCGTTCATTTCATTTATTTTATTCATTTCACGAATTCATTAATCATTAATCGTTCATTATTCATTCGTTTATTTGATTTAATTATTTATCCATCGATTCATTTTATTCATTCATATTCATTCATTTATACATTTCATTTACTCATTCATTCATCCATTTTTTTTCAATCTTTTCATTCATTTCATTCATTTATTTATTCCATTTATTTATTCTCAGCTTCAGGCAATTTTACTATTGTTGAACCGTACCCTCAAGACGTTTATCCAATTGAGTTCTCTTCAGTGGACGTGACCTGTGTCGCTTCTGATTCATCTGGGTCCAGCGATCCTGGTGGAATAGAATTCATGAAATATCCCAACCCGTTGAAACCTACAGAAAACTTGTATTTTACCAACAGAACAGAAACCCAAGGTATTTACGTACACAGTCATGAAACAGTATTTGACAAATACCTCTTAAAACAAGAAAAAAACAATCTGAGCTGATATAAAATATGAAAGATTAAAATAGAACAAAATAAAATGAAATGAAATGACAGGTTGACGAAAGAGGGAGTTAAAAAAAAAAAAGAAAGACTGTGTTTATAGCGGAAGTGCACTAAGCTATCCAAGCTAGTTTACAGGCCCTCCACTTAAATTCAAAGAAACAAATAATTCAAATAAACGTAATATGATAAGAATCCCAACTGGCGGGAGGCAAACCAGTTGGCTATTTGCAAGGGTGACCAAGGAGTTGAACCAGGCACTTACCCAGAACAACACCAGCTAGTGGCCAGAGCGGGATTTGAACCCGGTTCACCGCATTGAAATCCAGCGCCCTGACCACTCGGCCATCCTGCCTCCTAAATGAATGAGTTCAAAATACAACACTTATTTAATTTCTACAGGGAATAAAACAAAGCTTTTCGTCACTTTGCACATCCGAAATGTTTCACGGACTTACGACGATGGCATTTACGAGTGTTCTGTGCCCAGAGGAAGAATAAGCTTTTCCATCACAGTAATTTCAAGTAAGTGTTCCGAAAAAAAAATTGTCTTTACGGTAGCTTGCTTGCTTTCTTCTCGTATAATTACTACGGATGCGTGGAAAAAAGGCACATTATATCTTCTGAGAAGAGTATGCAATTGCAACACACCCTCAGCATCGTTAGAATTCGTCTGTAATCTCCATTTTGGAGAAGTTTAAAGCCTGAGTCGCATATAAAATAGCCATTCGAAGACGCAGCATAATCTTGAAATTTAACTCACAAGTCATTCTCGTTGGAGGTATGCCATCAGGTTTTAATATGACTATCTAATGGGAAGTTGAAAAACACATTGAAAGCAAAAAAACCCAAAATAATGGTTCACTTTCGTCAAAAACTTTATTACCAATATCATGCAAAACTATCAATAAACCATTCTTCTTTTGTGGGATCGTTCAATTCTCCCTACTGGCTACGGTGAATCGTTCATTTATCAATTAAGTTTAGTTTTCCCTTTGTGACCAAACTGTATTAGGAGCAAGTCCATTATAATAGAATCGAGGTGTCTCACTCAACGCTCTTATCGACGACTAATTAAATCAACTTAAGTCAATTGAAATAAGCCCGGCATGGTCAATCGAACTCAATCGAACTCAATCCATGGATTGAGTTCCATTGAGTTTGGTGAATAAATTCGCTCGAACAAAAGTCGTGTTATGCGTTTTTATTCTCCTTGTTTAACCGAGTAATGTTGTTCGAACTCCACATTCCAATGGAAGTGTACTAGTTATCGCGCTTGATTCGATGTAATTCGGCAATCGAACGAAATCGAACTCACACGAAAAAAAACAGTAATAATATAAAGACAATCGAACGGCAATCAAACGTTCGATTCTATTTTTTAAAAAGCGACCAGATTTGAATATTATTTTGTACAGTACCGTACCTTTGCATATTTGTATTTCCTTGCTTCGGTTGAAGCAATGTCTGTCAAAGATTCATGCAACAAAAATTTTCGGGTATTTTCGTCGAATATAATGTAAACTAATGCATATTGGGCCTGAAGATCTTTAAGCCCTAAATTTACAGTAAATATTTGCAAGTGAACAGTTCTAGTTTACCAAGGTGTGTACCTGACAAAGGTGATTAGGATATAGAGTGGAAGACAAATCACCACCGAGATAGAGCCTTTTTTCGCCAAAATAAAACTCCCAGCTTCAAGCTTTCCCCGGCTGGGGGGGGGGGGGGGGGGGAGGCGGGGGAAACTTGAAGCTGGTAGTTTTATTTTGGCGAAAAAAGGCTCGATTGAGGTAGCATTTGTTTTCCACTCTACTAAGGTGCGCTCACGAAACGTACAGCATTCTTGCTCAGTTGTTCTAATGTTGTTATAAATACAAAACGTTGTAAGGTTCCTCATCCATGAGCTGGCTTACAGGAGCCTTTGGGCGTTTTCCATACATGAAAAATTTTAGGAAATGTCAGAAATGTCCGTGGGTGAAGAACGCGTTCTATTTGTCGCAAGTTCAATTCAATCCAAGGCTCCATTTTCTCTCCCCCGCATTCCGCGCCAAAAGTCAAAAGGCAGCTCGAGTGTTGATGTTGAATGAAACTATAAAGTTGTCTATGGAAGAGGAAAGTCTTAGGGACCGTTCATTTTTTAAGGGATAGGGGGGGGCTGGTGGGATTTGGGGGGGGGCACACGAAAAAATATGGCCATAAAGGGGGGGCTGCCCCCCAAAAAAAAGAAGGAAAGGGGGGGGGGTCAGGCGAAATTCTAGGATAAAAAAAGTGGAATGAAGTTTTCACAAATTGATAAGAAATTCTGCTTTATTCACGAAATATGAACATCTGTTCTATGCTAGAGTGATTTTACATAACCCGTGAAAGATACTATACAATTACAATTAATAATACACATTAATTCTGTTGTTTTCTTTTGTTTAATTATAACTTTTTTGCAACTTTTTTTGGAGGAGGGAGGAGGGGGGGGTCAACCCCAAAAAAATTCCTTTTGCGGGGGGGTCATGTGAGAAAATTGGCAAGCTGAGGGGGGTCATACAATTGCTACATGGCATTCCCCCAAATCCCACCAGCCCCCCCCCCCCATCCCTTAAAAAATGAACGGTCCCTTATTAATCCACAAGATGACGACATTCTTATCCTAGCAGCGGTTGCAACTTACAGGAGGCACGATCTTCACCGAAATCAAGGTTTTTACGAAAATATTTCACCACGATATTTGATCAATGAATTTTATAATTAAGAACCCGAGGGTTTGTTATGGTTTCCCCGCGCATTGGCCACAAATGGAATTGCATGCACACGCATGTGTCAAATAAAAACGTGCTTGAGTAGAACCACCATGCTGTAATTGTCGGTGTTCAACCCCTTGTCAGTACGTGACAAGGGTGACATTCAACGTTTTCCTAGATAAAATACTACCTACCATGGCACAGTTGTGATTGATTAATGTTTGAAAATGAGCCGCCAGGCCATGGCAAACCGAGCGTATGATGTATCAGTCAAATCCAAGAACGCCCATTCCCCCCCCCCCCCTCCCCGGGTATACCCCGGGCATTTGACAAGGGCATTAATTATTGGATGTAAAACGCAACCTGCCCGGTCGGGCATTTGACTATCGATAAAATGTTTGCCAGAGACAAACGAGCTTAAGGATTACGTGGAAAAGGCTGAGGCAACACGACTGAGAAAACGGCAACAACAAAACAATTAGTATGTATGTCACAAGATGTCTCTCTGCAGTGCCTTTGTCGAATAAAAAACACATTAAGTGTGGATTTGGTATCATAATAGTTATTTGCTTGCGTTATGAATATTGGTAGAGCTTGAAAGTGCGTATTCAGGCCACACGAACAAACAGGACTTTACATCAGCATTTTCTTCGTTTTGTTGTGGGTTGTCTTTTACGCTTGAATTTTCAGTGCGGACTTCTTGCAATTGATTGTTTCTTTTTATTTATGCTGTGTATATTTACGCAAAGTTTGCATTTAAAAGCGCACAACAGTTAGAATATGAAATTTGAATGTTTTAATAATAAAATGGTTTTAAAGGTCTGAAACTACAATTTTCGTTAAATGGCTTGGTTGTGTACCTACATGTTTAAAGCATGGGGAATTTGATGCCCTGTGGAGCCCCAACCCGGTAGGGCATTTGCGTTGTTTGATTTGAATGATACATAAAGTGCTGTCCGAGGTGAGGGAAGACACACACCGATGAAGAAGAAGCCGCCATATTTTCTTTACCGAAGATAAGGTCGTGAAAGGCCTGGAACTAGTAAAACCCTGTGAAACTCGTAAATGGAACACGCATTTCTATTGGGAAAGATTTGAACGGGAGCTTCTACGATTATCAGTTAAGTTTGGACCGAGAGAGGTTTGGCGCCCAAGATTCGGGCTGTCATATCAAGACTGATGATAGTTGCCAATGGATACTATTTGCGTTCCCCTTGACAACAACGTGGTTTCAACGCCAAAACTTGGGCGCCAAACTTCCCTCGGTCCAAACTCAAATGATAATCGTAGTAACGGGAAAGCAGGACTAACTTTTCAGAACTTTCGTTTGTTCCGGAAATTTTCCAGTGGAACGTACCAAAAACATGTGTTCCATTTACATCCTAAGCGAAATTTCCGGAATATCTGCGTAAATGGAAAGCGCCCTTTGATTCCATACTTTATCATTTCGAAAACAGAACCGCGATGGAAGAGCCAATCACAGAACAGATTAGAACGAGGCATTCATTCTTCTCGTAACCAATTAGAAGTAGCCTTGTATCGAACTTTACCATATCTCACATTTTCATACCTACAGTAAGATCTGGGTACGAGATTACTGCTGTTATTGATTTTGACAACTTTAGAGCTGATTTCTTGAAATTAGAGACGAGTATTGGTGTTTTCCATATTTCTATCGTTTTACTTCATAACCGCATGGGTCTTAAAATTAGCCAAGACTGCGCCACAAAAGGGTTTAGTGAATAACAGCTTATGCATATTTTCTTTGCAGAGAGTAGACTTCCCGAAGTGGTTCTTGGGTTTGACGATTCCAACCGGAATATCACAACTATTCAATGTTTTGTAAACATAACACATGGCAATGGAATTGTTGTGGAAACGGACATTTCATTAATGAGGAATAATGTTGTCTTACGCAATGTTGAATTTCCTTCTCTATGGTATCATGAACACTCACTTAGCCTAGATGTTAGCCGCGAGGAACAGAATAGTGGCAATTACACTTGCCTCCTTGAAGTAAATGTAGGACCTGGTGTCAGTGTATCAAGCAGTCATTTTACCAAGATAAGAGGTACGTTCTTTGACGTTTTTACCCCGTACAACATAAATTTTTAATCTGGACATAGGAACCAAAAGGAACCAAAAGCCCAGCATGGATTGAGTGGGAGGAGTAATTTGTTGACAAAATTATTGTCCTTTAAATTGTCACAAGTTGACATAAATTTCAAGGCCCTCTTTTTCTGAACGATCTTCTAACCCTCATCTTTAACTGTAGTGACATTAAACATTGTAGCTCTGTTGTAGTGTTTTCTTTTTCTTTTAATTCGAATTTTGTGAGTTTGATGGTTTTCGAAGTTTTCGGTAAGAACATTGAAAAAGGCCATAAGGCGATCTTGCAGACGTGTCCAAATTTTATTACGTCATCGTGGAAGATAAAGAAGTGCATGAATAGGAGAATAACAAATAATATATTAAGCGTGACAATTTACTGATGTGAATAATATATTCACAAGTTTGTGGGCCTTAAATTTTTCACTGACTATAAAGTCGGCATTAGGTCTGCGAAGTTTGAGAAAAGTGAAGGGCCTAAGCCTTCTTGCCAGTTTCGTATTTCATTATAACAGGTACGGCAAAGGTTTTGGAGAAAACAAATAAAATCCAAGTAATATACAAAGTAAGATTAGGAAGCATGTGTTCCAGTAGAAGGGTGTACTATGGACCAGAATCTATCAGGATGTGTTAATTAATATGATTGTTTTGGTTTTCCAGTTCGGACCAGGAAGTGTTACCATTGTACAGGGCTCAGCCAACAATGCAGTGATGACAAACTATCCAGCCTTCAGGTTGTTTGTAGAAGTCCTACTGACGTATGCGCATGGTTTCAATGGATAATTTCAAATAACACTGAATACATTTCAGTGTCTTGTAACTCTCGATTAAAATGCAATGAGTGCAATGAAGATGGCGACGATTTCATAAAATGCTGTAGTGTTTCGTGCTGTGACACTGACTTTTGCAACACTAAAAAAGGCTCAGGTACGTCATTGAAATTCATGCAAAGCAAAGAAACGACAACTCATCACTTTAACTTTTAATGCTTTTCAAGATCATGAGTTACATTATTGAGCCCTAGAAACAAACCACACAAACCCCAACACTCTTCTGAGTGTATTAACTCCGCTGTAACAGTCCTTCATCCATGATTCACTCCCCAATTTGTTGGCAGTTGATTCCGGCGAGGAGCCAGATTATACGGTCTATAGGAACAACTACATTGACTTAGTCAATGAAGTTTTTCAATGTCCTCGTGCAAATGCACAGAAATTTCACTATTTAGTGTTGAGTGTACAAGACAACTGACGAACCCATAAAACAAAGAAAATTATTTTTCATTTTGCCACACTTTAGGAATATACCATTAAATCATACCACTACTATTTTCACTTTCAAATCTGTAAATAACCCTAGGTTTCCCATAGTATGATTGGGTTGCCTGTGGTTGATGCGGTCAATACAGCAGGCAACCAACAGACTGAAAATACCGACTGAACTCAAAATATTACCCGTGTGGCTTGCCGAAGTCAGATCCAAATTGATTTGTTTCAGTTTCTGACAGACGTCAAAAATCAGGCATCGACCAATCAGGCCGATACTCAACAACCAGCCATACATAACTGACTTGTTCCCAATGATGAAGTCAGTTTGGACTGTCGAAAAACCATTGTTGGCAATAAAAATCCCTCTAACTAATGATCGTCGCCAGGCCTGCAAAGGTGGCTCAAGTTCTTATAACTCAGAAATACAAGATTATGTAATCAATCTATGTTATCTTGAAACAAAAAAAAAAACTATTAAAAAGTAGGTAAAATGTTTTCTAAAGCTTTCTTTTCCTTTCAGGTGTGAGTTTCTGTACAATAAAGCAAAATCTGGTAGCGACCATATCCGGAGGATCCGTAGTCATTCGAGGGGTCAACGAAAATATTATCATGAATGGCTCACTTTCCTACGATCCTGAAACTGGTAACAACGATGGAATGAAGTTTAGCTGGCATTACTGGAAAATTTCAGGCCAATATAACGACAGCGGCCAGTTACCTGCACAAGACCCATTGAAAACATTGGACAGCTCAGTCATTCAAGATTTCCAGAACGCTTCAGGCCGAGTTATTGTGGTTGATCGTGCTTTTGCCCACTACAATCAAACAATCATTGTAAAGTTGACTGTCAGCAAGGGCCAACGTGTTTCAAACGCATTTCAAATTATCTATTTAGTAAGAGGAGATCCACCTAAGATATCGCAACAGTGAGTCTAATTATGTCATCTTTTCGTTAAAGTTTACTGAGTTACCAAAACAATTTTGAAACAGGTCTTACGGTCGATTTCATAAACATTCTCGCAAACACTGCTCCCCTGCTAAAACTTTGATAGCTCTGTTTCAGAGCAGTTGCCGACAGCATTGCCAGAGTCTGGCGAATGGTCCGTTTTCGAAGTCTTTCCGTTCAAGATCTTTATTTTTCTGAAAGTCAACGTCGCTTTTATGCATTGCTATGTGAGCCAACGTTTTCCCAACAAAATAGATAATTGTTGAATTTCGACAAATCTATAGAGGTCATTGAAAATCAACCAACAAGCCTTCCAGGTACTATGCCATGACTTTAAAACTATTTAATGTTTTCTTGTTAGATGCCTGATCAACTGTGGAATCAAAGTTATTCCTTCAGTTAAACTGAGCACTGGGTCAGACTGCCAAGGGCCGCAATGTCCACACATCGTGTCGTACGACTGGGAACTATACGAGGAAGATCAATTTGGTTGGCGGAAACGTAGTGATTTAAGACTGTTGACAAGCACTGCACTCAATTCAAGTGTCATTGTCATTAAAGAGAGTTCACTTGTTGGTGGAAAGAACTACCGCTTGGCACTATTTGTTCGAACCGGAACTGGGCTCTCGGGAATGAGTGCTTATAATTTCTCTACGTCTTTGCCCCCGAGAGGTGGACGTTGCTTCATACAACCACCATCGGGAATCGCGTTGGAGACTAATTTCACCCTATACTGCACTGGCTGGAAGAGCGATTACGGACCTTTGTCGTACCGGTTTCAATATAAACTTAACAGTGTTTTAAACAGCGTCATTTACAGCGGCTTAAAAAACCTTGCTGTTTCTCAATTGCCTCCCGGAGACTTCAATTTCACTGCAACTGTGACTGATAAGAGTGGTGCTTCTGTGGCAGTGGTTAACTTGACTGTACAGGTAGGGTGTGTACTTAGCAAATGTAAAGAGTAACGAGCTCTAAAAGTTTTTTGTGTCTCTTGTCGGAAAACAAGAAAACTAAATTATACCTGCTACAAATAAGTTTGTCCTTAAATTCTCCATCGCTTATTACTTTGCGACGCGCCTTACCGTGGCCACCCAACAAACATTGCCACTGCCACTGATCAAGGTACGCGACTTTGATTGACACCATAGAAATTTACAACACGCAACAACCAAATGAAGGCGTGTCTGTCAATCAAGTTTGCGTACCTTGATCAGTGGCAGTGGCAATGTTTGTTGGGTGGCCACGGTAAGGCACGTCGCACTGTAAGAACTAGGACAATTAGATCAGAAGTGGTCATTCCTATTTGCCACTTCAAAAGATGGGCAATATGTACGGTACTAGCTTGCATCAAACGGAAACACAAAGTGATGCCTATCACTTTAACATTTTTAACTGCTACTTTATACGGTTTTCACCGCTCATTGTAACATAACATTTCTTTGTTTCAATAAGGTTTCTGTTCAGGCCCCAAATGTGAGCTCCGTGACAATTAACAGACTTGTTTTAGCCAATGACAGTCTTCTGAATGAAGCCATCAACACGCATAACTTGGGCAAAGCAGCAGAAATCGCAAATAACGCCCTACAAGCAGTTTCACAGGATTCAACTGTCGATATAAAGGAGAAAACGCAGGTAGAGATGAAGCAATCTGACTAGACTAAGTCATTTTTTTTTCTCACTGTAATCTTTTTCTTCGAACAGTTACGTTCACAGAGAGTACCGGTGCATTCTGTTTGATAGCAAAGAATCTTCAGTTCATGTACAGAGGAGTGTTTTTCTAAGGCCGGTAAAACTGCATGTCATTTTAACCCTTTTAACTCAGAAGTAATTAGCATATAACTTCTCCTCATAATATCAAACTATTGTCCAGCAGACAGGTGAAGAGAAGAGACAAATTTATTAGCCAGAATTGTGTTATCTTAATATAACCCCAAATTCCCTTAACTAATGTACCAGAAACTGTATATAGCGACTAGAAAGGAGAAGTGATAATCAGATCTTGGTAGTTAGTTTTAAACCAGCCAAAAACGTTCCGGCTCGCCGGCACGCTGTCGCTATAGTTAACGTTCGTTTATAGTTAAAACACTCATCGCTGAACTTTTTGGGTCCTGAGGGAGCCACCAATCTTTGTTAGATCTGTGCCGAACTAGTTACAATTTATTTAGTGTTCAGATAGATGACTTAATGTTTCAGCCCTATTTTTTTTTTATGGCAAAGTTATTGAAAAAGGTAATTCTCTGCTATTGCAGGCTCATGGCCTGAGAACCTTCTTTAGTTACATTTTCAAACTTTTTACAGGTTAATGAATTCATCGTCGACAGAATTACTTCACTGCCAGTGAAAAGCCTTTCAGACCTTTTGCAAACGTCATCAGTAATTGGATCTGCTACCAAAGACCCAAACACAGTGTCCCCCAAGTGCCTGGTAAGTAACTCAGGTAACTCAAAAATCAGGTACAATTTCGTCCAGTCGAGGATTCTTCCGCATTTAAGGTCAGAGCATCTTGATAACAGAACAATTGGGGTTGTTTTCTTTTCCAAGCAACCAAACCGGCAAGAACAAAATAAAAATAACAGCTGTTAAATGTGTTGATTACTTGCCAATTAGCATTGTCATAAAACTTCATACTTTGTACTGTCTGTTATAAGTCGTAAAGTAGCCATGACGATTTTTTTTATTTGTTATATGTCATTTGAATCCAAATATCACCCACTGAACGTCTGCGAAAACATTTGCGAGTTCTAGTTACAAACTTTCAAATTTGCTTCCATTTTGGTCCGCCGTTCGCACTGGTTTTCTCTCAGTTATTCTCAGTATGGCAGGAAATGTGACGAATGTTCAGGAAAGTGACAGATTTTGGATGTCTTCTAATGATTAAAGCTTACTCTAAATATTGAAGCTAAAGCGAAACGTGTTTTCACGGTTTCCTAAATCTACGTCACAGGCTGTCACGTGTTCCTATCATGAGCCCACTCACCTTCTTATCGGCGTGGTGGGTCGACCACCCTAGAAAAGGATTTTGAAATCATTGATAATTTGCGTTCTGTTCGATTCGAGACGTTTACTGGGTGATGTTTATATTCATAGTTATAGCCAACGAATACAGGCACATCTGAAGGAACTCTCTTCCGGCCCTAGATTCTGTAAAAAGAAATCAGTATCTGTCTTCAATTGCCATTCAAGAATTTTTATTAAATTTAATTTACCTTTTTTGACGATAATAAAAGTTTCTAGAGAGTCACCTGTAAACAATTGTCCAAGTCATCTTGTATTGGATATCAAGTGTGTGGATGAAGCTTTCCCTCTGTTACCGAATAAATGCATTTAAAGATGAGTTTTATTTTCTTCACGATTCCAGAATGATTCATTGACATCGGTCGACTCGATGACGTCACTAATGATCTTTAAGGCCCAAGCAAAGAATACAACTGACTTGCCGTTGATTACAAAGTCCGCAGAAAACTTGGGCTCTTGTTTGAACAACATTCTCAAAGTTGGGTCGGTGGTTGCTTCTGTAATTTCAAGCAGGGATCAAGTAAGTTCCTCACATCACTTTCTGGGGTTAATAATACTTACAACAACAACAACCTTTATTCACACTATTCAGGAAGAATAAAAAAAGAAGAAAAAAAAATATAGAAAACAAAATAATAGAAGATATATAAATACAGTATATATGCAATTTTTGAATTAGTGTGCAACAGCCAAAGTAGCAAAGCTTTCGAGTTGGCTGCTGCTTACTCACAAGTAAAAAAAGGAACGAGCGAAACAAATAATAATTAAGACTAAACTAATTCACAAGGCAAGAAGTGCTATGAAAATGGAATGAAGTTATCATCTGCTCTCGGCTAAGGGTCGGCACCTAAGTAAAATGCCCAGATGATCGAACTGCTAAAGACGAATAAAAAATGTCACGGAGCTTAAAAAATAAAGACCTTTGACACTGTATTACTTCCTATTGGACGCAATGTACTTTTCAGACGGGATATTTATTGAAGGCAATTCACAAAACTTGAACCATTCTTCACTTGTAGTTGTACTATGGTGCTAGGAAACCTGCGTATGATATCACGCTAAAGCCAAACTTCATGCTTGTCAACTTTCAGTTTATTGTGATCTGATTGTAGGGTATTGATGTGGTTACGCAATCAATAGAAATGGTTTCGAACGTGTCTGAAGCGGTCCTGGAACTGAGTGTCCCGGATGAAGAGGAGGTATCAATTCAGACGAGTGGTATCATCTTTGCTTTAGGGCGTCATACACCATCCAAACTAGCTGGAATGGAGATAGAGATTGATAAAGGAAAGTTTGTTTTGCCTGCTGATCTGGTCTCCAGGATCGTCAACGCTAGTCAGTTTGTGGACACTCAGGTGATAATTACTTACATGATATCTTCAGCCTGAGGTCATCGACATGCATTACACGCTATATTGATTTAGTTAACGTGAGCACAAATAAATTTCAGGCTTTGCGTTTTTTCGTTTTTTTTTTTTTAATTTTGGCGGTAAAAAATATGTAAATGTAATTTGTTCACCCACGGTACCCCAAAGAGCTCAAAAGAACTCGTTCAAAGATGTCCGCGCATTGGTAATGCAAACAGTATCAAATGTTATGACTTTTTCAGCAGTTTTCTCTTCAGGATATAACATTTCATTCTTTACGCACATGTTTTCTTGTCAATTTTATTTTCTGTTTCTCGAGGAGTCGTGGAATTTGTCTTAATTAAGTCTTTCTTTGTTATCAAATGAAGAATGATTCTTTTATATGTATCATTCACTATTTCTTTGATGTTGTAGATGCTGGCGATTCCTTTTAATCCTTTCACTTGGAGTATAACAAGAGAAAGGGTTCATTCTGGTGTCTTGAAACTCGACCTTAAAGACGACAAACGAGAGACCATCAAAGTACTGCAACTTTCAAATGGCATTGTTATTGGGATTCCTCTGCAAAATGTCAGTAGCTCTGATGAAGATCAGCAGTTTTTTGTAAAGAACGATTCCTCTCGATTTCACGAGATAAAGGTCGACTTCGAAAATACCTTGATACAGCTTGAAATTTCACCAGAAGAAAGAGATGTAAACTTAAGTATTTTTATGAGATTTGGCGACCGTCCAACAAGCCAGATGTATGATCTAAACGGCACTGTGTCAGTAAGTGAGAAGTGCGTGTGGACAAAGATGGAGGACAAAATGGAATGCTCATCGGATGGATTGATGCCCATTCAGATAGTTGCTGAGAAACCTGGAAAGTACTATGTCGAAGTGAAAAGTGACAAGAACTTTGTAAAAACTAAAATAAGACAAAAACGTTCATGCTTTGGAGGCGGAAGGCAAAAGCGATCCTGTGTGGAAGTAAAAGAGCCTCCACCGACTCCCCCTAAGAACACAAATGTGACCATTGAGCCTGAATACGATCCAAACACCGATAGTAACTATACCATGAGAGTAATCCAAGGGAGTTGTGTTTATTGGTCGTATGAACGGCAAATGTGGACAACAGAAGGCTGTCAGGTAAGAAGAGAGCTGCTTGATTGTTATCACTGTAATTAGAGTGGGTATAAAAATAGAATCGGTGTTGTATTTTAAATCTCGTCGTCCCTCCCAAAAACTCTGACCCCATTTAGTCTGCGATGGGAAAACTCGTGCGGAAAATAATAATTATATATATACATAATGATGTCTGCTCCGTTCATTTATGGAACTGTGGGTAATGACGTCATATGGTAATTGTATCACACATTTGTCGTTGGTGGCCATCTTGGACCTGTGTTTATGGATTTCAAGATATTCCTTAAAACTAATATGGAGAGAAAATATACAATGATATAATAAAATCCAAAACAAGAATACAAAGGTGATGATGATAATAATCACGACGATAATAATGGGGATACTGATGATGTTTTCCAAACCGGTTTACTGGCGAATTATTTTGTATTGTGTAAAGTTTATAAACTTGAAAATTCCAGGAGGACACAACGATATACACTAGATACGGCTGACACTGTTACCTGTTCACTGTTTTCACAGATTTTGTCTGCTGCGCTTAATGACGTCCTCAATTGCTCTTGCAACCACTTGACTTCGTTTGGAGGAAGCTTCCTGATAAAACCGAACCCAATTGACTTCGACAAGGTGCTTGTGGAATTCAAGAAACTTGGAGAGACAGGAAATGTGTCGGTCATTGTCACCATAGGCGTGGTTTTAATAGCTTACATTATCGTGGTAATTATAGTAAGAAAAGCGGATGATAGAGATGCTACTAGACGAGTAAGTTCATACCCTTTCATGTTTTGATTTGTTTTGAAAATATCCAGGCTATCAAACATCTAATTTAACAAGAGTACAACACTTGACTACAACACAACCGATCGCCGATCTGTTGGCCCAGTTGGTAGAGCGCTGGACTACCGTGCGGGAGGTCGTGGGTCCAAGCCCCGGCCGGACCAATACTCATGGTCCTTAAATAAGTGAGGCTCAGTTGGTAAAGCGCCGGACTACCGTGCGTATCTCCAAGCTCTTCCTAAAATTGCAATTCTTTGAAGCAGTTTCCAGCGTAACTTATGTCAATGTGGTCGATGTATACTCCTAAGACACGTTCTGACTCAACTTTACTGACTTGCCTGACTTACTAAAAGGTCAAGAGTTTATTTTGGTGAATTTGCAATTTTCTGTCTGGTCGAGATTATACTGTATTTTTCCTTTGCTGGATGCATTTTCATTTGATTTTCCTTCGCCACCTTCGATCCTCTGTCAATGGCAGGTCTGATTCCTCCTCGACTTCAGCTAAAGTAGGCGCAGACACATAAAGGGTCGAGTCACAGTTTATTACTTTTGCTAGATTTGGAGCAATTGCAAAAGCGATTAATTTTGACAACAAGGAGCTGATTCCATCTAGTCCGATTGCAACATTTGATGGGAGTGATTTGATGATCTCTAAAACTTCGCGATCTGAATTGTGGGTATGATGAACTCAGCAGAGTTGCCAGCTTTGTTACTTTGAATCGATTCTTCTCAGGGAAAGCCTCTGAATCTTAAAAGTAATAGCAGATTGTCTGAAATTACTCTGAGAAATCTGGTTTTTTTCTTACATTTTCATGCTTATTTTTTAATTTTTTTTTCTGATTGACCTAGTAACTGGTTGATTCCTGATTGAGTGATAAATTGATTATTCATATGTACTTAGGGTTTACATGCCGAACAGCTTCCCTCTACGGCAACACCAAGTAGCAGTTTTGTATATGAAATATCCATCACGACAGGGATTTGGATTAACGCTGGTACAACAGCTAAAGTTGCAATGGAGATTAATGGTTCCAAAGACAGAAGTAATATTCTTTACCTCAATACTAAAGAAGATTCGGATGGCGGACCCATGTTCTGTCGTGGCACCACGGAAGTCTTCCAGATATCACTGGAAACCTCTCTAGGTTGTGTAAATGGAGTACGAATCGGACATGACAACTCGGGAACGAGTCCTTCATGGTTTCTTGAGGATGTTGTCATTTCGGACAACCAGACTCAAACTTCGTGGACATTCGTAAGTGGCCAGTGGTTAGCCCTCGAAAGAGGCGACGGAAGAATAGAACGAATGTTAAAGGCCCAAACTAGTAAAAATAGCTTCAGCAAAGAGGTGCTTCAGCGATGGTTAAAGGGTCTGACAGAGAAGCACATGTGGGTGTCTATTTTGGCGAAACCATCAAGAGACACATTTACAAGAGTACAGCGAGCTTCCTGTTGCCTTTCCATGTTGTTTTCAGCCATGCTTACCAATGCTATGTTTTACGAACTTAACGGCACATCTGAACAAGTCATCCAGGTGGGCCCCTTAAAATTTTCCTGGCGGCAGGTTATTGTTGGATTCGAAAGCGCTCTCATAGTTGCACCAATCAACATCTTCATTGCATTGTTGTTCCAAAAAGGAAGCCGTGCTGCGTATAGGTGGCCTTTGTACTTTGCGTGGCTCCTTTGCTTTTGCACCTGCGCTGTTTCAGTAACATTCTCCATATTTTACAGCCTTGTTTGGGAAAAAAGCAAAGCTGAACAGTGGTTGTCTTCAATGTTCATATCATTTATTCAAGATGTTGCAACGATAGAGCCTGCTAAGGTCTTCTTCCTCGCCATGTTTCTGGTAAGCATAGTACGATGTAAGAGAGGACGGAATGAGGGATTCTCTGTCATTGAGGAAACTTATCAAGAGACACCTAAAGGAAAGTTATGGAAAATGGAAATTCACGTCGTTGAGGAGATGCGGAAACGTCAGGCAAAGAAACAGAACGTATCACGTTTTTTCGTGGAACTATTTGTGTATTGTATGTTTGTCACTATTCTGATAATGGTGTGTTACGGAAATAGAAATGATCATCGTTATCTTATGACAAAAGCGATTCGCGATGGTCTACCCAAATTTAATAAGGTTGGTGATGCTAGCACTTGATTGTCTTTTTAATTTGGCTTTCTTCTGTGCTCAACGCACCTCTGACAGTTATTGATTATCAGGTCGACTTTTGACCTGATAATCACAGCAACTATTTTCATAATAACTGCAACTATTTACCCTGTTCACCAATCACACTGGCGTTAAGCATTTATGATCAGTTCTTGACATTAGGAAAAACTATTCATAACCACTTAACATCAACCAAAACTGATTACTTTTGCAAAAATGCTTGTGACGTCAGTTTAGTACAATGTTCTTGTATTATGATTATTATTATTATTATTATTATTATTATTATTATTATTATTATTATTATTATCATCATCATTATTTCGCACTAGTGCTAGTTTTATGCTAAATAACTACAAACGAACGCAGGTCTTTTTTTGTTTGCTTTCCAGGTTCTCAACAATTCATTATATTGGGGATGGCTACGACATGTTTTTGTCCCCGGAGTTTATGCTGGAGCTTGGTATAATGGACGTCAGGAAAAGCATGGTATATACATTGGCGACAAATGTTCTGTTCTGGTTGGAATGCCGAAAGTAAGACAACTCAGAGTCAAACCACGTAAGTAGATTGTAAACGCAATCACGTAATTTTCGGTTGATTATATTTGTGATATAAGCTTTAAAATTTTTGGATTAATCGGCTGTTCGTGAAAAACCTGTGGTTTGTAAGTACGTGGCTTGTGTCGTTTTTTAGTAGCTTGTGCTACCTTATCGTCTTTGGATCGGGCTTTGTCCTTTTCTTTCTCTCTTTCTGGACATGTTTTATTTGTTCAAGTTGTTTTGTTCACTGAGAAATTGGCTTGTTAATGTATAGGTTAGCTTAGTGCATGGAGGATGGGTCTGTCCGTGGATTAAGGCGGCGGGGGGGGGGGGGGGGAATGGAGGATATAAGGTTACATTTTGGCCGCGCAGGACTAAGCCCATAGTTGAAATCTGAAATCTGGCCCGTAGCCAGTATGAGGCGAACCGAGGAACTCGCCTCAGTTGAAATTTCTTGTTCTTTTTTCTTTTCTATCGCCTATCTATTTAGTAGCAGGCAGCCACAAGAACAACAAAAAAAGGTAAAATTCAATTCTAGCGCATCTTTTGAAATAGTGCTTCGGTTGGAATTTTTTCTGGCTCCGGGCCAGGAAATGAGTTTTGGCCAGGGCTTCAGTTTCCTCGTTCAGTGGATTTTCCAAATGCGGCATTTGAATTTTTAGTGCCTTGTTTTCTCAATGCGACCCTTGAAATAACCATTTTCTACTTTCAACATTCGTGACCGGTCGTCTTCTTGATTCTAGAGCCCTGCCACGTGTTGGATTACATGAAGACAATGTTTCCCATCTGTTATCACGCATACTCAGACGACAACGAAGATGTGACACCTTACAACAAACCAGGATGGATCTCAGTTGCAAATATCACACAGAAAGATGAACTAGACCGCCTTTGTCCAAAGCCTTGGCGCTTTCAGAAGCTAGCAAAAACCGACACAGTTCCAAAGTGGGGACAGTTTTCACTCTATCCCGGAGGGGGCTTCTTGGCAGATCTTGGATATGACGCCGAAGTCGGTGTAAGTGTTATAGACACGTTAGAACAATATGGATGGTTGGATCTTCAGTCTCGCCCTGTGATTCTTGAGTTCTCTGCGTTTAATCCTGCTACCAACCTTCTGGTGATTGCTACGTATTTCTACGAAATCAGGCCTTCTACATATAAGGCAGCTTCTGAAAAGCTTTACACAATCTCCATGTATTCCAAGGAAACTGGTTTGCACGAGTTTTACCTGATTTGCGTTCTGTTGTTCATCATATTTGTGCTTTTGTACTTGGTGAGAATCGGTTATACTGTCTACAAACAGCGGTCGCAATTCTTTAAACGTCTCTGGAATTGGGTAGAGCTTATTCAGATTCTTTTCTCAGTGTTGGCTGTTTTGATAAATATTGTTCGTACATCACAAGCCAGTTCGAGCATTAGAGAAATGAGGGCGAACATATACGCAAATGTGAGTTTCCAAGACCTTATTGCCTGGACAGAAGCCGAAAATGGCGTTTTAGGAATTCTGGTTTTTTTAGTAACCCTAAAGCTTTTAAGGCTCATTCGATGTAACGAACACGTCGCTGTACTTTCATGGACATTGAAGGCCTCTGGAAAACTCTTGTCGTCTTTTATGATCGTCTTTTTGATTGGTTTCATGGCCTTTTTGCACTTCGGAATCCTCATCTTCGAAGCCGGATCAGAAAAGTACTCTTCGCTACTAACAGGCATTTACTACCAGCTGGAGTTAATTTTAGGCAAGGTCAAGAAAAGGCCCATTGAAGACCTAGCCAACGCAAACAGAACTTTTGGTAAGATATTTTCAGGTTTGATGCTTTTTAGCCTCACAATCCTCTTTATGAACTTCTTTATAGCCGCAATTAACGATGCTCTTGAAAATGCAAAGGAAAACGAACTATATGATCTCGTCGACGAAGCTGGTCTTGACGACCATAAAGAGAAAAAGTGGCTTTTTGACAGAATCAGTGAGTTCATTAAGAAGTCAAGAACGGCAAAAGAAGAGCCATCGGAGCTCTCCAACAAAAATGGAAAAGGGGATAGACCTCTCAACAAATGCGATAATGAGGAGATAACCATCGACTACGACAAGATAAGTATTGCCATCGAAACTCAAAGACAGAAAAGAAATGACAAGTCGTTACTGAGAAATCTGAAACCGATCAAGAGACGTTCGTTTTATGATGAAGTAAGTGTTGCATTGAACGAATTACGTTCTGGAGCAGTTGAGAGGGCGAAGGTTTATGTTGAAGAGTTAAGCATGAGAGAGAAAAGCTTCTGTGAACGTGTAGACAGTATCGTCCAAGCGGAGTGTGATGAGGAAGAGACATTTCTGCTTCTTTGCAATAGATTAGGACTTGATGTGGAGTAAGAAGAGATTCTCCAAGTAATGTATATGAAGTCAATTCCTTTAATTCGCTGGAAACTCTTTCGGGGCGGTCCACAAAGAGCACCACACAAATCGTGCGACTGTTTGTATCTTTTAAGAGAATATCGAAAAGGCCAACATTACGACAAAAGCATAATGTGATTTTATCTCGAGGCCCGTCATAGTTACGTATTTAGGTGTGCCGTTGCATGGGGCAAGGAGCATCGTCAATCATAGAGCTTAAGCCAATCAAATGAGGTCAGATCGAATAACACCGAGCTTATAGGCAAGATCAGTTTATCTCGTGGTCCTTCTCGCCTTCATTTCCATCGTGTCGTACTGTAGGAGAATCTTCCCGCCCCCTCCCCATGCTTCGGCGTTGTTTTCAGGGTTTTGTTGCCTTTAATACGTATTTGGCTCTTTGCCGATATTTAACCCCACCTTTGCTTAAGAGATTATGTGCTGTTTATTAGATCAATATTCTTGATGTCGGGTGAAATAGAAGCGTCGCTACTGTGGCCAATTTATCCCACATTAGTAGTTACATTTTATCTCCTGTCAATCTCGTCAACAAACTAGTGCGTCGTCACGCAGAGCTTCGGGTCCATTTTCATAAGAGACACGTGGTATTCAGGAAAAAAGGCTGATATCATCGTAATGATGAATATTTACATATAAGTTTAAGTAAACGACCACGGAAACGTTCAGATTACTTCCTTTTCAGAAGCATGCGATAAGTCGTAGAATCGAAAAATCGGAGAATCCTACATCTTTAATTTTATTTTAGTTTGTTAACTTCTTTTATAAGATTTCCTGTTAGCGCTTTATGATACTCCAACTTCCCCGATTCTATGATTCTACGTAGTGTGGGTAGTACAGGTAGTATAGTGTGGCTATTCGAAAATACACGTGTGTATTCAAATCCTTTTAAAGAGCTTGATTCAAAGTCGTTTCGATACGCAAAATAAGTCGATTCGATACAATATAAATCGTTCCGATACTAGATTTTTTTTTAACTTTTTAATTTATTTGCAACACAACAATGTACAAAAAGAATAAAGTCAACTAATAACAAACAGCATACTATACAAGACGCGCGTACTAAAATGCATAGGTATATATATATAAAGATTACAACGATTAAGACGGGGTGGGGGGTACGGTCAAACAGAAGAGCAGTTTTCAAGTTTCCATTGCCATTCAATTTTCCTCTGTAATTCTACAGAGTTGGGCGTCTTAAAAAGTGTTTTACAAGTGTATAAATAACGTTTTGTGTACAATAGGAGAATATCTAGTCTGCGTTCTTGGGCGTTCGTCAGTTTGGATTTTCCATCTTTGATATGGAATAGAATCTGTTCATTCAGGGGGTAGGTTTTAAGTTACTCACATTATGGTAAACAAGATGCTGTTTTTATCTAAACAACAGTATTTTAACAGTGTAGTTGCTGAAAATGAGAATGACTAACATTCTCTTTTCAAAACTGTTTCTAATTTGCCCTATGCTAAACAGAACCCACAGTTTCCTCCTAGTTCTGATGATACTTGCCTGGCTAATTCTTTTATTCAGTTTTTCACTGATAAAATAAAGGGCATTAGACAGGGTTTTTCATCTGTTCCTGACACTGCTCTATCGCAACTAGATATTATCACCTGCTCATCTGCTTTTTGTTGTTTTAAGGCAGTGAGCGAAGATGATGTTTTACGCCTAATAGGGTCGTCGGTGAAATCGTGCGCTCTTGATCCAATTCCTGCCTCTCTCTTGTTAAAGTGTCTTGATTCTCTTTTACCTACTTTGGTGAGAATAATCAACCTCTCTCTGTCTAAAGGTGTGTTTCCTGATTCTCTTAAAGTGGCCAAACTCACTCCTATTCTTAAAAAAGCTAATGCTGATCATGAAGTTTTTTCAAATTTCCGTCCTGTTTCAAATCTTCAGTTTTTATCTAAACTGATTGAAAAGGCTGTTGCATATCAGCTTAACTGTTATCTTGCTGAACATGATCTGCATGATTTGTTTCAGTCGGCGTATAAAGCTATGAACAGCACTGAAACGGCCTTGGTACGTATCTACAACGACATCCTTCAATCTGTGAATGCTGGCAACTGTGTCATTCTGATTTTTCTTGATATGTCAGCTGCGTTTGATACAGTTGTTCATGATGTCTTACTTGATAGACTTGATAATCGTTTTGGTGTTAGGGATGTTGTTCTAAGTTGGTTTAGTTCGTACCTTACGAATAGGAAGCAATTTGTCGGTATCAACGAGTCTCCCTCGTGCCTTGTCAACCTTAATGTCGGAGTGCCACAGGGCTCAGTTCTAGGGCCTCTTCTTTACTTGCTCTATACCTCTCCATTAGCTGACGTTGTTAAGCGTCATAATGTCAGTTATCATTTTTATGCTGATGATTCTCAGTTGTATTTGTCGTTTAAGGGTAACCAACAGTTTGTACAATCAAGACAGTCTTTGGAGCAATGTCTCACTGATATTTCATCGTGGATGCTTGCTAATGGCTTGAAGCTAAATCATGATAAGACAGAGCTGATGTGCATCCACTCTAGATTTCTTAGTCGCCCTCCATTGGATGAGATTGTAGTTTATGGTGAAACTATTGTCCCTTGAATTTCTGCTGTTAATCTTGGTGTAGTTTTCGATGAATGCATGACTGGGGAACTTCAAGTCAGCAAGATTTGCAAGTCGTCTTATTTTCATTTAAGAAATCTGTCTTCTATTAGGAAATATCTTACTACTAATGCTGCTCATACTATTGTTCATGCTTTCATTTCTTCTAGACTTGATTACTGTAATGCTCTTCTTTATGGGCTCTCTGTTGACAGGCTTCAGCACGTTTAAAATTCTGCTGCTCGTGTTGTCACTTTTACAAGGAAGTTCGATCACATCACCTCTGTGTTGATTGATCTTCATTGGCTTCCTGTATACTATAGGGTTGTCTTCAAGTTGCTTTTACTAACTTATAAGGCCCTAAATGGTCTGGCTCCTTGCTATCTGTCTGATCTTCTTTCCTATCGTTCCTCTTGCTACTCTCTTCGCTCTGTTACAAGTAATCTTCTTGTTGAACCTAGAGCTAAGCTTACCACTTACGGTTTTCGGTCCTTTTCATTCGCTGCTCCGAGACTTTGGAATAGGTTACCTTCAGATATTCGTTCTTGCTCCTCAGTTGCTAGTTTTAAGAGCAGACTAAAAACGTTCCTCTTTACACTATTTCTTGATAATAGGAAATTTAATTAGTTATTTTATTTTTCTTTTAATCATTTTTGTTTTTATCGACTGATTTGATATTTCTTTCATCGTTTGTTTCTATCATTTTCATTTTAATAATTGTTGTTTGAAATAATAATCATATTTTATAGATCGTTTACAGAATTAATAATATTTATTGTATAATAATTTCCATAGAATTTAATGTTTCTAGATCGTCTTATTGTAAATTACTGTAAATTGTAATCTTTAAAGCGCCATGGACAGCGATATATAAATGAGCGCTATATAAATAAATAAAGTTAAGTTTTTAAGTTAAGTTATTATTGAACCATTTCAAGATATCAGTGTAGATTGAGGACGTAGTGAGAACAGTCCAAAAAGGTGTGAGGTATAGAGTCCTGAATTGAACATAGAGTGCATTGATCATCGGCTGTAATTTTGAATCGTTTCATGCAGTTCTCGCTTAGTAACAGTTATCTTATGCAGAAGCTTAAATAAAAATTGCTTTAGTTTATTGTCTTTAGCTATTTTGTATATCTTTTGAAAGTTGGCTTTCCAGGAAACAAACGAATCAGGGAAGAGCTGTTTCCAAGCTTTCACACCTGTAGGCACATTAATACAGTTCTCATTAAAAAGTTTGTAATAATGTTTGAATCTCATTTTGACCAAGTTAAAAGAAAGGTTTTGAGTTAACTGAAATGTATCCTCCGTTTTGATCTTCAGGCGAAATTTGCTTTTTATATCCATTTCGTTTAAACTCGCTGGGAATAGCAGCAATCATTTGAAAATATTGTAGAAAATTAATTTCTAAATCAAATTTATCCTGAAATTCTTGGAGGGACAGGAATTTTCCGTCTTCATTTAGCAAATCCTGCACCAAATAGATTCCTTTTTCAAACCATGTTTTCCAAAACAATGTTTTCCCCTCGATCTTTATTTCCCTATTATTCCACAAGACAAATTTCCGTCGCTGGTCTAGATCATACATATTAACAAGTTTCTGAAAGTATTCTAGCAGTTCTTTATAGTACAGGAGAAAACTTGATTATTGATTAATAGATTATTGTTTACGGGACTGAAGGAAGTTTTTTTTTTTTCAAAATTCTCCTTGACTGTTTGTATCTTGCGGCTTCGAACGTACCCGGCCTTTCACAGCATTGTGGGTGAAATATTTTGGCAGGCTTCGTACTATGCGGGCCATTAAAGATTTTTTTTATTATTATTTCCACTCAAATCTGACGCACCGCACTAACCTCACCCCTGTGAGTGCCCCCTTTGTCGAGCAGCCGCGGTCACTAAGGCGGTCATTTGAATTTGGCAGCACGTCCAAAATGGCGACGCAAATACGGTCAGATTTGAGCGGTCAAGCGAGCGATTCTCCGTTTGTTTTTGGTCGAATTTTCAGGCAAGTTGGCAAAGAAAGAGAGGAAATTATCTACGCGACCGTTGCTTCTAATTTGAAGCAGTTACTCCGCTTTCTTGGGAAATTATTGGCCTTCGAACGCCGACTGGTTCTGACTGGTTCGATCTCGAGTCACTGGCCTTCTCTTTATATAGAATGGACAGTTAATACCTCGGATTTTAAGAAACCAATGGCATTGCACTTAGACGCCCATGCCAAGAAAGTGACAAGAAACAGTGGGGTGAAGGTAGGAAGGCTTTAATCTATTTGGCTAGATTTTCAATATTTCCACCGCCATTCGGTTCGTCGGAATTCTAGCTTTAGCTGTAATTTTTCTTTTCTTTTTTTTTTCTTTTTTTTTTTATAAACTGGGCTGCCAGCTTGTGGAAATTGGACTTGTATGTCTGATACAGTCCGTCAAACGATCCGTAAGGCGACGGCAACGAGAACGCCACAAAACAATGGGCTTAATGAGCAAAAACAATCGCTCTGCACATGCGTTTTACAGTTTTGTAAATTTCTTCCTCTCCAAAACAACAACGTAAAATGACCAAATTTTAGGTTTTTACGAGAACGTTAGCGTATGACGGCAAATTATTCTTTCTTTTTCTTTGCTTTGACATGGTTCACAGTAACTTAATTCCTGGAGAGTTGTCCAGAATATTCCAAGTGAAACAAATTGGAATGATTGACGTTCTCGTTGCCGCTGTCGTCATCGTTTCTTAAACTCCCTTTAGATGCATCTCTGTCCTGGTCGAGTCTGTGAGAGTTTGACGATCCCTACGGACTGTACAGATCGTCCGTGGATAAGTCGGTCCGTATACGGTCCGTTGATTATCTGGTCCTGTCACCCACTCTTACGTCATTTTGTTGTCTGTTCTGTTATGGACAACAGTCAGCAACCAATAAGCGTGAATTTTGACAGTCATTGTAAAAAAAAACGCAACTGTCAAAGGCGGTTACCTTGTTATAAACAGGGCGTAGGTTTTTGTCGAGATTCGAGGGTAAAATGTCGAGGGTTCATTAAAAGATGTCGTCTATTTATGTCATCTTTTTTGTATACATATTTTCATATTAATATTTTATTTAATATTTGGTTGTTTACGGAAACTGACCTTTCCCTGTAGTTGAAAATGGCGAATGTTAGCGGTTAATTTTCAACGTTGCCTGGGTTTATAATAGAAAGATACACAAGGGAGGAAAGCAGATTCTTTTACCAGACAAGTGGCGAGCGAAATTTCGCCGACAAATTTGTGTCGCACAATACAGTTTTAAAACTGCTTAGTATACAAGCTGAAATCCAGAGGTTTCTCCCCATACCATTACATTTGAAATTCGTCCAAAACTCTTAGCGCTAGAGCCCGAATGATAATCGAGATTTCCGCTTTTGAAGCTCGATGAAGGAAGGCGTAGTTGGTATTTCGTGCACCGTCGTCAAGTCAAGCCGTTTGCTCCTTTCCGATTGCATGACTACAAACAATACCCATTCATAAACGTTTTCCCTGTTCTCATACAACGATCACAAAGTTTATGTGACATTTAGGGTGGTGGCCTGAAGCAAGTAAAAAGGGAAAGTATATAAAATGAAAACAGTTAGTTTTGAGTTATTAAAGCCGTGTTTTTTACAGTGCGACGCGCCTTACCGTGGCCACTCAACAAACATTCTTATAAGTTAGTCAATCAGTTTACAGAGACGCCTCCATTTGGTAGTTCTTCTCATTACATAACAGGTTTTTCTATTTGCAATTAAAGAGCTTGTAATTAATTCCGCGCTGATATTCTCGGTATTTTACCTTGTTGTTCATTTCTGTGTGGAACTTAGACTGTAAAGACAAATATAAATGTATGGTTTCTTAACATTTCAATTTGCAATTTTCCGTAAAAATTGATTGTATATATATCTCACCGTTGACAACGTTCGTTGGGTAATTGGTTAGAAAAGCTCTTTAAACGTTTAGAAAACCAAACGACAAAAATTAACTCTATGACAAAGAAAAGAAGACACTGTTTTTCTATGGTTCAGAAACTAACATTTCAAGGAAAATTATTCCACTATCCTTATATGAAGCAAACAACTATAAAAATCATCTGTTCAAATTCATGAATTATTCTATTTGTCAAGACCTTCTGTTGTTCTTACGTAAAACTACCGTGATCCGATATGCTTTAAACACCACAAAACTAGCTAATAGGAGTCGTTAATTTGATCAGTGAAAACCTCACATTTTCCATTGTAACATTTTGAGAGACATCGAGACATTACACAAGAATTGAACGCATGGTTCAAATGAGTTGCGTGATGTGATATGAGCAATTGAAATGACATTTCATTTTTCCAATTTTATTTATTACTGGGAATTAAGCACATTGAACAAACAAAAATCACCATTAAGCTGTAAAACCGCTACCCTGTTTTTTTCATAAGTTCCTTACTGGCTACCACTGACTATGGTGTAGCTTATATCAAGTTGACGTATAGTTAAGTAAGGTGCTTTGTGAGATTAGCTTTACATGGCAGTAATTAGGCAGTAAATGTGCATTGATCAACTTACTGACCTAAAAAAAACACGATTTATTTCAGAAGTAGTTAGAATTCAATCCGGATTCCAACTGTTTTTATGAAGTGAAGATTTCCGAGGACAGTTGAAGTTCGCCTCAAGCGATGAGGGTAGTGTATACGCTTGATTTTAAAATATGGTTAAAATATAGTTAACATATGGTTAAGTAAGGTGCTTTGTGAGGTCGGTTTTAAATGGCAGTAATTAGGCAAAAATGTGCACATTGATCAACTTACTGACATACAAACACGTTGTTTAATTTCAGAAGTCGTTAGAATTCAAGCCACTTTCCAACTGTTTTTATGAAGTGAGGATTAGTTTCTGAAGACAGTTGAAGTTCGCCTAAAGTTCTCAGCGATGAAGGTAGTGTATATGCTTGATTTTAAAATATATTTATTTATAGATTTGAAGAATGTCCTTTCAAAGTTTATCGCCAGGTACGTCTGCTATTAGCTTTAAAGGGTTCGGGCATTTTTTCTACCCAAGCAGCAATTTTGTTTAGGCGCCTTATGCTGTCATTGTACTTGTGCGGTATTGAAATATGGGTTTCAGCCTATTGTTCCAAGTACTTTAGTAAGCTACCTTGTGGATAGAGTTGTTCAGCGTGCGGTGAGATTTGGTTATTTGGTGCAGGCCAAATGAGAAGATTATCACTTTAGTACTTTCGGATAAGATAACCAAAGACCCCTGCTGGTCCTTTGAAAGACTTGTTACCTGCCACATGTACACGTGCGCGCCACTTTCGTGAGAGAGGCCATAATTTCATACTGCCCCTTGTTAGGACAGAGCGTTCTAAAGGATGCCTTTTTCGCTTTATTCATCCATTCATAATTGCTACACTCAATTTGTATTGCCATGTCATGGCTTTTTTCAAATCGTAAATTTAAACTGATTCTTTGAATTGTGCGTGCTCAATAAAAGACCATTATTTATTGATTTCATAATGAAAGACCATCGGTACACTACCCTTTGATCGGAGAGCTCTCTCATCACCGCACAAATTAATAATCTTAATTGCACGCATGTAAGTTAGTCGCGGTATTGCCTTATTTGTGAGAGTATTACTGTTTGAATTTTATATGACTTTTTTTTTATTATTTAAACATATCTTATTGGCGAAGTTTACCCTAGGAGAAAAAGAACTCATCGATTGGGCTCACTTCATGATTTTTTTATGTTTCAAGATTTTGAGCTTTAAACAAAACGTGTATATTATTGTCGCCCGGAACTCACACAGGTACGAAACCAACTGTGTGCGGCTCTCGTCTTCGCATAGCCTTGGCTAGAAAGTTTATTCAAAAGTTGACCTAGGGCTCAGAAATATCAACTTGCCTTCCATATATATGTTTTGTTCATAGTCAGATCGATTGTAATTTTGACAGTATTTTATTTTTGGCAGGTTCCCATGCTTATATTGCTGTTTCTTTTGGAAACCTGGTGCGTAAATCAAGGTACGACTGAAAGATCAACGACATCTCGGTTATGCTAATGGCCCAATTCAAACATTTTGTTATTGTTATTATTATCATTATTATTACTATTATTATTGTTCTTATTATTAATATTATTTTTAAACAAAACATCTAATTATGACTCATACGAAGGGTAAAAATAAGACTACAAACTAGACTATTGAATGATCAAATTTTGTTGGAGAAATTTGCCATCAAGTTCACTTGCCCCACAACTTACATTGTTTACTGACTGAATAACATAGTCTCGGGCTAGAAATGCTTCACTTTTTTTGCAAGTTAACCTAAAAACTCTACCCAAAGAGGTATTGGAAGGTACGCCTGCGCGCTGTTATCTGTCATGGCATTTGTCCGATTTTTATCGTTCTCTAGGCGTGGTTTCTTCACGGACAAACTCTTCTTTGGTGATAGCATGGCTGGCCCGGTAACTCTACGACTTCCTTTGCATGAAAATATCTTGCTTTCAGGTTCAAATCATCAATCCATTCATTCACGCAATCACTCATTAATTCATTCGTTTATTCATTCATCCTTTCAATCATTTATTTCAGTCGTTGATTCATTTCGTTCGTTTCATATATCTTATTTATTTCATTCTTTTCATTCGTTTATTCAATCAATATTTCATTCAGTCATTAATTTATGCATTTCAGTCATTAATTCATTTTGTTCATTTTATTTATTTAATTCCTTTCATTCAGTCATTTTTTATTCTTTTATTTATTTCATTTAATTATTTATTCATTCATTCATTTTATTCATTCGTTTATTCATGCATCCTGATTTATTCATTCATTCATCCGTTTATTTTATTTATTTCAATCTTTTCGAACATTTTATTCTTCTTTCGTTTCATTCATTTTTTTTTTCATTTATTTATTCTCAGCTTCAGGCATTTATACCATTGTTGAACCGTTTCCTCAAGACGTTTATCCAACTGAGTTCTCTTCAGTGGATGTGACCTGTGTTGCCTCTGATCCATCTGGGTTCAGCGAACCGGTTGGAATAAAATTTGTGAAAAATGGCAACACGTTGAAAGCTACAGAAAACTTGTATTTCACCAATAGAGTAGAAACCCCAGGTATGTACAGCCATAAAAAAAATTTGACAAGTACCTCTTAAAACGAGAACAAACGAATCTGAGCTGATTTATGATACGAAAGAGTAAAATAGACATAAAATAAAATGAAATGAAATGACAGGTGGACGAAAGAGAGAGGACAAAATACAACATTTATATCACACCTATTTCATTTCTACAGGTGAAAGTGAAACAAAGCTTTTCGCCACTTTGCACATCAAAAATGTTTCACTGATTTACGACGATGGGCCTTACGAGTGTTTTGTGCCTGGAGGAAGACGAGTACAATTTTACATCACAGTAATTTCAGGTAAGCGTTCTGAACTTTAAATTGTTACGGTAGCATGTTGTCTTCTCGTATGGTTACTGCGGATGCGTGGAAAAAGGTTCTTTGTATCTTTTGAGAAGGATATGCAATTGGAAGACACCCTCAGCATCGTTAGAATTCGTCTATAATCTCCATTCTGAAGTAGACTATGTCCTTAGTCACATAAAATAGCTATTCGAAGACGCAGCATCATCTTGAAATTTATATTTAGCTCATAGGTCGTTATCGTTGGAGGTATGCCACCAGGCTTTTAATATTACTATCTAATGGGAAGTTGAAATTTTAATGTCTTTTTAAAAAAAGACATTGGAAGCAGTTTCGTTTAAACTTTTATTACCAATATAGCAAAACTATAAATAAGCCATTCTCCTAATCGTGGGATTGTTCAGTTGTTCGCCCTACTGGCTACGGTAAATCGCTCGCCTTTTCCTTTGTGTCCAAACTGTATTTTAAAGAGCAAGTCCATTGTAATTGAAGTGTCTCACTGAACGCTCTTATTTGAAATAAGCTGTACCAGTTTGCGTTTTTTATTTTGAAAGTTTGCGACCAAGCTAATATGTTCGGACCAAGTTAATTATAGCACAAAGCATACATAGATGGATTAAATATCTCCCCTTACAAAGCAAAATTTCTGAGCTGACTGAATCAAGAGCATCGTGACTTTCACATCGTGATTAACTACACCGCGGGACTTTCATAACAAATTTTGATGTTATCTCACCTCCACAATGGTCAGAAAATTTATCAGGACCAAACACCTTTACAAAACTAACTTGAAATGAGCCGTCAAGCTGTAAGGGTCTTTTAGTTGAATGTTATAGTTTTTAAAAAAGCGACCAGATTTGAATATTATTTTGTAACGTAAATTTGCATATTTGTATTTCCATCGGTTCGAGTTTGGGGTATTTTGGCGGCAGTGCAACTTACTTGAGGCACGATCTTCACCGAAATCAAGGTTTTTACGAAAATATTTTACCACGATACTCGATTTATGAATTTTTTAATTAAGATCCCGAGGGTTGCTATGGTTTCCCTGTTTACTGGCCATTTAAAGAAATCACATGCGCACGCATGTGTCGAATAAAACCGTACTTGAGAAGAACCACTATGTTGTAATTGTCTGTGTTCAAACCCCCTTGTCAGTACATGACAATGTTGGCGACGATGAATGTTATCTTAACGGACTTTTACGGGACAAATTGAAAGGCATTACTAAACCAGATCCACACAACGTCTCAAGATGGGAGACGAGACAAATGAAGCTCAAAATCCAGTTAGAATCATCGGAAAAGTTCAGAAGTTCGTAGTGGGAACTGACTTCGAAGCTTACGCAGAACAGCTAGAATTCTTCGTGGTCAATGGAGTGGCCGACTCCAAATAGAAGAAAACCGTCCTGTTAACTGATCTACCTACCGAAACGTACCAACTGGGGAAAGATTTGGCGGCCCAATATTGTTAAGAGAATTAGATTCCCCCATGTACGACACGATCATCGGGCGTCTCCAAAAACAATTGAAACCCCAGACATCTGCTCTAGTTGCCAGGTACGAGTTTGACATCCGAGCGCGAAACGCGGGAGAAACGGTGGGTCAGTATGTTCCTGCTCAGAAACATCTAGCTACCGATTGCAAGTTAATGAAGCCATGCGATTGGAAAGGCACAGAGATAGATTGGTTTCGGGTATTCGAGATAAGAGAATGATGTCAGAACGTTTGAAATCTAAACTTGAGGAACTGACATTTGGCATTGCTGCAGCAAAATGCATCGTTATTGAATAATCTTACAAGGATGTTGAGTGGTAAAGAGTCAAACACAGTTGATTTCTTATCCAAGTCAAAGCCAAGCAAGAAGCTTAAACCTAAGAGGGAAGTTAAGCCTTCAAAGAAAACGCGTTCCCCATCGCCTAAAGAGTCTGGTGATCAGAGTTGCTACAGCTATTTGGGCAATCAAGACTGGTCATATTCAAAGGGCCTGTACATCCAAGAAAAGGGAGACACAAGGTGCCCGACTCCCAGCAAATTATGTGGATGGTGATGACTACTTAGGATCCCTGGGGGTTAAAAATATGGGTGACAAGGATCGCGTGATACGGGTCAGCCCCCAGGTACAGGGATGGGTGATCAAGATGGATGGTCATGTGAAGCTGACAAAAAGCCATGTCACACTTAAAACTTACACTGGGCAGAAAGTCACACTTAAGGGAGAGATGAGGTGTAATGTTAAGTTTAAAGGCCAAGAAAAGAAGCTAACCCTTCCAGTGGTTGAGACACCAGAGCCAGCATTGTTTGGGCGTGATTGGCTTTCCCAAATTCCGTTGGACTGGGGTGAAATCAAACCCCTTAAGCTTAGCCGGAGGCCAGAAGGAGAAATACAACACAAAGTGGATCATTTATTACAGAAGTACGAGTCTGTATTTTCTGACGCCACAAGGCTGGTTTAAAGGTTGCGGAGAGCTGCGAGCCTAGCTTTCTTAAGCCACGTCAAGTTCAATATGCGCTATGCCCCAAAGTGGAAGCAGAATTGACACGTCTAGAGAAGGACGGTACTCTGTATAAAGTAGAATACAGTGAGTGAGCTACCCCGATTGCTCCTGTGGTAAAGCGAAATGGGGCTGTGCATGTGTGCGTCTCAATCAGTCCAGTACTTCTTGCAGAACAGTATCCCTCTGTCACGCATAGAGGATATTTTTGCCAATTTGGCTCGGGGGGGGGGAGCATTTTAGCGAACTTGATCTACGTCTAGGAAGTCTTAAATCGATTTGGCAACGTGCCATAGACTAGGTGTTACAGGGAATACCTGGCACCCCAGTGCATCCTCGATGATATAATTGCCACAGGCAAAACTGATCAAGAGCATTTGGAGAATCTAGAGAACGTGCTCGAGCGACTGCAAGACGAGGGGCCGAAGGCGAAAAAGGACAAGTGCGAGTTCTTAAGGATAGAGTTCAGTTCTGTGGACACGAGGTCCACAGAGAGGGTCTTCCCAAAACACAGGAGACGATTGAGACAGTAGTTTGCGCACTTAGACCCGAGAATGTGTCGCAGCTACGCTCCCTCTAAGGGCTCGTTAACTATTACAACCGTTTCCTGCCTAATGCGTCTGAAGTTCTGCGCCCACTTCACCAGTTGTTAGAGCAAAATAGCGTATGGCAGTGGACTAAACAGCGCGAGCAAGCCTTTACAGAGGCTAAGTGCATGAATACATCGCAGCAGGTGTTAAGGCATTACGATCCAGCATTACAAGTTACGCTTGCACGTGATGCATCGCCGGTCGGCATCGGTGCGGTCCTCTTACACGTCATGCTTGATGGCAGTGAGAAGCCAGTAGCTTTCGCGTGCCGATCGTTAACCAAGACAGAGTGCAAGTACGCTCGGATTGACAAGGAAGCGTTATCAATTGTGTGGGGGAGGAGAAATGGTTCCATGTGTACCTCTATGGGAGCCGGTTTAAACTTGTCACAGACCACAAACCCATCACTTCCAGATTCCATCCAGAGAAAGGAGCTCCCGCCATGACTGCTGCGCGACTCCGGCGCTATGTCTGGTTCCTGACTGATTTCGACTTCAACATAGAGTACAAGACTACTACCAAGCACTGCAATTCAAATAGACTGTCTCGGCTCCCCCTTCAACACAAAGAGAAGGAGGAGACGGAAGTGGATTCAACGGAGGTGTTCAACACAACCTAGTTTGATCCACTACCCGTGACCAGTGACGCAGTTACTAGAGAAATACGTTGTGATTCAGTCCTTTCAAGGGTCTATGAGTGCGCAGTGAAAGAATGGCCTACTCACGTAGATAGAGATAAGCCAGTACTACGAGCGGAGCAATGAACTGACGGTTCATCAAGGTTGCATTTTATGGGGAAGGAGAGTGTAAATCGCCAACAAGCTCCAAGGCAGAGTGTTGGAAGAGCTACATGACGGGCATCTGGGTGGAGTGAAAATGAAAGCACTGGCGAGGACCTACGTCTGGTGGTCTAATATTAGTGGCGATCTGGAAGAGTTAGTTAAAGCCTGCAGTGGGTGTAAGCTCAATCAGAGGATGCCTACTAAAGCGCCACTGCATCCGTGACTACACTATGGCAGCGCATACACATCGACTATGCCGGGACTATGCCGGCCCATTCCAGAACTCAATGTCCTTAGTAGTTGTCGATGGACACAGCAAGTGGCCGGAAATGATTTCTAAAAGTTCCACCACTTCAGGTACGACCATCGAAGTCCTACGTGATTTATTGGCCCCGTTTAGAATTCCTGAACCGATCGTTAGCGACAACAGTCCGCAATTTGTTTCCACGGAATTCCAGGCCTTCGCCTGGTCCAGTGGTATCCACCATATTACATTAGCACCATACCATTTGGCTACAAACGGTCTAGGAGGTCAGTACAGACCTTCAAGCAAGTGTTACGTTCCATGCAAGGAAGCTTAAGCTTAAAGCCGATGAAGAAGAAGTTGGCAAAGTGTCTCATAGCCTATAGGAAGACGCCTCATTCTACTACGGTGAGAGCCCAGCGCAGTTACTCCTTGGGAGACCGTCACGCACCCGCCTAGAATTGGTTAAACCAAACTTGAACCAAATGATGGTTAACCAACAGCATCAGCAGAGCATCAAGGCCGCAAATGAGAAGGGTAGACAGCGTCGTCAGTTAGAGGTTGGTAACTCGGTGATTTCACGAGGTTATTAATGGGACCTGAAGTGACGTTCAGGGCTGATTGTCAAAAAGACAGGTCCACTAATGAACAAGGTGCAGGTGACGCCAGGAATTATCTGGCGTCGACATATCGACCGATGGCGGTTGAGCCCAGCACGGTCGAGGTCAGCGAACGTGGTTGGTACAGATCCAGAGATGCTCGTAGCCGATCAACCGGATTTGGATTCTGTACCCACTCCTGAGGCTACCGATCATCCAGCAGCGCCCCGAGTTAGTTGTATGGATCATGAGTGGCGATATCCCCAATATCCCCAAAGAGTGCGCAAGGGACCACAGAGACTCGATCTCTGAACTGGTACTTGTTATAGGCGGTGCAGTATGGAAGGCTGTTTGTTGGTTTAGTTTGTTGCTTTAGATTGTGATTAGGCACGGGTTACAAGCCAGAGACTTATCGATTCCTTTTTGTGTGGAGGTGCTGTTATGGTTTCCCTTTGTATTGGCCATATATGTAAATTACATTTGCACGCATGTGTCGTTGAGTAGAACCACCATGTTGTAATTGTCTGACTTCAAACCCTTGTCAGTACATGACAAGGGCGACATTTAACGTTTTCGATAAAATACTACTTACCATGGCACAGTTGCGGTTGATTAATGTTTGAAAATCAGCTGCTAGGCTATGGCACACCGAATATTCATATAATGTATCAGTCAGATCCGAGCATTCCCCCAGCCCCGGGCAATTTCTTTTTACGCCCACTTCACGATTGTGACACTTACCGTGATCGACTGGTTACTACTGATTAGTACTAAGCACTACCACAGAAATACGATTTTCCTCCAGGTGGATGTTTTGCTCTCGTGTAGCCTTCAAGCTTGTTGTCAGGCTAGTTCTTGTCGGAGTTGTGGTCCTTGAATACGAAAATGCATTGATATTTCAAGTGCGAAATGCGTTGCGGGAATTATTCTTAGTCTACATTGTAGCGCTATGTCAACACGTCGAATAGCGAGCGGTTATTTTGTCGAATCGCTGCAAGTACTCGATTGCGAGCACTTGAAGGCGCAGTGGCGTGAGAATTCTTTGCCTACTCTTGTTTGCTTTGTAAAAAAAATCTCGAGTGTCCTTCAAACGTTTTGATCTTCCTCCTGGCTGTGGTAGCCTGCGGTGCAGCAGGACTTGTCACCCGAGACCTTGGAGAAAACCGAGATATAGTCCGTCTGCGCAACGGCTCCCAAAAGCTTGTTCGGGCATCTGCAGGTCTGCAGGGATTTCTGAATCCAATTCGCGCTTTATGATTGGACATCTGCTGACACGACAGATCACGCATATCTACGCAATGCTTAAAGTATGTGTAGGTATTGTTTTTGACCGTTAAGTGCTCGTCGTTTCTTCGTCACTTTGTCAGTTTTCACAATTGTATTTGAACTCGATCGATCGCAGAGATACATTTACGATCTCAATTTCGGCGATTAGGGTTGTTTACCATTTAGAAAAAAAATTCCGGAAATTCTAGTTGGGAATTTCCGTTCGGAAAGAACAGTACGTGTCGTTTACCATTTGACAAAATTTTTCTCATGTCGCACCGCGCTAGACTGGGTTCTAGTTTTTCTGCCAAGAGCCCTGAAACTGGAATGAAACATGGGAAACTGGTAAATGGTAAACAAATTTTCGTTGGGAGCGTCCCAAACGGGAAAACAGGACTACCTTTTCAGAACTTTCGTTTGTACCGGGAATTTTCCATTGGGATAAACTAACCTATTTACATCCCAACCGGAATTTCCAGGAATTAGTGGTGAATGGTAAACAACCTAGGTCTACAGATGGCCCAAGCTCTGGATAAGAACAGACGCAACGAACACGACCTTTGCATTGCTGTATGGTGTTGTGTTACAATGGTTTAAAAAAAGGGTTTGGACGGGAAACCAACGGGTTTAATTAAACGGCAGAAATTATGAGTATTTCACAATAAATTCAAAATAGCCTGTTGTAGTATTGTACTCTCAGCTGTTTGCCCGCTTCTTGAGTCGTTCTGATGCGATTTCGGCAATTTATCCTTTCGGTGTCTCCACTGCTACAAGGACCAAATTTCTTTGTGTCGTTCAAGAATATTTTTAGCAATGCGAAGTTGCGTGATCTGTTGCGTAAGTAGATGTCCAATCACAAAGCACGTAGGAAACCTAACCAATCAGAAATGAATACAGAAATTTCTGCAAATGAGAACAAGCTTTTGGAAGCTGTCGCGCAGACTGTATATACCGGTGGTATGTTCATTGTCTGACGCAGGCTAAGCTGTGGGCGTAAAAGCGAAATTGTGTGTGTGTTTTTTTTTTTTGTTTCCTAAGTGTAAATACCACAGGGGCCATTATGTTGTATTTGGTAACCATAAATATGCTTGACTGATTGATGTACTGATAATGTAAAATTTCAAGGAACCTTGCTTACATTAGTTCATTGACCAGTGGAATCACAGAAGATAGCCTACAATAAAATTTCAATTTCTAATACTTCTGACTCACCTGCAGGCGACAATGCTTTCAAAGCATTCCCCTGATGATAACCTCTTTTTGTAAACCCGCTTTTCTTTCAAACAATGCCAGGCTTTCCATGCTTCAACTGATCCCAGGCCTTCAAAACAATTTGAGTCCTGATCGTCTCGTTCCCAGGGCTCGCGAGCACCTAGAAAAGTGGGCGTAATGGCGCAAACGATTTCGCTTGTACGCCCACAGCCAGGAGGAAGATCAAAATGTTTGAAGACCGCTCGAGATTTCTTTTACAAAGCAAACAAGAGTAGGCAAAGAATTCTCACGCCACTGCGCCTTCAAGTGCTTGCAATCGAGTACTCGAGGCGATTCGACAAAATGACCGCTAGCTATTTGACATGTTGACATAGGGCTACAATGTAGACTAAGAATATTGCCCGCAACGCATTTCGTACTTGAAATATCAATGTATTTTCGTATACAAGGACCACAACTCCGACAAGAACTAGCTTCACAAGAAGCCGGAAGTCTACACGAGAGCGTCCACCGGAAGAAAAAATCGTATTTTTGTGGTAGTGCCCAGTACTAATCGCCTGTTTACTGGTTACCTGTCGGTCACGGTAAGTGTCAGGCATCTTGAAGTGGACGTAAAAAAAAATTGCCCTGCCCGGTATACCCCGGGCAATTGATGAGGGCGTTTGATGTGAAACACAGGCCGCCCGGTCGGGCATTTGACTATCGAGCTAAAGGATTGCCTGGAAAAGGCTAAAGCAACACGACTGAGCATTAAATGGTTTGGTTGTGTACCTACATATCTAGAATGGGGAATTTGATGCCCTGTGAAGACTCAACTCGGTGTTGCATTTGCGTTCTTGGATTTGACTGATACATAAAGTTCTGTCTGAGGTGACGGAAGACACAAACCAATGAAGAAGAAGCCGCCGTATAATCTTTACCGAAGATATGGTTGTGAAAGGCGAGGAACACGTAAAACCTTGTGAAACTCGTAAATGGAACATACATTTCCATTGGAAAAGTTTTGAACGGGAAATACTCGATTATCAGTTGAGTTTGGTGTCTAAGTTTCGGGCTGTCATGTTAAGACTAATGATAGTTGCCAATGGATACTATTTGCGTTCCCCTTGACAATAACGCGGTTTCAACGGCAAAACTTGGGCGCCAAACTTCCCTCGGTCCAAACTCAACCGATGATCGTAGTAACGGGAAAACAGGACTACTTTTTCAGAAGTTTCGTTTGTTCCGGAAAATTTCTAGTGGAACGTACGAAAACTTGTGTTTCATTTACATTCCCTGAACGGGAATTTCCGGAATATCTGTGTAAATGGAAAGCGTCCTTTGATTCCATACATTACCATTTCGAAAACTGAACTGTGATAGAAAGAGCCAATCTCAGAACAGATTAGAATGAGGCATTCATTCTTCTCGTAACCAACCAGAAGTGGCCTTGTATCGAACTTTACCAGATCTGAGATTTCCACACCTACAGTGAGATCTGGGTACGAGACTATTGCTGTTGAATGATGCACATGAAAGAAATCATGTGTGAACTGCGGATATGAGATCAAATGAAGAATGATCGTCGCAGTTGTGATCGCAATTTTTGCAATTGCGTAAAGAAGCCTGAAAAACTGCGACGATCATTCTTCATTTGATTTCATATCCGCAGTTCACATATGATTTCTTTCATATGCATCATTCACATACATATCTTTCACGGGAACATATGAACCCAAAATTGACCTGCTCCCAACGTCAGTGGCTTCATAGCTCAGTTGGTAGAGCATTGCACCGGAATCATGAGGTCACGGGTTCAAGCCCCGTTGAAGTCCTAAATTTTTTCAGGCTTCTTTACGCAATTGCAGAAATTGCGACCAAAACTGCGCGATCATTCTTCATTTGACTGTTGCTGTTATTGATTTTGACAATTTTAGAGCTGATACTCCATACTCCCATCGTTTTGCTTCATAACAACAGGGGTCTTAAGATTGGTCGAGATTGTGCCAAAAAAGGGTTTAGTGAATAACAGCTTACGCGTATTTTCTTTGCAGAGAGTAGACTTCCCGAAGTGGTTCTTGGGTTTGACGATTACAACCGGAATATCACAACTATTCAATGCGTTGTAAACACAACATATGGGCAGAGAATCAACCATGTAAAAGCGGGCACTTCATTAATGAGAAATGATGTTGTCTTACGCAGTGTTGAAGTTCCTTCCCTACTGCAGTATAATGAAATCTCGCTTAGCCTAGATGTTAGCCGCGAGGACCAGAATAGTGGAAATTACACTTGCTTCCTTGCAGTAAATGTAGGGCCTGGTGTCAGTGTATCAAGCAGTCATTTTACCAAGATAAGAGGTACGTTCTTTGACGTTTTTAACCCGTACAACATAAATCTTTAATCTGGACATCAGAGGAAAGCCATCCCTCAGGCATAGGAACCAAAATCCCAGTACGGATCGGGTGGGAGGAGTAATTTGTTGAGCAAATTATTGTCGTTTAGAGTGTCACAGTTAACACTAAATTTGATGGCCCTCTTTTTCTGAACGATTTTTAACCTTTTAACTTTCACTTTGGTGACATTAAACATTGTAGCTCTGTTGCGGTGCTTTTTTCTTTTAATTCGAATTTGGTCGATGGTTTTCGAAGTTTTCGGTAAGAGCATTGAAAAAGGCAATAAGGCGATCTTACAGAACAAATGACGTGCCCATATTTTATGACGTAATCGTGGAAGATAAAGAAGTGCATGAATAATAGAATAAAAAATAATGTTAAGCATAACAATTTATAGATGTGAATGATTTATCCACAAGTTTGTGGACTTTGAATTTATCACGATAAAGTCGGCATTAGGTCTGTGAAGTTTTTGAGAAACTTGGAGGGCCCAAGCCTTCTTGCCAGTTTCGTATTTATAACAGTTACAGCAAAGGTTTTAGTGAATACAAATAAAATCTAAGTAGTGTACAAAATAAGATTACGAAGCATGTGTTTCAGAGGAAAGGTGCACAATGGACCAGAATCGATCAGGATGTGTTAATTATGATTGTTTTGGTTTTCAGTTCGGACCAGGAAGTGCTACCATTGTGCAGGGCTCAACCAACAATGCAGTGATGAGAACCTATCCAGCCTGCAGGTTGTTTGTAGACGTCCTACTGACGTATGCGGATGGAGTCATGTGACATTGTCAAATAACACTGAATACATTACAGTGTCTTGTCTCTCTCGATTACAATGCAATACGTCTTGCAATGAGGTTGGTTCAGAATTCATATGCTGTAGTCTTTCATGCTGTGACGCTGACTTTTGCAACACAAAAGAAGGCTCAGGTACGTCATTGAAATTCATGCCCTGCAAAGAAACGACATCTCATTTTAATGCTTTTCAATCACGATTCACATTATTGAGCCCTACCAACAAACCACAGGTACTCCAACACTCTACTAAGTGCATTAGCTCCGCTGTAACAGTCGTCCATCCATGATCCACTCCCTGAAGCTATACGGATAAGGATAAGAATGTTTTATTTCATTTAACTACTTCGGCGGCTGATTCCGACGAAGATCTAGATTATATGGTCTTTATGAACAACTACAACTTAGTCCATTGTTGTTTTATGTTCTCTTGCAAAGTAGTACACCGAAATTTCGCTGTTTAGTGTTGAATGCACAAGACAACTGACTAAGCCAAAATAAAGAAAATTATTTCTGATTTTGTCATACGTATATACCACTAATGTCTACAGTTTCAAATCTGTAAATAACCCCAGGTCTCGCACAATATCACTCGGTTGCCTGTGGTTCATCCCGTCAATACAGCAGGGAACCAACAGACTGAAAATACCGACTGAACTCAAAATATCAGAAAAAACAGTAGATTAACATTGTATTACAAGTGTGGCTTGTAGAAGTCAGTTCCAAATTAAAGAAGCAATTTACATTCTTTCAGTTTGTGACAGACGTCAAAATCAGGCATCGACCAATCAGGTCAATACCCAACAACCGGCCATACATACGTTCCTGATGATGACGTCAGTTTGGACTGTCGAAAAACCATTGTTAGCAATACAAATTCCTTTAGCTAATGATCGTCGCCAGGCCTGCAAAGATGACTCACTTTCTTATAACTGAGAAATACGAGATTATTTAATCAATCTATGTTATCTTGAAAAACAAAAACTATTGAAAAGTAGGTGCAATGTTTTCTCAAGCTTTGTTTTCCTTTCAGGTGGAAGTTTCTGTAAAAGAAAGCAAAATCTGGTAGCGACCATATTCGGAGGATCCGTAGTCATCCGAGGGGTCAACGAAAATATTATCATGAATGGCTCACTTTCCTACGATCCTGAAACTGGTAACAACGATGGAATGAAGTTTATCTGGCATTTCGGGAAAATGTCGAGCCAATATAACGACAGCATGCAGTTACTTGCACAAGACTCATTGAAAGCACTGAACAGCTCAGTCATTCAAGATCTCCAGAATGCTTCTGGCCGAATTGTTGTGATTGATCGTGCGTTTGCCCACTTCAATCAAACAATCATTGTAAAGTTGACTGTTAGCAAGAACAAACGTACTTCAAATGCATTTCAAATTGTTTATTTAGTTAGAGGAGACCCGCCCAAGATATCACAACGGTAATTCTAATTTTGCCATCTTTTCGTTGAAGTTTACTGAGTTACCAAACACCTGTTCCAACTAAAACAATTTCAAAACAGGTCTTACGGTCGATTTCATAAACCTTCTCGCAAACACTGCTCCCCTGGCAAACCTTCGATAGCTTTGTTTTCAGAGCAGTTGCCGACATCATTGCTGGAGTCTGGAGAAAGGTCCGTTTTCGAAGTCTTTCCATTCCTGACCTTTATTTTTCTGAGGGTCAACCTCGCTTTGATGCATTGCTGTGAGCCAATGTTTCCTGGACAACAATATAATTTAGACAAATTCACACAGGTCGTTGAAAATCAACCAACAAGCCTTCTAGGTACTATTTACCATGGCTTTAAAACTACTAAATGTTTTGTTTATAGATGCCTGATCAACTGTGGAATCAAAGTTAATCCGTCAGTTAAACTGAGCACCGAGTCTGACTGCCAAGGGCTGCAATGTCCACACATCGTGTCATACAACTGGGAACTATACGAGGAAGGTTATTTCGGCTCTGACAGCGGCAGGAGTTGGCGGAGACGTAGTGATTTAAGACTGCTAACAAATACTGCACTCGATTCAAGTGTCATTGTTATTAAGGAGAATTCACTTGAGGGTGGAAAGAACTACCGCTTGGCACTATTTGTTCGAACTGGAACTGGGCTCTCGGGAATGAGTGCTCAAAATTTCTTTACGTCTTTGCCCCCGAGAGGTGGACGTTGCTTCATACAACCACTATCGGGAATAGCGTTGGAGACTAATTTCACCCTATACTGCACTGGCTGGAAGAGCGATTACGGACCTTTGTCGTACAGGTTTCAATATAAACTCAACAGTGGTTTAAACAGCGTCATTTACAGCGGCTTAAATAACCTTGCTGTTTATCAATTGCCTTCCGGAGACTTCAATTTCACTGCAACTGTGATTGATAAGGGTGGTGCGTCTGTGACAGTGGTTAACTTGACTGTACAGGTAGGGTGTGTTCTGTCTTCAGCTTCATACTTGGCAAATGTAAAGAGTAGTGAGCTCTGCAAAGTTTCATTGCGTGTCTCTTGTCGGAAAACAAGAAAACTAAATTATACCTGCTATAAATAAGCTTGTCCTCCTTAAATTCTCTATCGCTTATTAAGAACTAGGACCATGAGATCAGAAGTGGTCATTCCTATTTGCCACTTCGAAAGATGAACAATTACCAATTGCTAATATGTACGGTACTAGCTTGCATCAAACGGAAACACAGAGTGATGCCTATCACTTTAAAATTTTTAAGGGGTTCTTTATACTGTTTTCACAGCTGATTGTAACATAACATTCTTTTGTTTTAATAAGGTTACTGTTCAGCACCCAAATGTGAGCTCTGTGACAATTAACAGACTTGTTTTAGCCAATGACAGTCTTCTGAATGAAGCCATCAACACGCATAACTTGGGCAAAGCAGCGGAAATCGCAAATAACGCCCTACAAGCAGTTTCACAGGATTCCGCCATCGATATAAAGAAGAAAACGCAGGTAGAGATGAAGCAGTCTGACTGTAATCTTTTCTTCGAACAGTTAAGTTCACTGAGAGCACTGGTGCATGCTGTTTGATAGCAAAGAATCTTCAGTTCATGTACAGAGGAGTGTTTTTCTAAGACCGGTAAAACTGCATGTCATTTTAACCGTTTAACTCCCAGAAGTAATTAGCATATAACTTCTCCTTATAATATCAAATCATTGTCCAGCAGACAGGTGATGAGAAGAGACAAGTTTATCTGCCAGCGGCTTTTATCTTGATATAACTCCAAATTCCCTTAACTAATGTACGAGGAACTGCATTGCAACTAGAAAGGAGAGGTAATAATCAGATCTTAGGGCTTAGTTTTAAACCAGCCAAAAACGTTCCGGCTCGGCACGCTGTCGCTATAGTTAACGTTCGTTTATAGTTAAAACACACATCGCTGAACTTTTTGGGAACGTCCTGACAGAGCCACCAATCTTTGTTAACTCAGCGTCGAACTGGTTACAATTTATTTAGTGTTCAGGTAGATGACTTAATTAATGTTATTGAAAAAGGCAACTAGCTTCGTTAGTTACATTTTCAATTTTTTTTTCAGGTTAATGAATTCATCGTCGACAGAATTACTTCACTGCCAGTGAAAAGCCTTTCAGACCTTTTGCAAACGTCATCAGTGATTGGATCTGCTACCATAGACCCAAACACAGTTTCCCTCAAGTGCCTGGTAAGTAACTCAGATTAATCAAAACTGGGGTACAATTTCGTCCTGACGAGGATTCTTCCGCATTAAGGCCAGAGCATCTTGATAACAGAACAATTGGGGTTGTTTTCTTTTCCCGGCCAGCAACCAAACTGGCGAGAACAAAATAAAAATAACAGTTGTTAAATGTGTTGATTACTTGCCAGTTAACACTGTCATAAAATTTCATACTTTGTACTGTCTGTTATAAGTCGTAAAGTAGCCATGGTGATTTTTTTATTTCTTATATGTCATGTATTTGAATCCAAATATCACCCACTGAACGTCTGCGAAAACATTTTTCGATTTCTAGTTTTTGATAAATTTTTACAAACTTTCAAATTTGCTTCCATTTTGGTCCACCATTCGCATTGGTTTCCTCTCTGCCCTTCTCGGTTTGGCAGGAGGTGTGACGAATGTTCAGGAATGTGACGGATTTTGGATGTCTTCCAACGATTAAAGATTACTCTAAATATTGAAGCTACAACGAGACTTGTTTTCACGGTTTCCTAAATCTACGGTACAGGCTGTCACGTGTTCCTGTCACGAGCCCACTCACCTTCTTATCGGCGAGGTGGGTCGACCGCCCTAAAAAAGGATTTTGAAGTTTAAACAAAAAAATCATTGAAAATTTGCGTCCTGTTCGAATCGATTTTTTTCGTAGATATTTGCTGGGTGATGTTTATATTCATAGTTATGGCCATCGAATACAGGCACATCTGAACGAACTCCCTTTCGGCCCTAGATTCTGTAAAAAGAAATATCTGTCTTCAATTGCCATTCAAGAATTTTTATTAAATTTAATTTACTTTTTGACGATAATATAAGAGTTTGTATAGAGTCACCTGTAAACAATTGTCCAACTCATCTTGTATTGGATATCAAGTGTGTGGATGACGCTTTCCCTCTGTCGCCAAAATAAATGCATTCTAAGATGTGTTTTATTTTCTTCACGATTCAGAATGATTCATTGACATCGGTCGACTCGATGACGTCACTAATGATGTCTAAGGCCCAAGCAAAGAATACAAGTGACTTGCCGCTGATTACAAAGTCTGCAGAAAACTTGGGCTCCTGTTTGAACAACATTCTCAAAGTTGGGTCAGTGGTTGCTTCTGGAATTTCAAGCAGGGATCAAGTAAGTGCCTCACATCACTTTCTAGGGGTTAACAATACTTAAAAAAAATGTCATGGAGTTTAAAAATGAAGACCTTTGACACTGTATTACTTCCTATTAGATGCAATGTACTTTTAAGACGGAATATTTATTTAAGGCAAATCACAAAACTTGAACCATTCTTTGCTTGTACTTGTACTATGGTGCTAGGAAACCTGCGTATGACATCACGCTAAAGCCAAACTTCATGCTTGTCAACTTTCAGTTTATTTTGATCTCATTGTAGGGTATTGATGTGGTTACGCAATCAATGGAAATGGTTTCGAACGTGTCTGACGCGGTCCTGGAACTGAGTGTCCCGGATGAAGAGGAGGTATCAATTCAAACGAGTGGTATCATCTTT
>OX419344.1:18619724-18737224 GCA_948470475.1 Galaxea fascicularis
TAAAAAGGCTTTTATCCATTCCCTCCAGCCATTCATCTAAAGCCCGATTGACATTTGTACAGTAGATTGTGAGTAGTAAGAAAAGCAATGAAGTGATTGCAAACATGTTTCTCGAAAATCTTCGAAATAATGGGGAGGAATGATGTAGGTCAGTCATTTCTACATCGTTTTTACTCTCCTGTTTGTAAATCGAATTGGCAGGAGCCAGTTTGAGGCTGAGCTGGGCAGATACTGTTTATTATGCTGCAGTATATTACTTTTGCTAGATTTAAAGCAATTGCAAGAGCGATTAATTTGGCAACAAGGAGCTGATTCCACTGTAGTCCGATTGCAACATTTGATGGGAGTGATTTGATGATCTCTAAAACTTCGCGATCTGAAATTGTGGGTATGATGAATCCAGCAGAGTTGCCAGCTTTGTCACTTTGATTCGATTCTTCTCTGAATCTTAAAAGTAATAGCAGATTGTCTGAAATTACTAGAAATCTGGGGGGGGGGGGGGAGGGGTTTCTTACATTTTCATGCTTATTTTTGAATTTTTTCCTGATTGACCCAGTGACTGGTTGATCCCTGATTGAGTGAATAATTGATTATTGATATGTCCTTAGGGTTTACATGCCGAACAGCTTCCCTCTACGGCAACACCAGGTAGCAGTTTTGTATATGAAATATCCATCACGACAGGGATTTGGATTAACGCTGGTACAACAGCTAAAGTTGCAATGGAGATTTATGGTTCCAAAGACAGAAGTGATATTCTTTACCTCAATACTAAAGAAGATTCGGATGGCGGACCCATGTTCTGTCGCGGCACCACGGAAGTCTTCCAGATATCATTGGACACCTCTCTAGGTTGTGTAAATGGAGTACGAATCGGACATGACAACTCGGGAACGAGTCCTTCATGGTTTCTTGAGGATGTGGTCATTTCGGACAACCAGACTCAAACTTCGTGGACATTCTTAAGTGGCCAGTGGTTAGCCCTCGAAAGAGGCGACGGAAGAATAGAACGAATGTTAAAGGCCCAAACTAGTAAAAATAGCTTCAGCAAAGAGGTGCTTCAGAGATGGTTAAAAGGTCTGACAGAGAAACACATGTGGGTGTCCATTTTGGCGAAGCCATCAAGAGACACATTTACAAGAGTACAGCGAGCTTCGTGTTGCCTTTCCATGTTGTTTTCAGCCATGCTTACCAATGCTATGTTTTACGAACTTAACGGCAAATCTGCACAAGTCATCCAGGTTGGCCCCTTAAAATTTTCCTGGCGGCAGGTTATTGTTGGATTCGAAAGCGCTCTCATAGTTGCACCAATCAACATCTTCATTGCATTGTTGTTCCAAAAAGGAAGCCGTGCTGCGTATAGGTGGCTTGTGTACTTTGCTTGGCTCCTTTGCTTTTGCACCTGCACCGTTTCAGTTACATTCTCCATATTTTACAGCCTTGTTTGGGAAAAAAGCAAAGCTGAACAGTGGTTGTCTTCAATGTTCATATCATTTATTCAAGATGTTGCAACGATAGAGCCTGTTAAGGTCTTCTTCCTCGCCATGTTTCTGGTAAGCATAGTACGATGTAAGAGAGGACGGAATGAGAAATTCTCTGTCATTGAGGAAACTTATCAAGAGACACCTAAAGGAAAGTTATGGAAAATGGAAATTCACGTCGTCGAGGAGATGCGGAAACGTCAGGCAAAGAAACAGAACGTATCACGTTTCTTCGTGGAACTATTTGTGTATTGTATGTTTGTCACTATTCTGATGGTGGTATGTTACGGAAATAGAAATGATCATCGTTATCTTATGACAAAAGCGATTCGCGATGGTCTACCCAAATTTCATAAGGTTGGTGATGCTAGCACTTGATTGTCTTTTTAATTTGGCTTTCTTCTGTGCTCCACGCACCTCTGACAGTCATTCATTATCAGGTCAACTTTTGACCTGATAATCACAGCAACTATTTTTATAATAACTGCAACTATTTACCCTTTTCACCCATATACTGACGTTAAGCATTTATGATCACTCCTTGACATTAGCCAAAACTATTCATAACCACTTAACATCAACCAAAACTGACTACTTTTGCAAAAATGCTTGTGACATCAGTTTAGTACAATGTTCTTTTTATTATATTTATTATTATTATTATTTCGCACTAGTGCTAGGTTTATGCTAAATAACTACAAACGAACGAAGGTCTTTTTTTCTTTGCTTTCCAGGTTCTCAACAATTCATTATATTGGGGATGGCTAAGACATGTTTTTGTCCCCGGAGTCTATGCTGGAGCTTGGTATAATGGACGTCAGGAAAAGCATGGTATATACATTGGCGACAAATGTTCTGTTCTGGTTGGAATGCCGAAAGTAAGACAACTCAGAGTCAAACCACGTAAGTAGATTGTAAACGCAATCACGTAATTTGCGGTTGATTATATTTGTGATATAAGCTTCCAAATTTTTGGATTTATCGGCTGTTCGTGAAAAACCTGTGGTTTGTAAGTACGTGGCTTGTGTCGTTTTTTAGTAGCTTGTTTTACCTTATCGTCTTTGGATCGGGCTTTGTCGTTTTCTTTCTCTCTTTCTGGACATGTTTTATTTGTTCAGGTTGTTTTGTTCACTGAGAAATTGGCTTGTTAATGTAGGTTAGCTTAGTGCATGGAGGATGAGTCTATCCGTGGATTAAGGCGGCGGCGGGGGAGGGGGGGGGGGGGGGGGTGGAGGATATAAGGTTACATTTTGGCCGCGCAGGACTAAGCCCATAGTTGAAATCTGAAATCTGGCCCGTAGCCAGTATGAGGCGAACAGAGGAACTCGCCTCAGTTGAAATTTCTTGTTCTTTTTTTCTTTTCTATCGCCTGTCTATTTAGTAGATTTAGTAGCAGGCAGCCACAAAAACAACAACAACAAAAAGGTAAAATTCGATTCTAGAGCATCTTTTAAAATAGTGCTTCGGTTGGAATATTTTTTCTGGCTCCGGGCCAGGAAATGAGTTTTGGCCAGGGCTTCAGTTTCCTCGTTCAGTGGATTTTCCAAATGCGGCATTTGAATTTTTAGTGCCTTGTTTTCTCAATGAGACCCTTGAAATAGCCATTATCTACTTTCAACATTCGTGACCGGTCGTCTTCTTGATTCTAGAGCCCTGCCACGTGTTGGATTACATGAAGACAATGTTTCCCATCTGTTATTACGCATACTCAAACGACAACGAAGATGTGACACCTTACAACAAACCAGGATGGATCTCAGTTGCAAATATCACTCAGAAAGATGAATTAGACCGCCTTTGTCCAAAGCCTTGGCGCTTTCAGGAGCTAGCAAAACCCACAGTTCCAAAGTGGGGACAGTTTTCACTCTATCCGGGAGGGGGCTTCGTGGCAGATCTTGGCTATGACGCCGTTTTCGGTGTAAGTGTTATAGACACGTTAGAACAATATGGATGGTTGGATCTTCAGTCTCGCCCTGTGATTCTTGAGTTCTCTGCGTTTAATCCTGCTACCAACCTTCTGGTGATTGCTACGTATTTCTACGAAATCAGGTCTTCTACATATAAGGCAGCTTCTGAAAAGCTTTACACAATTTCCATGTATTCCAAGGAAACTGGTTTGCACGAGTTTTACCTGATTTGCGTTCTGTTGTTCATCATATTTGTGCTTTTGTACTTGGTGAGGATCGGTTATACTGTCTACAAACAGCGGTCGCAATTCTTTAAACGTCTCTGGAATTGGGTAGAGCTTATTCAGATTCTTTTCTCAGTGTTGGCTGTTTTGATAAATATTGTTCGTACATCACAAGCCAGTTCGAGCATTAGAGAAATGAGGGCGAACATATACGCAAATGTGAGTTTCCAAGACCTTATTGCCTGGACAGAAGCCGAAAATGGCGTTTTAGGAATTCTGGTTTTCCTAGTAACCCTAAAGCTTTTAAGGCTCATTCGATATAACGAACATGTCGCTGTACTTTCGTGGACATTGAAGGCCTCTGGAAAACTCTTGTCGTCTTTTATGATTGTCTTTTTGATTGGTTTCATGGCCTTTTTGCACTTCGGAATCCTCATCTTTGAAGCTGGATCAGAAAAGTACTCTTCGCTACTAACAGGCATTTACTACCAGCTGGAGTTAATTTTAGGCAAGGTCAAGAAAAGGCCCATTGAAGACCTAGCCAACGCAAACAGAACATTTGGTAAGATATTTTCAGGTTTGATGCTTTTTAGCCTCACAATCCTCTTTATGAACTTCTTTATAGCCGCAATTAACGATGCTCTTGAAAATGCAAAGAACTTTGTTATTTCAAACGAACTATATGATCTCGTAGACGAAGCTGGTCTCGACGACGATAAAGAGAAAAAGCGGCTTTTTGACAGAATCAGTGAGTTCATTAAGAAGTCAAGAACGGCAAAAGAAGAGCCATCAGAGCTCTCCGACAAAAATGGAAAAGTGGATAGACCTCTCAACAAATGCGATAATGAGGAGATAACCATCGACTACGACAAGATAAGTATTGCCATCGAAGCTCAAAGTCAGAAACGAAATGACAAGTCGTTACTGAGAAATCTGAAAGCGATCAAGAGACGTTCGTTTTATGATGAAGTAAGTGTTGCATTGAACGAATTACGTTCTGGAGCAGTTGAGAGGGCGAACGTTAATGTTGAAGAGTTAAGCATGAGAGAGAAAAGCTTCTGTGAACGTGTAGACAGTATCGTCCAAGCGGAGTGTGATGAGGAAGAGACATTTCTGCTTCTTTGCAATAGAATAGGACTTGATGTGGAGTAAGAAGTTGTCGGAGATTCTCCAAGTAATGTGTATGAAGTCAATTCCTTTAATTCGCTGGAAACTCTTTCGGGGCGGTCCACAAAGAGCACCACACAAATCGTGCGACTGTTTGTATCTTTTAAGAGAATATCGAAAAGGCCAACATTGTGACATAAGCATAATGTGATTTGATCTCGAGGACCGTCATAGTTAAGTATTCAGGTGTGCCATTGCATGGGGCAAGGAGCATTGTCAATGATAGAGCTTAAGCCAATCAAATGAGGTCAGATCGAATAACACAGAGCTTATAGGCAAGATCAGTTTATCTCGTGGTCCTTCTCACCTTCATTTCCATCGTGTCGTACTGTAGAAGAATTTTTCCCGCGCCCTACCCATGCTTCGGCCTTGTTTTCAGGCTTTTGTTGCCTTTTAATACGTATTTGGCTCTTTGCCGATATTTAACCCCTCCTTTGCTTAAGAGATTATGTGCTGTTTATTATATCAATATTCTTGATGTCGGGTGAAATAAAAGCGTCACTACTGTGGCCAATTTATCCCACATTAGCAGTTATCATTTTATCTCCCGTCAATCTCGTCAGCAAAGTAGTGCGACGTCACGCAGAGTTTCGGATCCATTTTCATAAGAGACACGCGGTTTTCAGGATAAAAGGCTGATATCATCGTAATGTACTGCGATTAATATTTACATATAAGTTCAAGTAAACGACCACGGAAACGTTCAGATTACGTGCGATAAGTCGTAGAATCGAAAAATCGGAGAATCCTACATCTTTAATTTTATTTTAGTTTGTTAACTTCTTTGATAAGATTTCCTGTTAGTGCTTTATGATACTCCAACTTCTCCGAATCTATGATTCTACGCAGTCGTAGAATCGGAAGAATCGTACAATTCTATACTTTTACTAGAAGGATATCTGTGGGTAGTGTGGCTATTCGAAAATACACGCGTTTATTCAAATCCTTTTAAATTAAAGAGCCTGATTCAAAGTCGTTTCGATACACAAAATAAGTCGATTCGACACAATATAAATCGTTCCGATACTATATTACTATTGTTTGCGTGACTGACATTTCAAAATTCTCCTTGACTTTTTGTATCTTGCGGCTTCGAACGTACCCGGCCTTTCACAGCATCGTGGATGAAATATTTTGGCACGCTTCGTACTATGCGGGCCATTTAAATTTTTTTTTTATTATTTCCAGTCAAATCTGACGCACGGCACTCACCTCCCCCGTGTAAGTGCCCCTTTTGTCGAGCAGCCGCGGTCACTAAGGCGGTCATTTGATTGCAGCACGTCCAAAATGGCGAAGCAAATATGGTCAGATTTGAGCGGTCAAGCGAGCGATTCTCCGTTTCTGTTAGTCGAATTTCAAGCAAGTTGGCAAAGAAAGAGAGGAAATTTATCTACGCGACCGTTGCTGAAATTTGAAACGGTTACTCCGCTTTCTTGGGAAATTATTGGCCTTCGAACGCCGACTGGTTCTGACTGATTCGATCTCGAGTCACCGGCCTTCCCTTTATCTAAAATGGACAGTTACCTCGGATTTTAAGAAACCGATGGCATTACACTTAGATGTCCCAGAAAGTGACAAGAAACAGTAGGGGGAAGGTAGGAAGGCTTTAATTTGTTTGGCTAGATTTTCAATATTTCCACCACCATTCGGTTCGGCGGAATTCTAGCTTTTAACTGTAATTTTTTTTATATATTATTTTTTAATAAGCTGGGCTGCCTGCTTGTTGAAATTGGACTTGTGTGTCTGATACAGTCCGTCAAACGATCCGTAAGGCGACGGCAACGAGAACACCACAAAACAATGGGCTTATTAAATGAGCAAAAACAATCGCTCTGCACATGCGTTTTACAGTTTTGTAATTTTCTTCCTCTGCAAAACAACAACGTAAAATGACCAAATTTTAGGTTTTCTCGAGAACGTTAGTTTACGACGGCAAATTATTCTTCCTTTTCCTTGCTTTAACATGGTTCACAGTAACTTAATTCCTGGAGAGTTCTCCAGCATTTTCTAAGTGAAACAAATTGGAATGATTGACGTTCTCGTTGCCGCTGTCGTCATCGTTTGTTAAACTCCCTTTAGATGCATCTCTGTCGTGGGCGAGTCTGTGTGTGAGAGTTTGACGATCCCTACGGACTGTACAGATCGTCCGTGGATAAGTCGGTCCGTATACGGTCCGTTGATTACCTGGTCCTGTCACCCACTCGGATGTCATTTTATTGTCTGTTCTGTTATGGACAACAGTCAGGAACCAATAAGCGCGCGAGAATTTTGACAGTTATTGTAAAAAACGCAACTGCCAAAGGCGGTTACCTTATTATAAACAGGGCGTAGGTTTTTGTCGAGATTCGAGAGTAAAATGTCGAGGATTCGTTTTCATATTAATATTTTATTTAATATTTGGTTGTCTACGGAAACTGACCTTTCTCTGTAGTTGAAAATGGCGAATGTTAGCGGTTAATTTTCAACGTTGCCTGGGTTTATAATAGAAAGATATACAAGGGCGGAAAGCAAATTCTTTTACCAGACAAGCGGCGAGCGAACTTTCGCCGACAAATTGGTGTCGCACAATACAGTTTTAAAACTGCTCAGTATACAAGCTGAAAGCCAGAGGTTTCTCCCCATACCATTACATTTGAAATTCGTCCAAAACTCTTAGCGCTAGAGCCCGAATGATAATCGAGATTTCAGCTCGATGAAGGAAGGCATAGCTGGCATTTCGTGCCCCGTCGTCGAATTGTTAAGCCGTTTGCTCCTTTCCGATTGCATGACTACAAACAATACCCATTCATAAACGTTTTCATACAACGGTCACAAAGTTTATGTGACATTTAGGGTGGTGGACTGAAGCAAGTGAAAAAGGGCAAGTATATAAGATGAAAACAGTTAGTTTTGAGTTATTAAAGCCGTGTTTTTTACAGTACGACGCGCCTTACCGTGGCCACTCAACAAATATTTTTACAAGTTAGTCAATCAGGTTACGCGAATTTGATTGACAGAGACGCCTCAATTTGGATGTTGCGTGTTTAAACTTTCTACGGAGGCGTGTGTGTCAATCAAATTCACGTACCTTGATCAGTGACTAACTTGTAAAAATGTTTGTTGGGTGGCCATGGTATGGCGCGTCGCACACGTAATCAGACTACTGACTTTAGCCTACATATTTCCGAATTATCCTGGCCAATACGCCAGCAAGAACTGTGGAATCGTTCGATTCCATTATGAAAAACACTTTTATGAAGTTGATAATGTCCACGTTAATTGATTGAATCCGTGCCCAGCAACCCTGTAGAAATATGTTTAACTCGAGTTACTTCACTGCCTCATTGTTTAAGTTTGCTTTAGTTTTACTGGCAAAACTGTTAGGTATTTTTCCGTTGGGTTCCCTGTACTACAAAGCTAGTATCACGTGATCCGTTTTCCATATTTAGTATTGTACACGAGGTTCAGGGCTCTTTGCATTAAAAACAGTTCTTACCGCCATCTTGATCTGATTTTACTGTGTTTTCGGCCCTTTTGTGAATACACGACAAAAACTAAGGCCTGTTTCAAACGTCGCGCTACTACCGTGTCGAACTAAATTGAATTCGACCCGACTGAGTGTCATGACCATAGCGCGGCAGTGGTTCGGCAAACGTGGAATTTAATTCATGATCAGTCGAGTTAAAAGCTGTTGCTGTAAACATGCGTCAAACCATAACAAACCAGTTTTGCTGACTTTTATTTATAATTTATGAACCAGTTCGGTACGGCAGTAGAACGACAGACCCTGTCGAATTTAATTTTTTTTTTAATTACCGCACAGAATGGTTGCAAACGTCGCGGTACTGCCGCGCTAACGTCGAATTTAATTCCTGAATTTATTTAGTTCAACACGGCAGTAGCGCGACGTGGAAGAATTGTAATCCTTAAAAAAGCGAGAAGCTCAAAATAGAAAGAAATCTGCCGTGATCTGTTTTTTGTCGATGGTACATGCACCAATGAGTGACCATTAAATCTGACAGAGCTCATATAGTAATAAGTTCGGGGGGCGGGGTTCTCCCCTATATAAACTATATAGGTATGTGCCGCTCCAAATTGTATGGTTTTCAAGCCGTTTTGGTCTGAAAAGGGGTATAGATGTTGACCAGCTTGGTCTGAAATCGGATGCGCCGGGTTTTCAAGGGCACCACGAGTAAATTGTATTTCTCTTTTTAACTCCAAATCAATAGTAGAGAAAGAAAAGTAACCAAAACATATCTTTCGAGCTTCATTTTAATACCAAGTTTATTTAAGCTACAACAAAGTTAGTGGGAAAATTGTAACCGGCGAGTAACCGGTCAGGTCAGGTCTGAAAACGGGTATGAAAAATGGAATGTTTTGGTCTGAACAAGGGTCAGGATTTGGAGAACCCGGTGGCACATCCTTACCCTTAATTCCAGAGAGTACCCCTCGAAAAATAATAAGTACTGTCCAACCCACATCCCAGTAGTGACAGTGTTTCGCATCCCGCACACTTTGGACTGTTTGGAAAACCTATTTGGAATCAGCACGCTCGCCGGGTATTTCTTACGCGAATCATAAAAGGGTACTCTTCTCCCGAAGAAGAATGGAAAAAGTACCAGACGCAAGGATAACAGAAGGTCGTGGAAATTGCTTTGTCGGAATCGTTAAACGTTGTCCACCAAGTATGTTTGCTGCCTCTTTTATGTGGAAACAGAGGAAAGAACTGAGAGTAAGGCCATTTCGTACTTCCCCTGTCTCAGGACTGTGAAATTAGTGACTTGGATGAGGAAGTGCAGTCAGTACCAACCCAAGGATTCGGAAACTATCCACGTGCGAAGGTATAAACTGTAGGTTACGTTGTTATGACGTGATAATGTTCGCATGAACAGTAAGTAAAAGTAAATTATGATGTATAAACTGCGATCACCTTCGGCCATATGGACGATATGAAGGGTTTTGCATTGACTGTTATGTTTACGCACAGGGTCTTCATTCGTTTTTGGGGTATAAGCACCACACCCGTAAGTTCTCTTTTCACTTGATTATGGCTTTGAGTTAACAAGAAAACAACGAATAAATGTTGTTGAGGACCTTTCAACAATAAGAACTATTAAATGTGAGTGTTTCAATGTCTGTCATCAGTGCATGGTTCTTTCGATAAGGAACATAATATTGATTACCGGACAGGTAAAAGCACTGCATGCGGTTAACCAGTCACAGTCATTTACTGGGAGAAACAATAAAACAGCAATAAAAACAAAAAAACTATGTCCCTACAATAATAATAATAATAATAATAATAATTAGTAAAATGAGACAATATGATTCCTGCAGAAGTGGTTGCACACAGTAAATTAGCCCTGTCCTATTTGCCCCAAGATCCTCCTCGCGGCCGGCGTCTTTGGCGCTCGAATCTGGCTATGGTCCTACTGTTTTCAAAAGTCTCCGTTTTCACCTGTCCACTTTAAAAACGAAGCGTTTTCAAAACGATTCATTTTCAAAAGACTGCGTTTCCGTCGGTGTTTTCGGGTGTTTTAGTGTGGATGAAAGGTGAAAATGCATCAAAAAGTATACGTTGCCGAACGAAAACACATTAGTGTGGATGTCGCGCCGATGTTTTTAGTGCAAATTGATAATTTATTCGAGAACTTTCTAATATTCATAAATAAACAAGCTAAATCGATGTTTGTTACAAGATGGGATAAAATGTACATTATCCCGGCCTTCTCTTTGGAAAAAAGGCGTTAATAATGGTAAAATATAAACGTGTTACCAGGATTCTACCAGTTTGATACCGAGTCATATTCTCTCGTAGTATGTTCATTTTCTAAAACTAAGTTCAAAAGACAGGTAACGAATCAAGTGACTGATCCCTTAAGTGCTGTTGTTGTTGTTGTTGTTTTTTTTTTGCTATTTTTAATCCAAGTAAAGTTACAATTACAACAATTAAAAGCAAAGTTCTACCTTTTTGTTATACGCAGCTTATGAGCAGATGTTTTCGGCAATCGTTTTGTGTTCCTCTGCGGTAAATTACCTGCTACTGTTGATGTGACACTCTCATTATAATTGCTCTTTTAACTAAACTTCTTGTGTTTTGTGACAACCCGGCTAGGCAAACAGAACTTTCTCTATCCAAAGGCAAAGTGTTTAATTAAGTTACAGTTAAAAGCTTTTTACTCTCCATTAAAACTGGTTAGAACGAACTCCTATTCGAAGGTTCGGCGGTCAAAATTTAGTTTTCCTTTTAATTAGGGAGCTTAAGCAAACACGACGTCGACGACAGCGAGAACGTCATCTGAAAATGTAACTTCGGGTTTCTGCAATCATTTCGCAATTATTAAGTCATAAGGCTTGCGAAATGTTTTCTAACTATCCTGGAATTAAGTTGGAACCAGCGCTTGGGACATAAGAAGACAAAATTGAACATTTGTTATCATATGCTCACGTCGTCCACACAACTGCAAAACAGGTCATTTCACGTCGTAGAAAGAACGAGAACGTCTTCAAAATGTCAAAAGATGAAATATGCACGTGCAAAGCGTGCAAAAATTTCAAATTAACCACGCGAAATGTAGTCTAACTCCTATTCGAAGGTTCAGCGGACGAAATTTAGTTTTCCTTTTAATTTCAAATTAACCACGCGAAATGTAGCCTAACGTGTATACATTTATTCGAACAGCCCAGAGAATCGACAAAAATACTATGCAAATTTGAACGACCTAAAAGGTGCTATTTAGTCAGGAATGGCGTTTAAGTTGGGTGACCTATGCTTCATTAGAATGACAGATGAAATTCACGCGCACATTGCCAAACTCATGTTTCACCTTCTCTCAGTTAAATTTTCAGAACATCCCTAATTCCACTATGTTTTTCAATGCGCAGGACAATTAATAATAATTAATTAATTCCGCGCTGATATTCTCGGTATTCTACATTGTTGTTCTTTTCTGTGTGGAACTTAGACTGTAAAGACAAGTATAAATGTATGGTTTCTTAGCGTTTCAATTTGTTATTTTTCGTAAAAATTGAAAGTATATATGATCTCACCGTTGACAACGTTCGATGGGTAATTGGTTAGAAAAGCTCTGAAAGCTTTAGAAAACCAAACGACAAAAATTAACGCTGTGACAAAGAAAAGAAGACGCTGTTTTTCTATGGTTCAGAAACTGACATTTCAACGAAAATTATTCCACTATCCTCATATGAAGCAAACAACTGTAAAAATCATCTGTTCAAATTCATGAATTATTCTATTTGTCAAGACTGTCTGTTGTTCTAACATAAAACTACCGTGATCCGATGTGCTTACACCACATAACTAGCTAATAGAAGTCGTTAATTTGATCAGTGATCAGTGTAAGATTTTAAGAGACATCGAGACATTACACAAGAATTGAAGGCATGGTTCAAATGAGTTGCGTGATGTGATATCATTTTTCCATTTTTATTTATTACTGGGAATTAAGCACATTGAACAAACAAAAATCACCATTAAGCTCTAAAACCGTTACCCTGTTTTTTTCATAAGTTCCTTACTGGCTACCACTGACTATGATGTAGCTTATATCAAGTTGACGTATGGTTAAGTAAGGTGCTTCGTGAGATCAGCTTTACATGGCAGTAATTAAGCAATAAATGTACATTGGTCAACTTACTGACCTAATAAAACAACACGGTTCATTTCAGAAGTAGTTACAATTCAAGCCGGATTCCGACTGTTTTTATGAAGTGAGGATTTCCCAGGACAGTTGAAGTTCGCCTAAAGTTCTCAGCGATAAAGGTGGTGTATACGATTCTTTTTAAAATATGGTTAAATTATAGTTAAGATATGGTTAAGTAAGGTGTTTTGTGAGGTCGGTTTTAAATGGCAGTAATTAGGCAATAAATGTGCATATTGATCAACTTACTGACATACAAAAACGTGTTTAACTTCAGTAGCTAGAATTCAAGCCGGTTTGCAACTGTTTTTATGAAGGGAGGATTAATTTCCGAGGACAGTTGAAGTTCGCCTAAAGTTCTCAGCAATGAAGGTAGTGTATATGCTTGCTTTTAAAATATATTTATTTATAGATTTTCACTGTTGCAGGATTGGAAGTTTATCGGCAGGTACGTCTGCTATTAGCTTTAAAAGGCTCAGGCATTTTTTCTACCCTTTTGTTTAGGAGCCTCCTGCTGTCATTGTTCTGGTGCGGTATTGAAATATGGGTTTCAGCCTATTATTCCAAGTACTTTAGTAAGCTACATTGTAGATAGAGTTGTTCAGCGTGCGTTGAGATCTGGTTATTTGGAGCAGGCCAAATGAGATGATTATCACTTTAGTACCAGGGAGAGATGCCTTTGAGATAAGATAACCAAAGATCCTGCTGGTCCTTTGAAAGACCTGTTCCCTGTTACATGTTTACATACGCGCTACACTCGTGAGAGAGGCCATAATTTCATACTGTCGCTTGTTAGGAGAGAGCGTTTTAAAGGACGTCGTTTTCGCTTTGTTCACTCATGCATAGTTGTTACACTCAATTTGTATTGTATTATATGTTTTTATTTTTATTATCACGCCTTTTTTCAAATTATAAATTCAAACGGATTCTTTGAATTGTGCGTGCTCAATAAAAGACCATTATTTATTGGTTTCATAATGAAAGACCATCGCTACACCACCCTTTGATCGGAGAGCTTTCCCATCACCGCACAAATTAATAATCTTAATTAATTGAACGCAACTTAGCTGCGGTATTGCCTCATTGGTGAGGATATTACAGTTCGAATGTTAGATGATTTTTTTTAATTATTTAAACATATTTTATTGGCGCAGTTTACCCTAAGAGAAAAAGAACTCATCGAGAGGGCTCACTTCATGATTTCTTTATGTTTCAAGATTTTGAGCTTTTAAACAAAACGTGTATATTGTCGTTGCCTGGAACTCACACGGGTAGGAAATCAACTATGTGCGGCTCTCGTCTTCGCTTAGCCTTGGCTAGAAAGTTTATTCAAACGTTGAACTAGGGCTTAGAAATATCAACTTGCCTTCCATATATATGTTTTGTTCATAGTCAGATCGACTACAATTTTTGACAGTATTTTATTTTTGGCAGGTTCCCATGCTTATATTGCTGTTTCTTCTGGAAACCTGGTGCGTAAATCAAGGTAAGACTAAAAGATAAACGGCATCTCAGTTATGCTAACGGACCCATTCAAACATTTATTATTATTATTATTATTATTATTATTATTATTATTATTATTATTATTATTATTTTCAAACAAAACATCAAATTATGACTCATACAAAGGGTTAAAGTGAGATTACAAATTAGACTATTCAATGATCAAAATTTGAAATTTGCCATCAAGTTCATTTGCCCCACAACTTACACTGTTTACTGACTGAATAACATAGTCTCGGGCTGGAAATCCTTCACTTTTCCGCAAGTTAACCTTAAAATTCTACTCAAAGAGGCTAGGCAAGGTACGACTGCGCACTGTTATCTATCATCGCATTTGCCCGATTTCTATTGTTCTATAAGAATGATTTCTTCACTGACAAACGCTTCTTTGGCGATAAAATGTCTCGCCCGGTGACTCTACGACCTCCTTTGCGTGATACTATCTTGCCTTCAAGATTCAAATCATCCATTCATTCATTTTCTCCTTTTCTCATTTACTCATTTACTCATTCACTCATTCATTTCAGTCGTTGATTCATTTCGTTCATTTCGGTCATTTCCTTCAAATATCTCATTAATCATTCCTTTTTCATTCATTCTTTTCATTCGTTCATTCAATCAATATCCATTAATTCATTTATTCATGCATTTCAGTCATTGGTTCATTTCATTCATTTTATTTATTTTATTCATTATTTTTCATTTAATTATTTATTCATACATTCCACTTATTCTTTCATTCTTCTTTTATTTCATTAGCGTATTTTTTTTTCATTTATTTATTTCATTTATTTATTCTCAGCTTCAGGCAATTTTACCATTGTTGGACCGTTCCCTCAAGACGTTTATCCAATTGAGTTCTCTTCAGTGGATGTGACCTGTGTCGCCTCAGATTCATCTGGGCCCAGCGATCCTGGTGGAATAGAATTCATGAAATATCCCAACCCGTTGAAACCTACAGAAAACTTGTATTTCACCAATAGAACAGAAACCCAAGGTATTTACAGCCATGAAAACCTCTTAAAACGAGAACAAAACAATCTGATAGAGAATAAATTAAAATGGGATGCAAAAGTCAAGAGTCGTTGAAGTACATTAAGTGATTCGATATAATTATATATGAAACTTTCAAAATTAGTATACTGTCCGGTAAAAGTATCTTTTCTGTAGATGACAAGGCCATCGCTAGCGATGTTGATGTCCAGAAAGTGCGGAGTATTATTTTCAAATAAGGTAATGAAAGGTAAGGCGGATATTTCGATCAAGGAAGAGAGTGTCCCAGAACGACACCTCCCACAACAGCCAGCCCTCAACTGTCTGGCTGACCATCCCATTCGTTGGTGATCTAACAACACAGCTTGTTAAGAAACTTAAATGTAAACTTTGGAGATGCCTCGTCGATCCGAATGTGGACATCCGAATAAAACAGAAGCCCACATAACTATGTTTTTTCACAGACACTAAACTAAAGGCCCTAGCAAACGGCTTCAACATTTGCTTCAACATCCTTTCGATTTTGTTGAATGGCAATTTCAACATTGTTGAGCAAGCGCACGCGCAATGAAGAAGACGTAACCATGGTCACCACTCGCTAAGTTTTGTTGAATGAAATGTTGAAACCGTTTGCTCATCCCATCGTTCAACATCATTCAACAACCTTCAATAGCGTTCAACAAAATGGAATAAATGTTGAAGCAAATGTTGAAGCCGTTTGCTAGGGCCATAAGACAAAACGCCACCATTAAGCCAATCAAATGATGTATATAAATTCACTTGCCCAGGTTGCGATTATTCGTACATCGGCAAAACGAACAGAACTCTGCTTGCCCGCACTCAAGAACATGCGCTCACGGACAAAGAAAGCGCTATACATAAACATCTGCGCTATTGTGACCAAATCGAACACATAGCAGCTTTATACAACTTACCGGACACTTTTATCAATGGGAACAACCCATATTCCACTCCTCACCCAAATTGTTCGTGACAACACAAACGTAATAGACAGCGATGATAATTGGAACCTACTACTATAAAAAGAATCTCTCCATATCAAGCATTCAGCACCATTTGAACATCGGTTTAAAAGCCAGTCGAAAATTATGCCTATTCTCCCGATAGCATTTTCTCTGTTGCATTCTCACGTGTATATTAATGCTAATGTACCATCTTGCAGTATTTAAATTTCTGCTACTTGTATGTCACGTCAGTCTAAAGATGATATAGAATTATGTCGAAACATTACAAGTACATCAACGACTCTTTACATTTGTTGCCTGTATTAAAGACACAATGCATTGACTCGGTATCACATTTATTCTCTATCTTTAAAGTTATCAGCAGGTAATGGATTTTGAAAACAATCTGAGCTGATTTAAGATACGAAAGAGTAAAATAGGAAAGAAATAAAATGAAACGAAAAGACAGGTGGACGAAAGACGTAGGACAAAATACAACAATTATGTAACACTTATTTCATTTATACAGGAAATAAAACAAAGGTTTTCGTCACTTTGCACATCAAAAATGTTTCACGGACTTACGACGATGGTCTTTACAAGTGTTTTGTGCCCGGAGGAAGAGAAATACACTTTTTCATCACAGTAATCTCAAGTAAGAGTTCTGAACTTAAAATTATTAAGGTAGCATGTTTTCGTCTCTTATGATTACTACGGATTTTGAGAAGGGTATGCAACACACACCCTCAGCACACACCCTCAGCATCGTTAGAATTCCGGTCTGTAATCTCCATTCTGAAGTAGATTAAAGCCTGAAACGCATATAAATTAGCAGAGTTTGTAGAGGGGACCTCTACAAGCTCTGTAAAATAGCTATTCGAAGACTTAGAATAAACCTGAAATTTAGCTCACAGGTCGTCAGTCTCGTTGGTGGTATGCCACCAGGCTTTGGTATTACTATCTAATGGGAAATTGAAATTAAAAAGACATTGGAAGCATGAAATCCAAAAATTGAAATTTTCTAGTGGGACGTACCAAAAACGTGTGTTCCATTTACATCCCAACCGGAATTTCCCGAACATCTGTGTAAATGGAATGCGCCCTTTGATTCCATACTTTTTCATTTCGAAAACTGAACCGTGATGGAAAGAGCCAATCACAGAACAGATTAGAACGAGGTATTCATTCTTCTCGTAACCAACCAGCAGTGACTTTGTATCGAACTTTACCACATTATCACATTTTCACACCTACAGTGAGATCTGGGCACGAGATAATTGCTGTTATTGATTTTGACAATTTTAGAGCTGATTTCTTGAAAGTAGAGACGAGTATTGGTGTTTTCCATATTCCTATCGTTTTAGTTCATAACCACAAGGGTCTTAAAATTAGCCAAGACTGCGCCAAAAAATGGTTTAGTGAATAACAGCTTACGCATATTTTCTTTGCAGAGAGTAGACTTCCCGAAGTGGTTCTTGGGTTTGACGATTCCAACCGGAATATCACAACTATTCAATGTGTTGTAAACACAACAGATTGCCAGGCAATTAACAATGTGAAAGCAGGCATTTCATTAATGAGGAATGATGTTGTCTTACGCAATCTTGAAGTTCCTTCCCTACTGTATCATGAACACTCACTTAGCCTAGATGTTAGCCGCGAGCAACAGAATAGTGGCAACTACGCTTGCCTCCTTCAACTAAACATGGGACCTGGTATCAATGTATCAAGCAGTCATTTTACCAACATAAGAGGTACGTTCTTTGACGTTCTTAATTAGCCAGTACAACAGAAATCGTTAATCTGGACATCGGAGGAAAGTCATAATCCTCACCCTTCACTCCCTCAGGCACTGGAACCAAAAGCCGAGTATGGATCGGGTGGGAAGAGTAATTTGTTGACCAAATTATTGTCGTTTAAATTGTCAGAAGTTAACACAAAATTTCAAGGCCCTCTTTTTCTGAACGAGTTTTTAACCCCTTATCCTTCACTATGGTGACATTAAACATTGTAGCTCTGTTGTAAAGTGTTTTTTCTTTTAATTCGAATTTGGTGAGTTTGATGATGTTCGAAGTTGTTAGTAAGAACATTCAAAAATGCAATAAGGCGATTGAGTGCAGAACTAATGATGTGTTAACGTCATACGATGCCATCGTGGAAGATAAAGAAGTGAATAATACAATATTTTTTTAAATTTGATTTATTGTGTGGGCTTTGAATTTATCGTTGTAAAGTCTACATTAGGTCGGTGAAACAGTGATCTGAGGAACTTGAAGGGCCTTTAGAAGCCTTCTTGCCAGTTTCCTAGTTATAACAATTACGGTAAAGTGTTTGGAGAATACAAATAAAATCGAAGTAATATACAAAGTAAGGTCAGGAAGCATGTGTTGCAGTAGAAAGGTGTACGATGGATCGGAATCTATCAGGATGTGTTAATTAATATGGTTGTTTTGGTTTTCCAGTTCGAACCAGGAAGTGCTACCATTGTGCAGGGCTCAACCAACAATGCCGTGATGAGAATCTATCCAGCTTGCAGGTTGTTTGTAGCAGTCCTACTGACGTATGCGGATGGAGTCATGTGACATTGTCAAATAACACTGAATACATTTCAGTGTCTTGCATCTCTCCATTAAAATGCAATGTGTCTTGCAATGATGATAGTTCAGAACAGTCCATAAAATGCTGTAGCGTTTCGTGCTGTGACGCTGACTTTTGCAACACAAAAACAGACTCAGGTACGTCATTGAAAGTCATACCCAGCAAAGAAACGACAACTTGCCACTTTAACTTTTTAGGGCTTTTCAATCACGATTTAGGCCCTCAAACAAACTACAGGAAACCTAACATTCTTACCTCCTTAACTCCCCAACATTCTTAACTTACAATATTAACTCCGCTGTAACAGTCGTCCATCCATGATTCACTCTCCAAAGCTATGATAAGGATAAGAATGTATTACTTCATTCAATTTGTTGGCAGCTGATTCTGGCGAGGAGCTAGATGATACGGTCTGTAGGAACAAATGCACCGAAATTTCCCTATTTAGTGTGGAGTGTACAAGATAACTGACGAAGCCATAAAATAAAGAAAATAATTCATTTTGCCATACTTTAATTAGGAATATACCACTGTGGCCGCTGTAGACGAACTCAGCACTCTACGTTTATTGCCACCTTGTCACTCGTCTGGTTTCGGAAAACAAATCCTGTCCCAGAACGGTTCCTATAAAGAAAAAAGTTACAAAAAGATATTAAGGATAGGACGACAGAAAGCTTGGAACAATACAGGAAACATGCGGCTAAAATACAAACGTACCTTTTCGGTGACTCTACATACGACGCAAATGTGCCCTGGATGCCAGAGGTCATCTCGCTCACCAGCAGCGAGGAGCGTCAGAGCGAATAGTGCTGGTCGGCGAGAGAACTCCAGCTCAGGGCGTTAAGTCTTTTCAGCGCGCCGATCCAATCACATTGCCATTTATTTCTCCAGAGTCAAAATTTGAAACAACGTTTCTTAAAATGGCTGTCATTGGCTAATTGCACGATGATCTTGGCCAAACCGGGCTTACCGCAGTAATACGAGAAGACGACTTACGCGAATTCAGAAAACAAAAATGGTCGACGTGAACGTACCCTGGATGCCAGAGGTCTTCTCGCTCACCAGTGGCGAGGAGCGGCAGAGCGAATAGTACTGGTCGGCGAGAGACCTCTGACTCAGGCCGTTAAGTCTTTTCAGCGCGCCCATCCAATCACGTTTCCCTGAAAAGCCCATCATTGTTGTCATTTGTCCGTTTTTTTTTTTCACTCATCAACTCCCACATACAGGAACTTCGGCAAACCCTACAAAGACCATCAGGCTTCTAACCTTCACAGGAGTTTTCGAACTTTTTCTTTCCGTTTGAGCAATATTTTGCATTGCTGCGAAGTTCGTAAGAATCAATTCCTTGGCCTGCACGTAAGTGCAGTGATTCGTGAAACGTAAAACCGGTTTGCTGTGTTTCTAAAATAAGCTCTGACTGCGGATGTCAATCAAAGGAAATTGGCGTCGACATGGAAGTGAGATTGTTATCCATTGGTACCAGAGGTTTTTTTCTCGCCGCTTCATCAGAAAATAGCAGATTAACATTTTATTTCACGTGTAGCTTGTAGAAGTCAGATCCAAATCGAGGAAGCAATTTACTTTCTTTCAATTTCTGACAGACGTTAAAAATCAGTCGTCGACCAAACAATACCCAACAACCGGTCATGCAAATAACTGACTTGTTGCTGATGATGACATCAGTTGGACCAAGCCTGCAAAGATGGCTCAAATTCTTGTAACTTACAAGATTATTTAATCAGTGAAAAACAAATTAAAAAGCAGGTGAAATATTTCCTCAAGCTTTATTTTTCTTTTAGGTGGGAGTTTCTGTAAAATAAAGCAAAATCTGGTGGCAACCATATTCGGGGGATCCGTAGTCATTCGTGGAGTCAACGAAAATATTATCATGAATGGCTCACTTTCCTACGATCCTGAAACTGGTAACAACTATGGAATGAAGTTTATCTGGCATTACGGGAAAATCTCGAGCCAATATAACGACAGCGTCCAGTTACTTGCACAAGACTCACTGAAAGCATTGGACAGCTCAGTCATTCAAGACCTCCAGAATGCTTCAGGCGGAGTTATTCTGATTGATCGTGCTTTTGCCCACTACAATCAAACAATTATTGTAAAGTTGACTGTTAGCAAGGACCAACGTACTTCAAACGCATTTCAAATTGTTTATTTAGTAAGAGGAGATCCCCCTAAGATATCGCAACGGTAAGTCTAATTTTGTCATCTTTTTATTGAAGTTTACTGTTTACAAAAGACGGGTTCCAACCAAAACAATTTGAAACAGGTCTTACGGTCGATTTCATAAACTTTCTCGCAAACACTGCTCCCCTGCCAAACCTGTGATAGCTTTGTTTTCAAAGCAGTTGCCGACAGCATTGCCAGAGTCTGGAGAATGGTCCGTTTTCGAAGTCTCTCCGTTCATGACCTTTATTTTTCTGAAAGTCATCCTCGCTTTTATGCATTGCTGTAAGCCAACGTTTTCCGAACAACAAATATAATTTCGACAAATCTATATAAAGGGCATCAGTGAAAGTCGACTAACAAGTCTTCTAGGTACTATTTACCATGGCTTTAAAATTGCTAAATGTTTTGTTTTTAGATGCCTGATCAACTGTGGAATCAAAGTTATTCCTTCAGTTAAACTGAGCACTGAGTCAGACTGCCAAGGGTCGCAATGTCCACACATCGTGTCGTACGACTGGGAACTATACGAGGAAGATCAATTTGGTTGGCGGAAACGTAGTGATTTAAGACTGTTGACAAGCACTGCTCTCAATTCAAGTGTCATTGTCATTAAAGAGAGTTCACTTGTGGGTGGAAAGAACTACCGCTTGGCACTATTTGTTCGAACCGGAACTGGGCTCTCGGGAATGAGTGCTTATAATTTCTCTACGTCTTTGCCCCCGAGAGGTGGACGTTGTTTCATACAACCACCATCGGGAATCGCCTTGGAGACTAATTTCACCCTACACTGCACTGGCTGGAAGAGCGATAGCGGACCTTTGTCGTACAGGTTTCAATATAAACTTAACAATGATTTAAACAGCGTTATTTACAGCGGCTTAAATAACCTTACTGTTTATCAATTGCCTCCCGGAGACTTCAATTTCACGGCAACTGTGACTGATAAGGGTGGTGTCTCTGTGGCAGTGGTTAACTTGACTGTACAGGTAGGGTCTGTTCTGTCTTTGGCTTCATACTCAGCAAATGTAAAGATTAACGAGCTCTGCAAAGTTTTATTGACTAAAATCGGTAGTCTGTTAGGGCTGAGTTATTGTTTTAATATGTTAGTGCCCTGAGAAAGGGGACTTGCGTGTCTCTTGTGGGAAGACAAGAAAACTAAATTATACCGGCTATAAATAAACTTGTCCTTAAATTCTTTATCGCTTATTAAGAACTAGGACCATTAGTTCAGAAGTGGTCATTCCTATTTGCCACTTCAAAAGACAGGCCGTTGCCAATTGTTAGTATAAATGGTCGGTACTTGCTCGCATCAAACGGAAACACAGCGTGACGTCTATCACTTTAACGTTTTTAACCGCTACTTTATACGGTTTTCACAGCTGATTGTAACGTAACTTTTCTTTGTTTTAATAAGGTTACTGTTCAGCACCCAAATGTGAGCTCTGTGACAATTAACAGACTTGTTTTAGCCAATGACAGTCTTTTGAATGAAGCCATCAGCACGCATAACTTGGGCAAAGCAGCAGAAATCGCGAATAACGCCCTACAAGCAGTTTCACAGGATTCTACCATCGATATAAGGGAGAAAACGCAGGTAGAGATAAAGCAGTCTGACTAGACTAAGTCATTTTTCTTTCACTGTAATCTTTTCTTCGAACAGTTACGTTCACAGAGAGTACCGGTGCATGCTGTTTGATAGCAAAGAATCTTCATTTAATGTACAGAGGAGTGTTTTTCTAAGACCGGTAAAACTGCATGTCATTTTAACCCTTTAACTCACAGAAGTAATTGGCATGAGGGAGCCACCAATCTTTGTTAACTCCGCGCCGAAATGGTTACAATTTATTTAGTGTTCAGATAGATGACTTAATGTTTCATTTTTTTATGACAAAGTTATTGAAAAAGGTAATTCTTTGCTATTGCAGGCTCGTGTTCTGACAACTAGCTTCGTTAGTTACATTTTCAAGCTTTTTACAGGTTAATGAATTCATCGTCGACAGAATTACTTCACTGCCGGTGAAAAACCTTTCAGCCCTTTTGCAAACGTCATCAGTGATTGGATCTGCTACCAAAGACTCAAACACAGTTTCCCTTAAGTGCCTGGTAAGTAACTCAGGCAACTCGAAACCTGAGAGACCTCGTAGCTTTCTGAGACCCGGTCTACTATTGGAGAACAAGACAACAGATGACACAATACAAACAATAGCCCTAGCGTTGATAACAAAAGAACCTACAGGTCAAAGGGGCCATTAAAAATATAGGTCTGGAAGAGCTGCAAGGTTACTCCAAAACTCAGGTACAATTTCGCGGATTGTTCCGTATTAAGGCGGCAGAGCACCTTGATAACAGAACAATTATTGGGGTTGTTTTGTCTTTCCCGACCAGGAACCAAACAGGCGAGAACAAAATAAAAATTACTTTTTTAAAGATGTTGGTCATAATTAAGTGGAGTACGATCGTCCGGGTGAGTGTAGTCTTGAGAAGGACTGTTTGTGGTGACAGCGACTGACGTTTCGACAACCTGAGCGGAAGTCATCATCAGAGTCAAGTGATTTGTGTAACGTCAGTAGATGGTATAAATACTCTGGTCGTTGATGTGATTGGTCAACGAAGTCGTGATGTTATAGCGGTAGGGATCAAGAGTTCTGGCCAGTTTCGAAATATGGGAAGTCGGAGTGAAGGTGCAGTTTTGTAACCGTTGGCAACCACTATTGTTTCGAACTTCTAAGTTTGCGTAGAAGAGCCGGAAGTCCGGAACTGATTCACGGACTTCCTGGTTTGGAACCAGCCAGAGCTCTCGGTAGGTACGTGGTGTTTCACCGACAATTATCATATTTAGTGGTTTTGTTTGGGCCAGGTTGCATTACTCTACCTATTAGAACACTTCATGACAGCTGTAAGTGAAACACCACGTACCTACAGAGCTCTCGATCCCTGCCGCAGGACAGAGAGATTGTAGGCTCTGGGAACGAGAATGCTATCTGGGAATCTGACGGATCTCAAGTTTAAAAAAAAAATCATTGAAAATTTGCGTTTTGTTCAGATCGAATTTTCTTTTCCGTAGACGTTTACTGGGTATTGTTTACATTCATAGTTATGCCCAACGAAGACACATCCGAATGAACTCTCTCAAGGCCCTCGATTCTGTAAAAAAAAAAAAAACATCTGTCTTCAATTTCTATTCAAGAATTTTTATTAAATTTAATTACCCTTTCTGACAATAGTAACATAAGTGTTTGTGTAGAGTCACCTGTTAACAATTGGCCAATTCATCTCGTATTGGATATCACGTCTGTTACCGTAATAATGAATTAAAGAATGTGTTTTATTTTCTTTACGATTCAGAATGATTCATTGACCTCAGTCGACTCGATGGCGTCACTAATGATGTTTAAGGCCCAAGCAAAGAATACAACTGACTTGCCGTTAATTACAAAGTCTGCAGAAAACTTGGGCTCTTGTTTGAACAACATGCTCAAGGTTGGGTCGGTGGTTGCTTCTGGAAATTCAAACAGGGATCAAGTAAGTGTCTCACATTACTTTGTAGGGTAAACAATACTTAAGTTAACATCTGCTCTCGACTGAAGGTCGACGTGTGAGTGAAATGCAAAGATGATCGAACTGCTAAAGACGACGAATAACAAATGTTATGGAGCTTAAAGACCTTTCTTGCGGCATCTCTTCTTATTGGAAGCAATGCAGTTTTCTGACGGGACGTTTATACTTATAGTATGGCGCTAGGAAACTTGCGTATGATATCACGCTAAAGCCAAACTTGGCAACTTTGAGTTTATTGTGCTCTGATTGTAGGGTATTGATGTGGTTACGCAATCAATGGAAATTGTTTCGAACGTGTCTGGAGCGGTCCTGGAACTGAGTGTCCCGGATGAAGAGGAGGTATCAATTCAGACGAGTGGTATCATCTTTGCTTTAGGGCGTCATACACCATCCAAACTAGCTGGAATGAAGATTGAGATTGATAAAGGAAAGTTTGTTTTGCCTGCTGATCTGGTCTCCAGGATCGTCAACGCCAGTCAGTTTGTGGACACTCAGGTGATAATTACTTACATGATATCTGTGTAAGAAACTAAGGATTTAAACCCTTCGGACTAAGGTCATCGGCATGCATTACACGCTTTATTAATCTAGTTAACGTAAGCTCCTCGAAAAGAGTCGTTAAATCTATCTTAATCAATTATTTCTTTGTTGTTGTAGATGCTGGCGATTCCCTTTAATCCTTTCACTTGGAGCTTAACAAGAGAAAGGGTTCATTCTGGTGTCTTGAAACTCGACCTTAAGGACGACAAACGAGAGACCATCAAAGTATTGCAACTTTCAAATGGTATTGTTATTGAGATTCCTCTACAAAATGTCAGTAGTTCAGTTGAAGATCAGCAGTTTTTTGTAAAGAACGACTCCTCTCGCTTTCACGAGATAAAGGTCGACTTCGAAAACACCTTAATACAGCTTGAAATATCACCTGAAGAAGCAAATGTAAACCTGAGTATTTTTATGAGATTTGGCGACCGTCCAACAAGCCAGATGTATGATCTAAACGGCACTGTGTCAGTAAGTGAGAAGTGCGTGTGGACAAAGATGGAGGACAAGATGGAATGCTCATCGGATGGATTGATGCCCATTCAGATAGTTGCTGAGAAGCCTGGAAAGTACTATGTCGAAGTGAAAAGTGACAAGAACTTTGTAAAACCTAAAATAAGACAAAAACGTTCATGCTTTGGAGGCGGAAGGCAAAAGCGATCCTGTGTGGAAGTAAAAGATCCTCCACCGACTCCCCCTAAAAGCAAAAATGTGACCATTGAGCCTGAATACGATCCAAACACCGATAGTAACTATACCATGAGAGTAATCCAAGGGAGTTGTGTTTATTGGTCGTATGAACGGCAAATGTGGACAACAGAAGGCTGTCAGGTAAGAAGTGAACCGCTTCATTCTTATCAGTGTAAGAGGCCATCTCCGAATTACCTCAGGCCTCTTTTTCAAAGTGAATCTTGGTGCTCATCCTTTCATATGCAAACCAATTTCTCACGCAAATTATACTCATTTTCATGTGAATGAAAATTGATTTGCATGTGAATTGGTGACCACCAAGACTCGCCTTGAAAAAGAGGCCTGAGGTAATTCGGCGACGGCCTATTAGAATGTAGTCTCCTTCGCAGCTGTTATAAGGGTCGTCACGCAACGCTCCTTCCCACTAACGGCTGCTCACTCGAGCTCTCATTCCTTTTCGAATCAATCATATTTCTCGTTACATTTGCCGTCAAAAACACAACAAGGTCCAGGTTTCTATTAAATGGAAGCCTGCTCCTTATTGGTCAGTTTGAGGAAAGGAATGTAGAGCTCTAGTGAGCAGCCGTTAGTGGGGAGGAGCGTTACGTGACGACCCTTATAACAGCTGCGAAGGAGACTACATTCTAATAGGCCGTCACCGAATTACCTCAGGCCTCTTTTTCAAGGCGAGTCAAGAACATAAAGATGATGACAATAACTGTGATGATGATGATGATGATGATGGTGATGATGACGGTAATGATGATGATGTTTCCGAATTTTTTACTGGGATATTATTTTGTATTGACTCAGTAAAACTTATAAACGTGAAAATTCCAGGAAGACACAAAGATATATACTCAATACAGCTGACACTATTAACTGTCCACTGTTTTCACAGATCTTATCTACTGCGCTTAATGACGTCCTCAATTGTTCTTGCAACCACTTGACATCGTTTGGAGGAAGCCTCCTGATAAAACCAAACCCAATTGACTTCGACAAGGTGCTTGTGGAATTCAAGAAACTTGGAGAGACGGGAAATGTGGCTGTCATTGTCACCATAGGAGTGGTTTTCATGGTTTATATTGTCGTGGTAATTATAGTGAGAAAAGCGGATGATAGAGATGCTGCTAGACGTGTAAGTTCCTACACTTTCATGTTTTGATATGTTTTGAAAATATTCATATTAAGATTGAGTAGAACACTTAAGTCATGATCAATAACATGTGCACACTTGACGTCACGGCAGCCATGCTGCGGGACAAAGCAAAGGAACAGATGGCCATGTTGGAGAGGTAAACCAAACTTCCTGGAATTGAACTCTATTTTTATGCAAAATCTTTCTTTTCTTTCAACAAACCAATGTGACCCCTGATCGCGTGAGCGAAGATTCTCCATTTATTTATTGGAATGTTTTCCTGGAAACTTTTTTTTCTCAGGGAGAGCCTCTGAGTCTTAAACGTTATGACAGATTGTCTGAAATTACAAGAAATCTTTCTTTTTTTTTGTTTTTTGTTTTGTTTTACATCTCCATGCTTATTTTTGAATTTTTGTTGATTGTTTTAATTAATGGACCCACTGACCAATGCAAGACTTGTTTGATTCCATTGAGTGATAATCATTGATTCTTGATACATTCTTAGAGTTTACATGCCGAGCAGCTTCCCTCTACGGCAACACCAAGTAGTAGCTTTGTGTATGAAATATCCATCACGACAGGGATTTGGATTAACGCTGGTACAACAGCTAAAGTTGCAATGGAGATTTATGGTTCCAAAGACAAAAGTAATATCCTTTACCTCAATACTAAAGAAGATTCGGATGGCGGACCCATGTTCTGTCGCGGCACCACAGAAGTCTTCCAGATATCACTGGAAACTTCTCTAGGTTGTGTAAATGGAGTACGAATCGGGCATGACAACTCGGGAACGAGTCCTTCATGGTTTCTTGAGGATGTGGTCATTTCGGACAACCAGACTCAAACTTCGTGGACATTCGTAAGTGGCCAGTGGTTAGCCCTCGAAAGAGGCGACGGAAGAATAGAACGAATGTTAAAGGCCCAAACAAGTAAAAATAGCTTCAGCAAAGAGGTGCTTCAGCGATGGTTAAAAGGTTTGACAGAGAAACACATGTGGGTGTCTATTTTGGCGAAACCATCAAGAGACACATTTACAAGAGTACAGCGAGCTTCCTGTTGCCTTTCCATGTTGTTTTCAGCCATGCTTACCAATGCTATGTTTTATGAACTTAACGGCACATCTGAACAAGTCATCCAGGTTGGCCCCTTAAAATTTTCCTGGCGGCAGGTTATTGTTGGAATCGAAAGCGCTCTCATAGTTGCACCAATCAACATCTTCATTGCATTGTTGTTCCAAAAAGGAAGCCGTGCTGCGTATAGGTGGCTTGTGTACTTTGCTTGGCTCCTTTGCTTTTGCACCTGCGCCGTTTCAGTAACATTCACCATATTTTACAGCCTTGTTTGGGAAAAAAGCAAAGCTGAACAGTGGTTGTCTTCAATGTTCATATCATTTATTCAAGATGTTGCAACGATAGAGCCTGTTAAGGTCTTCTTCCTCGCCATGTTTCTGGTAAGCATAGTACGATGTAAGAGAGGACGGAATGAGGGATTCTCTGTCATTGAGGAAACGTATCAAGAGACACCTAAAGGGAAGTTATGGAAAATGGAAATTCACGTCGTCGAGGAGATGCGGAAACATCAGGCAAAGAAACAGAACGTATCACGTTTTTTCGTGGAACTATTTGTGTATTGTATGTTTGTCGCTATTCTGATGGTGGTGTGTTACGGAAATAGAAATGATCATCGTTATCTTATGACAAAAGCGATTCGCGATGGTCTACCCAAATTTCATAAGGTTGGTGATGGCATAAGTACTATCACTTGATTCTCTTTTTAACTCGGCTTTCCTCTTACAGTTATTAGTAACCAGGTCGACTTTCCAACTGCAACTTTTTACACCCATACACAGACGTTATTAATTAAAGCATTCTTGATTCCATGACATTAACCAAAACCGTTCATAACCACTTAACATCAGGCAAAACTGATTACTTTTGCAAATATGCATGTGTCATCATTTTAGTAAAATTCAGGAAAGTTCCTTTTTTTCGCCCTCGTACTAGTTTTAATGCTAAATAATTTGACAAAAGAACGAAGCCACGGTAGCCGTTCATTTCCTTGCAATAAGGTCTTTCTTTCCTTTGCTTTCCAGGTTCTCAACAATTCATTATATTGGGGATGGCTAAGAAATGTTTTTGTCCCCGGCGTTTACGCTGGAGCTTGGTATAATGGACGTCAGGAAAAGCATGGTATATACATTGGCGACAAATGTTCTGTTCTGGTTGGAATGCCGAAAGTAAGACAACTCAGAGTCAAACCACGTAAGTAGATTTTCAACGCAATCACGTAATTAGCGATTGATTTGTGATAAACTGTAGGAGTTTTGGATTCATCGACCGTTTGTGAAAAACTTGTTAGGTCCCTTCTGTAATGACGTGGCTTGTGCTATTTTTAAGTAGTTTGTGCTTCCTTATCTTCTTTGGATCAGGTTTCGTCCTTTTCTTTCTGTTTTTTTTTTTTTCTGGACATGTTTTCTTTAAATTTGTTTGGTTGTTTTGTTCACTGACAAATTGGCTTATTAAGGTATAGGTTACTGAGCTCAGTGCAGGGAGGGTGAGTCTGTCTGTGGACTAGGGATGCATGTTTCAACTGCTGTTGTCCAAATGTTGCATTTAAAATTTTAGTGCCTTGTTTTCTAACTGAGACCCTAGAAATAGCGAGTTTTCTACTTTCAGTATTCGTGACAGTCTTCTTCTATCTTCTAGAGCCCTGCCACGTGTTGGATTACATGAAGTCAATGTTTCCCATGTGTTATTACGCATACTCAAACGACAACGAAGATGTGACACCTTACAACAAACCAGGATGGATCTCAGTTGTAAATATTACTCAGAAAGACGAATTAGACCGCCTTTGTCCAAAGCCTTGGCGCTTTCAGGAGCTAGCAAAACCCACAGTTCCAAAGTGGGGACAGTTTTCACTCTATCCGGGAGGGGGCTTCGTGGCAGATCTTGGCTATGACGCCGTTGTCGGTGTAAGTGTTATAGACACGTTAGAACAATATGGATGGTTGGATCTTCAGTCTCGCCCTGTTATTCTTGAGTTCTCTGCGTTTAATCCTGCTACCAACCTTCTGGTGATTGCTACGTATTTCTACGAAATCGGGCCTTCTACATATAAGGCAGCTTCTGAAAAGCTTTACACAATCTCCATGTATTCCAAGGAAACTGGTTTGCACGAGTTTTACCTGATTTGCGTTCTGTTGTTCATCATATTTGTGCTTTTGTACTTGGTGAGAATCGGTTATACTGTCTACAGACAGCGGTCGCAATTCTTTAAACGTCTCTGGAATTGGGTAGAGCTTATTCAGATTCTTTTCTCAGTGTTGGCTGTTTTGATAAATATTGTTCGTACATCACAAGCCAGTTCGAGCATTAGAGAAATGAGGGCGAACATATACGCAAATGTGAGTTTCCAAGGCCTTATTGCCTGGACAGAAGCTGAAAATGGCGTTTTAGGAATTCTTGTGTTCTTAGTAACCCTAAAGCTTTTAAGGCTCGTTCGATATAATGAACACGTTGCTGTACTCTCATGGACATTGAAGGCCTCTGGAAAACTCTTGTCGTCTTTTATGATCGTCTTTTTGATTGGTTTCATGGCCTTTTTGCACTTCGGAATTCTCATCTTCGAAGCTGGATCAGAAAAGTACTCTACGCTTCTAGGAGGCACTTACTACCAGCTTGGGTTAATTTTAGGCAAGGTCAAGAAAAGGCCCATTGAAGACCTAGCCAACACAAACAGAACATTTGGTAAGATATTTTCAGGTTTGATGCTTTTTAGCCTCACAATCCTCTTTATGAACTTCTTTATAGCCGCAATTAACGATGCTCTTGAAAATGCAAAGAACTTTGTTATTTCAAACGAACTATATGATCTCGTAGACGAAGCTGGTCTCGACGACGATAAAGAGAAAAAGCGGCTTTTTGACAGAATCAGTGAGTTCATTAAGAAGTCAAGAACGGCAAAAGAAGAGCCATCAGAGCTCTCCAGCAAAAATGGAAAAGGGGATAGACCTCTCAACAAATGCGATAAGGAGGAGATAACCATCGACTACGACAAGATAAGTATTGCCATCGAAACTCAAAGACAAAAACGAAATAGCAAGTCGTTACTGAGAAATTTGAAACCGATCAAGAGACGTTCATTCTATGATGAAGTAAGTGTTGCATTGAACGAATTACGTTCTGGAGCAGTTGAGAGGGCGAACGTTTATGTTGAAGGGTTAACCTTGAGAGAGAAAAGCTTCTGTGAACGTGTGGACAGTATCGTCCAAGCGGAGTGTGATGAGGAAGAGACATTTCTGCTTCTTTGCAATAGAATAGGACGTCGGTGATGTGGAGTAAGAAGTTGTCAGAGATTCTCCACGTAATGTATTTGAAGTCAATTCCTTTAATTCGCTGGAAACTCATTCGGGGTGGTCCACAGGGACACCACATAAATCGTGCGACTGTTTGTATCTTTAAGAAAATATCGAAAAGGCCAACATCATGACAAAAGCATATTGTGATTTGATCTCGAGGCCCGTCATAGTTAAGTATTTAGGTGTGCCGTTGCATGGGGCAAGGAGCATTGTCAATCATAGAGCCAATCAAATGAGGTCAGATCGAATAACACAGAGCTTATAGGCAAGATAAGTTTATCTCGTGGTCCTTCTCACCTTCATTCCCATCGTGTTAACATTCGAACACAAATTTCCGGTACAGTAGAAGAATTCCCCCCCCCCCCCCCCTCTCCCCATGCTTCGGCCTTGTTTTTAGGCTTTTGTGGCCTTAAATACGTATTTGGCTCTTTGCCGATATTTAACCCCTCCTTTGCTGAAGAGATTGTGTGCAGTTTATTATATCAATATTCTTGATGTCGGGTGAAATAAAAGCGTCACTACTGTGGCTAATTTATCCCACATTAGCAGTTATCATTGTATCTCCCGTCAATCTCGTCAGCAAAGTAGTGCGACGTCACGCAGAGTTTCGGATCCATTTTCATAAGAGACACGCGGGTTTCAGGATAAAAGGCTGATATCATCGTAATGCACTACGATGAATATTTACATATAAGTTCAAGTAAACGCTTTTCCCCAAAATGTTGTATAATGTTTTTCTTGTAGTTGAAAACGGCTTTAGCGATTTGACATTGGACTTTTTAATGAGCGTATACCGGTATATTAAAGTAATAAAAAACGCGCCGATCGAGTGCACGGTTGAGTTATATAAGCACGGGGGAAATTTTTTTTAAGAACACGAGAGAAGTGCCTAGATCGAGAAGCACGAGCCGAAGGCGAGTGCTTCTGGCACTTCTTGAGTGTTCTTAAAAAATTCCCAAGTGCTTATATAACTCAACAATGTACGAGGAACACAATTTTTTTTTTCTTTTATAAAATGTCCCGGAGATTTAAGCGAGCTTTCATACCTATTTGCTCGCGCACGAGCTTGTGACGTAGGCAGCGTGCATTATAACTCAACAGTACACGCGCGTGACGTAGAGCGCGCGCTTTATCGGGATATAATGAACTCGATTCGACCAATCAGAGCGCGCGTAACTCTTCCAACATTTTATAATACAGGATAAATTTGATTTCATGTAATTTTTTTTATTTCCCCTGGGTCAAAATGAAATTCCATTGACCTTTGATCTAACTTAGGTCGAAGGAATTGCATTTTACCCTATAGGTTAAATCAAAAATGACCTGAGATCAAATGTGTTTAGGTAATCACATGATTTCGTGTGCAATTTAGAATAAATAAGCCGGAGTGCAATTTCTGGTCTTTGAAAAAATTTACAAGTGCTTATTTATTCTAAGTTGCACGAAAAAAATCATGTGATTACTTATTGATAATACACTTGAAAAAATAGACTACTTATAAAAGCCTCAGACCATACATTGACTACTGAGGTACGCAGAAGGCATTGCCCTCGATCTTCCGAAACTTGGAGAAGCTTAGAAAATATCCGGTGATCTTCGGACATCTCCGGAAGTGTTCGGGTTATCTTCTGAAACCTTCGGAGGAATTCGGACGATCTTCAGAAGAATTCGGGCGATTATGAAAATCCTCGGAAATTTCGTACAATCTTCGGATTTCTTCGGAAGGTGTCGCGGGTTTTCTTAAATACGTTGGATGGTCGCCGGCAGTCTTCGTTTTGACTTCGTAAATCTTTGTTGTCAATTTGCACTGTGTTAAAGTTTTCTGCACTGTGTTAACTAAATGTAACATATACGTATAGAGTCTATTATACGCTCAGGTTAAGTTTAAATTACCAAAAAAATAGTAAGAAAGAAACACGCTAATGAACAATTCTTGAATAAGGTGAATTATTAAATTTTTGGAGAAAAGCCTTTATTCCTTATTTGCACGCACATGTATTACACACACGCTGGGATAAATTATGTTACGATTTAATTTACAATTCTTAATAAGGCAATGCTACCGCTCATCACATCTTCGCTAAAACCTCACCTCGGCTGCCGTCTCTGTTAATAAGTCGATACTGATTTTCGGAAGATTTGCGACCACTATCTTCTATTCCATATTTCACGCTGAAACAATATTTGGAAATTAACGAGGCTTTTTTGGCTTGCTGCATCTACAATCTACGACGGGCCCGCCATGAAACATTGTTCAAGCTTGGCGCAAAAAGTCTGCGTGTGTGCGTGCAATTCCTGTTATGCGCGTTGGCATTTTTCTTTAATTCAATGTTGCTTATTCCAGACACTGCAAATTCAAAAAGAGGGGCTTTGCTTGGAAGTTCGCCTTTCCTCGCGAGAGTTGTCCAAATACTCCCCACTTGTTCAAGTCGTGAAAAGGTAGATTCAAGTGGTACGAGTTACGAGTCGTAAAACAATTTGGTTAAATTGGTACAAGTGGTGATGTGAATTCTTTTTAGTAGAATAACATGGAGTTGCTTTTAAAGTACAGGCCCCGGTTGTTCAAAGAGCGGATAACTCTTATCCAGCGGATAAATCGCTATCCACTGGATAAAATTTATCCGCACACACCATTTGGGTTGCTCAAAGCTTGGATAGTGTTATCCAGCCGCTATCCATCGGATAAAGTTATCCATATCAAGGTAGGTCGTATAACTTTTTATCCAGTCGATAAAATAATGATGCCGTGACGAAGTAAATAAAAATGGCGGCCCATCGTCTTCTGCCCATTTTGAATTTCGGAAACACAAGGAAAGCCAGAGACTATCGCAGAGAACTTGTAGATCCGCTAAACCACTACAGTGAAGAAGAGCTGAGATCTCGGTATCGTTTTGGGAGGGAAGGCATTAATTTTATTGTTGAGTTGTTGTCAGACGAAATTGCTCCCTCGACTAGAAGAAATCACTCGTTGTCGGCCACGGAGCAAGTGTTGGTTACGTTGCGCTTCCTAGCTTCAGGTAGTTTCCTGGAAGTCATTGGAGATACATTTTTATCGTACGACAAGTCAACGGTCAGTCGAGTCGTTCGCCGAGTGACACTGGCTCTTGCTTCGAAAATGAACGATTTTATTAAGTTCCCAACAACAGCAAATGAGCGAGACGAAATCAAACATGGTCTTTTTCGCGTTGGAGGTTTCCCTTGTGCGATTGGCTGCATTGATGGCACCCATGTGAGAATAAAAGCCCCCTCGCACAATGAGCCAGATTTTGTCAACAGAAAAGGCTTTCATTCCGTAAATGTGCAGGCCATCTGTAATCACGAAGGTAACTCAAAACATGTTGATGTCATACCTGTTCTGTTTGAGTTGATTATGCAAATTGATTGAATTTTTTTATTACCGACTATGTATAATTTAGTAGAATGCATGCAATAATAATTATTGCATGCATTCTGATAATTTTATTGGTTCAATTTCTTTACAGGATTATTCCCTTTTTTTTTTAATACCAACTATGTAGAATTAATTAAGTTTATTAGAGTGCATGCAATGATTATTATTGGTTCAATTTCTTTACAGGATTATTCACAAATGTGGTTGCACGGTGGCCAGGCAGTACCCATGATAGCCACATATTCAGGACATCAGCAGTATATCAACAGCTGGAAGGGCAATGTGGTCTTGAGTCTGGAGTTCTCTTGGGTGACAGTGGATATGCTTGCACTCCATTCCTAATGACCCCCTATGCCCAACCCCAAACAAGATCAGAGAAGCAGTTCAATAGAGCCCATAAAACCACCTGCTGCATCATTGAACGCTCCTTTGGTCTTCTAAAGCGTAGGTTTCATGTCCTTCACTCAGAAATAAGAATGGCCCCAGACAGGGTCTGCACCATCATTGTTGCATGCATTGTTTTGCACAACATGGCCATTCACTTAAGAGAGCCTGAGTTGGATGATGGTTTAAGAATTGATGAGGGGTATGACTTGCATGAACAATATAGAGGACCTGAGAATGGAAATGCTGTCAGAAGGCACAGCACAGACTTTTGAATGGACTTTATCTCAGACTGTGGGGGGTATATTTTCTGCAAAATTCACAGGCTGTGGTCCATCTTTTTAAACGGAACGTGCCAGACTATTTATATATGTTGTGTCGCGTAGCACTATAAACACATACAAGTGATGGAACAGAGAATTAACTCTGAGGTGTAAATTAAAGTGCTAATAGAGTACTAAAGTGTGACATCACAAAAATGAAATTTCTGAAATTATGGGATTTGTCAGGATATTCTGAAAGAACAATGTCCAAGAGGCCTACTTGCCAAAAATGAGCATTTGGGGGCAAATTGTCTCTGAGATTGTAGCCCAGTTATGCTTACAAAATTCCATACAAACCCTTCTAAATTTTTTTGGGGTCAAAAAAGCTGGCTTCTCTCCTCCACCGGTTTTTCTCTGCGAAGCCCCGAACTTGGAGAGTTCTTTCTTGAGGGTCCCCAATAGGTTTGGCGGGATGCGGGATTTGGTTTTTTTTCACGGTGATATTCGGGATTTGAGCTGAAAAAAGGGGTGGGAAGCGGGAATTTTAGTTGCTAGTGGGAGCGGGAATTCGTGTTTTTATAGGGTTGGGATGCGAGATTGGCAATTGAAACAGAGCGGGATATGGGATTTAAATTCATGCGTGACTTCATCATAAGTTGACTAACGCAAAACCGGAAGCTGGTGAAAATGAACCCTTTGTGCGTATAGCTGTGTCTGGTTTCAATTCATGAATAGCAGGACCTAGCAACGGCCTTGTACCTGTCAGGTCCTGTCAAGTGCATCCATTATCGCTTACCCTTCGTTAGTATCCAGACGAGTCTGGTTAGTATCACACCGTATGAGGTATTTGGGTCCTATTGTGATCTTTTGTGTTGGCCTCTGACATAAACGACATTTGCCCATTTCCGGCGTTTGCGTCTGTAGTCTCTGTACTTTTGACCTCAGTGTCCTCACAAGCAGCCCAAGCTCTCTTAGTGAACCACACAAGGAACACAATATGGCGTCGAATTATAAGGGTTTGTATGTGATTTTCTACACTGAGATATCCATGGAGGTAGTTAAAAGTGGAAATATTCAATAAAAATGGCTTACCTTATTCCATACTGTGTTGTTTGCTCCTGGTGTCGTTATTTTACCGATTTAACTTGATTTAAGCAATTTTTTTTAAACCTGGTTTTCTCTGAATAAGAGCTTGGGCTGCCTGTGGTGTCCTCAGCGTCTTCTCAGTATGAGACTTGCAGCAGTGCGGAGGAGGAAATCGACGAGGTGGACGATTCTCAAAGCGTTTCCATTTTAGATAGGGAAGCGAACTTCTTGCTAGGGAGAGTGTCTACATTCGGCCGTGCTGTTCGGTTCAACAGCAGGCTAATGTTCAGTTAACCCTTTTTAAAATGTTTTCGACAATTTGACGATGCTTGTTTATACAACTCGATGGATGGAGATAACATGGACAAAATCTTCGTATCTTAAGAAAACAACACGATACAGCAGAACAGGACTAGGGACCATTGAGCTAGCACCCGATCGAATGTCAGGCACACAAACTAACACACATCTTCAAATATTCAGCTGATTGTCTTCCAAAAAACCAGGACTAGGAATATGGAGGTGAACAATCTCTTTCTTTTAATGATACGTGATAAAAAAAAAAACAGTGAAACGTTTAAAGAACGAAACGCAACAATCATTTCTGGTTACTTATCTGCTACCCATTGCATACAGGTGGGCCTTTTATGATCTTTTCTGTAATGTTTACTTTTTTAAAGTTTCTGCGTTAATTATTATTTAACATATTAATAATTAACGCAAAAATGTCTTTGCAAAGTGGGTGGGATCGGGATTCCCAAGTGAAAAAGGGCGGGATGGTGGGATTAACGGGAAAAAATGCGCGGGAAAGCGGGATCTGAGAAGCTTATTGTGGACCCTCTTTCTTGGCAGCACTGACCATCCCTCGCCATTTCTCCTTCACTTCACAAACACTTCGTAGGCAGACACCCAAGGAATTTACTTTTGCCGTGATATTTTCCCACACTTTTGTCTTGTTTTTGTTTGTTAGTGTGGAGGTAAATTTACTTTTGATTATGTCAATGTTTTGTTCCGCTTCTTCAAAGATTACCGTGCATTCAGCAGCCGTAAAGTTTCCGGTTTCTCTTATTTTCAGCCATTGTTTTTAACTTTGCGCGCGAGGCCCGCGCGCTAGCACACGCAAATAATCACTATAGCAACAGCACAAGTAGTTAGTTTATCCGCCGGATAGTTATCCACGACACTACCCAGCCTTTGTGCAACAGCTTTTTATGCGCTGGATAACTATCCAGTGGATAGCGAATTTATCCGGTGGATAGCCCTATCCACTGGATAAAGTTATCCGCTCGTTGAACAACCGGGGCCAGGGCTTGCACGTTGTTTTCAACTTTGAACTAAAATCAGGGTTAAGCCAAGGCGCTCGACTTTCCAGGTATAGCAGGAGTCCTAAATGTCGATTTACTGGATAAATAGTCTCTAGAGACACTTCCAGTATGCGCTGTTGTGCAGCTGTGAGAAAGGGGTGTTTCAACTCGTACGACTCGTACGAGTCGTGCAACTTGACATTCATTATGGGATGTTACAGGCATGCTTGGTGCAGCTGTGAGAAGGAGGCCTTTACCACTGGTACGACTCGTACGCGTCCTGCAACTGGTGTAACTGACTTATCTCATCATCATGGACACTTACAGCTCTGTTGGGTGCAGCTGGGGTAACAAGGTAAAAGCGGCAATTTGTGAATGAAACTCGGACCGATTGTTTAGTGACACCGACCGATGACAATGAACTAAAGTGTGTGGAGTTTTGGTTAGTTAAGTGGTAAACTTGGATTGATACCATAAATTTTCGATAAACGGCAACGATAAAGTACGCGGACCTATTGCTTGGTGTAAACAGTTCATTTAAAAAAGAACAATAAACCAAGAAGGGTGAAAAATTAGGTAATTTATTTGCGAGCATTGAAAGTCGTGACAAATCAGTATAAAACTGCCGACATCCCTTGGGTTTTTTTTAACATTGTCATGAAAACTTATGAGTGTAACCGAATCGTGTAAGGAAAGTTTCGCTAAACCGCCTTTCTACAACAAAACATGGCTGCGTTGAGATAATATCCTGAAGCGGTTCGGCTATCTTTATCAGTGGCAGATATTATACAGAGAACTACTATCAGTGATAAAGGTGGGGGTATACCCGAATTTGAGTGGAATTTTAAGGAGTTTAAGGAAGGGATTGTATTGTAAAAACCTGTTTTGAACCCCCCCCCCCCCCCCCCTCAGACAGTGGACACCCAACAAGGGCACTCCAGGTTGGTGTGATGCTGTTTTGGTGCCAATCTACTGATTTTCAACTTCAACTTTCGTTAAATATTCAATCTTTCTTTTTCCCTAAATGTAACTAATCCTGTGAGAAAAATTTACAGACGTCTGTATGACTAGGGGTATACGCCATACCCTCAGTCATACAAACGTCTCTAAATTTGTCAAATTTCAATTTACATTTTCTCAGCTGATTTCACACCTGATGAGCTAAAATTTTGCAGGCCTACTAAAGTAAAGGTGCTCTTCCTATTTCTGGTATCCGTTTTGCCTTCAGTTCAATTTTAACTCGTTCAAATCAATTGCCGCCATTTGGAGAAGGGTCTATTCGCAAGGAGTTTGGACAAATTGTGCCTACCAACACTGAATCGCGGAAAAGAGGTGTGTATGGGCCAACGACTTATGACAGTGATTGTTTATACGTGATAGTTTGAGGTCACGAAATTATCCATTCGGGTCAATCATGAAAGAACTAGAAGTTACGCGGGAACTCGGGATGTTGCAACAGTATGGCACGTTGTTTTGGATGGGAAGGGGGGCGGGGGGGTTGCTCGTAAAGTAGTGTTTAAAAAGAAACTCAGTAAACACTTTTCCTATTCCACAGTTGTGTCGAGTATTTTTAGAACAAAACGAGGTAATATGAGAAGAGTTTTCAGAGGAGTTATCCCTGCTGATGATCTGATGTAATGCCCATCCTTGTTGTTTTATCGCTGTTGTAAAGATAACATATGAATTAATGAAAACACATTCACTTTTTTATCTTGAAATTCTACACCACAGCTATATGTGAATTTGGACCTCTTTTACAGCAAAGGCCTTCTTTCTTTCTTCTTTATCTTTGTCTTTTCAGTTCTGAGTTACTTGTCATCCTTAGCTTATTCCCACACTTTCAGTTTTCTCCTGTTGAAATGGCCTCCGATTAGTCTGCATATGAAATGATTTTTTTCCTATTTGAATTTCAAATTAATTTTTAATTATTCGTATTTTTTGTCTGTCAGTACCACGAGGAACAAAGATGGCCGTGATGGACGACGCCAAAGCTATATTTTTGTTGCTCTTTTTTATCTGTCTTTTCGCTGGGAAAACGTCAGACTTCTACGAGCGTGGTTTATGGCATTCTACTGCCGTACATGACAATAGGGGGACAACGCACTAGTAGCTCTAAACGCAACCAACGATGACAAATTAAACATGGCGTGGCGAGGCATTCAACACTTCAAGATATGTCTTTTTGGAGGCCCGAGCTTCAGAGGTATGCAGTTGACTTTACTATGCAACATTTTTTCCGTATGGTTAGGTTGCAATTCAATTTTTATTCCATATCAGTAAGTAATTCAGATAAGCTTTTTTGTTCCGACAATCGACGACGTTGCATAACATCTGAACGCATTGCAGCCGAGTCACCAGAATGTTTCAAAATAACCGTAGCACCGACCACTGTTTCAGTATATGGTTGGTTAAGTAAAATATCGTTTATCTGTGTATTATATTCTAAAATTGTTGGTATCTTTATAGTTAAGTTCAGTGGATGGATTATTTGACACATTTTTGCAAACGGTTTTATTAAATATATGGTCCTGCCGAAACTCCCGTTAACTGTCATTTTGCATATCGTTCGGTATCTGAAATTCGCGGTTTTTAAAAAGTTTTCAGATCTTAAGCATTTCTTTTGATCGTCTAAACCAGCAACTTCTAGTCTGGCTTGTACCAGGCTGAATCTCGAGGGTGAAAGTACCATGGCTGCGTTTCGAAGGATTTGGTATCAATTAGAGGTAGTTTTTTTCGCGCCTGTAATCCGCGTAAAAATCAATCTTGAATTACGGCTCAGTTTCCATTACTGGTACTGGTACACGTTAGTCTCGTTACTTAATTTGTAAGTCACCTCCATTGCTTCTTTTTCTAACCAAATTTTAACCTCTCTTATGGTATAATCCTTGGGTATAATTTACAAATATATTGAATATTAACTTGGATCTTATCAAGTCTATATCGAGTTCAAAACCATGATGTAATTTTCTCCGTCTCGGAGGTGCGTAAAGGGAAAAAAACTGTGCTCGAGGTCTTTACGTATGAAAAAGTCTCACAAACACAGGCTTTGTCTTATTGAAAACGAAACCACAGTTTCAATCTTCGGAGTTCTTCAAACACAAGTAGGGCATCACGCTAACTAGTCTCTCTCTTCATGGCTTATTTAAGTAAATGTGCAAGTCTGTGTTTGATTTCTGTCGATACATTGACCCGGATAAATGTCAAAATAAGAAGTCTAAGAAAGAGAAACATGTCATAATCATCATCATCATCATCACCACCACCACCACCACCACCACCATTTAACTTAGGAGGACGTTGCTTTATCTTCGACTGCATGTGTGTTTTCCCTTTTACCTACTCTGCCTCCTCATACTGAGTTTTCCCACTGCTTTGTTTTCCTTCTGATCAGAAATGACACCAAGAACACGTTTCAGTTGGGAACTCACAAGCACCACTAGAGAGGATGTCGACTTCGTCACAGATGGTAAGTTCTCATTACTGTATTAGAGTAGCGAATGGTCCGTGTGTTTTACGTTGCGCCAACTCGGGAACCTCTTTAATACACATAATATGACTCTTTTGGGGTGGCGGTGGGAATGGGTAACACAGTATTGATTTTTACCCATTTGCCCATTGATCTCTCGATGATCCGCCGTGTCCCCATTTCCCGATGTTACAACCGAGGTTTTCAGGCAGGAAGGGAGATATCAACACAAGCTCACAAGTCTTAACATTGCTGTTCTCCTTTCTGTAGACGATTCGTCCGTAAGGATACGTTAGTCGAAAACTGACGGGGACTACTAACCGGAAGCTGGCTTCAAAGGTAAGTTTGCAAGGCTTCCCCTTTGCGGGTATTCAATTAAGCTACATAAGTGTCACCCCAGGGGAATGTGATTTCTTTGCCAATTTGGTCTAAGAATGGGAATAGATCTTTTAGGTCAGGCCTACTAGTCACTAGTAATATAACAACACATAATTGAAGTGTGGGGTGGTATACCCCTTACTCAAACTTCCAAGGACTGCTTTTCGCCACCAAACGATTATATTGGAAAGTTACATCTGCTTTGCATTTTGTGGCATTATTTTACATCAAATGCCTCTTAAGATGGTCAGAGCGATTGTCCTAAAATGTATGTTCCCCATACAAGTTGAATTTAATTCCTTGTTTAAAAAACTTGAAGATAGTAATGCTATGTTCTCTTCTGTTTTCCTTCAGTTGGCACAAGCAATGGATGGGAAATATCACTTACATTGGATTGGACTGCGGAATGTGGAACGAGGACTGCATCTCTTGACTCCAGGTTTCATTTCTAGTAGCTACAGTAATTAACTATTACATTTGGGGCCCAGTTGTTCAAGGCGATCAATGCAAACATTTGATGAAACTAAAAGTTTTTTATTTTAGTTGTGAACTGACACGACGTGAAGCTAAGTTCGTGTTTTTTTTTTTTTTTTTTTTTTTTGCTCTTTTTTCCAAATGTTGGCTTTTTATAGGCCTCCAAACATACGAAAAGGTAAGTATCATTTGGTGCACGACCAAGTGAGAGGGGGCGTGGGTCTATTCTTGATTTGATGTCACAAACTGATTTGCATCGCATTAAGTCTTTGTAAACATGCATACAAATCTGTTTGTGACGTCAAATCAAGAATAGAGCCACGCCCCCTCTCACTTGGTCGTACACCAAATGATACTTACGTTTTCGTAAGTTTTGAAGTCTACAAAAAGCCAGCATTTGGAAAAAAAGAACAAAAAAGGGCACCGGTGCTTTTCGAACAGGTAGACAGATTTATTTTAGCGAAAAAATGTTTTGGGGCTAGATGCACTTGAAATTGTAATACTGAATGAAATTTAATAGACTGCAGATTAGCTCATCTCAGAATGGCCACTCACACTCAACTTAAGTCATTGCAAATGCGCTTTAAACAACTGGGCCCAGCTCATCATAATGGTTTCAATAATAGAAAGATCTGCCTGGGGAACCCTAAAGTTATCTGGAAAAATGCCGAATAATAGTCGCAAGGAAATTGTGCAGAATGAAGATTCATTATTGAGATGAAACATTTGGAGAAAGTAAAAATACCCACTCGAAAGTAACAAAGCCTATTTCAAGGAAAATCGTTCCGTGCACAGACTGACCAGTTCCACCCACCGTAGCAGTATGTTCCCACTGTACATTTTCAGTAACAAACTCAAATGCTAGAACCACGTTGAACAGTATCACAAATAGCACCACAGGAGCCTGCATTTCAGTGAGTGGTTATGATCACACTTTAGGATTTCATCCACAGATCCAAAATTTAGACCCACCCGGCACAGGCACCTCAGGCGTACTATGTGAGACCTGTGGCTATTTACGGATTAAAAGCTGGAGATATTTCCACAGTTTAATCCAAGTGAAAAAAGCAGTTATCTTTATATCAAAGTTTCCTCAGTTGTCATGTGCACTAAACAGCCTAATGTCCGGCATTTGCGCGTGAAAATTGTACTGAGAAGATTGAGCAACATTGTAGTTGTTCCCATGAGCTGCCGCTTCTTAAGCCAAATTATAGAGACCATCGCCCGTCTGAATACGAAAAGGTTTTTACCTTTATTTCATTGTCCTTTGCGTATTCTCGCTGGTTTAAACTTCATTTAGTCGATTTTGTTTTCGGCCCGAGATAAAAAAGAATCGAAAAAATGACATTTAAACCGGCCATAACACACCAAGGGACAATGAAGTAAAGGTAAGAATGTTTTTTTCGTATTCTTTTCAGTTTTTCTTCAATAACTTAGACCAGTGATGGTTTCTATAATTTGGCTTAAGTAGGAGCTCTTAGGAACAACTACAATGCGCCTCAATCTTCTTAGTTCAATTTTCAAGCACAAATGTCTCGAAATTTGGCTGTTTCGTGCGCAGAACAACTGAGGAAACAATAATACAAAGATGACTGCTATTTTATTTTGATGAACTATGTTTTAACCAACGTCTCAGCTTTCAATCCGTAAATAACGCCAGTTCTCACATAGTACGTCTGGTTTGTTTGGGAAAGCACCTTGTAGAGCATAATAAACAGGTGACTACGGGAAAGTACTGCTCAGTAACTTTCATTTGAATACTCACACTTAAGGATTTCATCCACAGACTCAAAAGTTAGAACCACCTTGTACATCATGATAAATTGATTAGATCCACCTTAAATACACGAAACTGTAATACATGCCTAACAAACGAGATTCATTTGATCGCTTCTAATTTTTATGAGACCCATCTTCAGCAAGCCAACAAACAACCTGAAATCACTGGTCGATGCCACATTTTTAGAGCTCGTTTTTTTCATTTCCGTACTTTTCTTCAAGCTTTTTGAAGAAACATGAAACGTTCCCACCATTCTTACTCTGTTCAAAAGCGTCCAAGGTGGCTGTTTTTTTCGCAAATTACGAGCATTGTGACTTAAATATCGTACAATTGTAGTCACCTAAGACGCGCAATGTGAATTGAAAATGTTTTCTGTCATGGTAAAAAAAAAATGGTGAAAAAGTTCCATATTTTTTCAAAAACGCTTCAAGAAAAATACGGAAATAAACAAAACAAGCCTTTAGAAATTTATTTGCAATTTATTTGAAAACGCTCGTACAGGCTTTTCTCTAATTTGGCCTACAGGTTGGGGCCCTGGGGTAGTTTACACTCTCAAAGTGAAGTGTCTGACTGGATTTTGAGATAACTGACCTTTTTTAAAATGAACGGCCTTGCGTTACCATTGCTATGGTAACAGCTGTTGCTTGGAAACCGATAAGAAAATGAACTTTGGTCATACGTCGAAAAGATGTAGTTTCAAGGAAATTGTAGCTTGTCTTCTATAACAAATTTTGATTTCAAAAGGTACACCTTAAGCCAAAAAACCTGCTACGAGCCTCCTTAATGTTTCCTCTGTGTGCAGACCCGTACGTTATGAACATCAGGCACAGGGGATTGTGCAGTATTCTGCTGAAGTATGGTGGAAATTAACAGCTTTCCTTTGACAGTAGCACAATGTCGTACTTTTAGGCTTCATGGACAAAAAACCATCGTCATCCACAGACTGGAAAACCACCTCATTTAAAGAAAATAGTACAGAACCACATGAAATTAAAGTGCTTGTCGGCAGCTTTCATTGGAATGATCAGATTCAAAAGCGAAAGTCAACAACTGTTTTTATTATTGTTATTATTATTCCTTTTTTTTTTTGCAAACTTGGAAAAAACGCAGAGGACTTCTTGTCATTAAGCTTGCAGCAATTTTTTTTGGCCTGGAGTTGCACCTTTTCAAATCAAAATTTATTAAAGAAGACAAGCTTCGATTTCCTCGAAACTACAACATATTTGCAACGTATGACCAAAGTTAATTTTTTGATCGGTTTCTAAGCAACAGTGGTTACCATAGCAACAGTAACGCCCATTTTACGAAAGCTCAATTATCTCGAAATCCAGTCAGACACTTCAAGTTATAACGAAACTTTGAGAGTGTAAACTACTCTTGTCCCACAACTTGTAGGCCAAATTAGAAAAAAAAATCTTAAAGAGCGTTTTCAAATAAATTGCAAATAAATTTTTAAAGGCTTGTTTTAATCATTTCCGGATTTTTCTTCAAGCTTTTTGACGAAACATGAAACTTTTACACCATTTTTCTCTGTTCAAAAAATTATCATGATAGAAAAACATTTTCAATTCACATTGAGCGTCCTAGGTGACTGCGATTGCACGATATTTGAAGGGACTACGTTACGACGATCTTGTTGTTTTGGATCAATTCTTTCCAAAAACCGTTTCTTGGACCTTTTATTTATTCAAACAATGTTCCTGATAAGCTATGAGGTGGTTAATCAAATTATCAATCAGAGCAACCCATATTAAGGTTTTTTGTGTTTTTTGTCCACATAGCATCAAAACTTGAAAAAGTTGGCCCAATCTTTTCAAGTTTCAATCCATTTCCACCCTTGCCACAGTAGTATCAGACGACAGGAAACAGTTTTAGTGTCATAAAAGTCTTAAATAACAAAAATAGACCATTATGTTTGGATCTCAATTGACGGCAAGACATATTTTGAGCTTTAAAAGTATGCTAAAATAGTGTGACATAGCCCCTTTAAGTTACTAAGCTCGTCATTTGCATAAGGTCAAACTTAAACATCGTGCAACTATAGCCACACAGTTATGATAGTTCTTTCAACAGAATAAAAATCGTGTAAAAGTTTATTTTCTCAAATACCTTGAATAAAAATACGGAAATGAACAAAACAAGCCTTTAAAAGTATAGCAGTTTATTTCAAAACGCTCTCACAACTTTAGTTTGACCTACACGTTGTGGGATTAGAGCGGTTTACACTCTCAAAGTTTCGTTGTGAAGTGTCTGACTGGATTTCGAGATGATTGAGCATTTTTAAAACGAGCAGCCTTGCGTTACCGTTACTGTTACTATGGTAACAGCTGTTGCTTAGAAACCGATGAGAAAATAAACTTTGGTTACACGTCGAAAAGATATTGCAGTTTCAATGAAATCGAAGCTTGTCTTCTATAAGAAATTGTGCCGATTTCAAAAGGTACAACCCAAGCCAAAAAAATTGCAGGTTTCTTTTGAACGGGCAAAGGTTACGAATGTGTTTGAGATTCAATCGTCAATCGTCAATGCCAACTTGCATAGAATTTCACTGAAAAACAGAGCACAGAAAAGTTCTTCGTAATAGGCTTGATTTGAAGTTTAAACCATGAACAAGAATCGCAAGAACGACTTCTTGTATTCATTTGGAAAGTTCTACTGTTCTCACCTACAGGAACAAACTCTCATCTGGTTAAACTACAGACCAACACCGTTCATAAGACCTGACAAGATTGATTGAAAAAAATAGACAAACAATCAAAATAATGGAAGTTAGTGGAGGTCCAATGAAATTAGAGGTTTTAAAGAGGTGCAGCGCTACTCAAAGTGGGGATCAGTTTGTAAGGGAAAATCCATGGCCACGTAATCGGCATTATACTTGCATTAGATAAGTCACACTTAAGTGGTTCATTGAGTCACCTGGTAAACAATTCATTTTAGGTTTAATTTTTCATGATTTCATCCACATACCCTTAAGTTAGCAGCATCTAATGATCTTCAGTTGAGTTGTCATGCTCTGAAGATTTCACATCTTAATTCTGGCGTTACTTTCAGGGTGTGGTGGAAGGTCGGACGATTTTTGGGGTCGAAAACTCAAATATTGTTAAAAAAAAATCGAAATTATGTATACTTCAGTATCTAAAAACATTTCGTAGATGTTTATGGGCTTATCCAGCAGATCTTTTTATATCAAACTATTTTGAAGACTTAATTAATTTTACTAGGACCCTTATGCCTTTCATCGTAGCAATTATTTTTTTTCAAATGAATTGTGAGGAAAAGATATAACAGAACTGTGGACAACTACAGAACACTACAGAAAACTACAGAAAAACAACCTTTGTTTCTTGACCACTGTTACTCTCTGACAATACAGAGAAACGACAGCAAATAGGTACCGTAATAGACCAAATCAAAGAAAGACACAGAACGGTAATACAACGCGAAAACCAAAGCGATGATGAAAATGGATTTGATTTTTCGAGACTGCAAAATTGTGGACAAATCCATGCAAAAGAAGGAATGACGGAGAGCACATCATTGGAGGGACAGGAACTAAAGTAATATAAAATGACAAAAATCTGCGCGGAAGCAAGACGGAACCAAAAAGTCCAGAAATAAAATTTTTTTAGAAAAAGAAAAGCTGGGAAAAAGGAATACAAAATACAAAAAGTTAAGTTGAAGAAATTAAGTACGCGAAGGCACAGAAACAGGGACAAAGTAGTAAAACAGCAAGGAGCTTCCAAGTCCTGGCGTAAAAGATCAAACCTATTGAAAAGACGTTGGGAAGATAGAAAAAATAAGCGAATTGATACTCAAAGATATAAAAGTGGCGCAAAAGGCAAATAAAAATTACACGATGCATGAAGGCATACAGGAACAAAAGCAAAGAGAGTTGAAAAAGAAAATAACCTCGGAGTACTGACAGAATACGGAATAAAAGCAGAACGAACAAGAGACAATGAGAGGAAAATAAACATGACAGACACAAAGATATACTTACCCCTGATAAAAATACTAAATAAAAAGTGAGACCACGTTAGAGAAAAACTGAACAAAACTGAAGTATACCTCTACAACATTAACTGGACTGTAAAGAACACAGGGCAATTGTACTAAGAAAAACAGTGAACAAAACGTGGCACAAAAAAGGGAGGAGCAAGTCGCGATAGAAAAAAAAAGGAGTAAAAGTGTTGACAAGCAATGACAAACAATGCAATGAAACAGCTAAGCGATGCAAACCTCAGGAAGAGTATACTGAAAAATCCGCAAAACGTTTCTTAAACAACTGACGACAAACGACAACAGCACCAACACAAACAACGCAAACCCAAACCCAAACCCAAACCCAAACCCAAACCCAAACCATCACCTTGAAACTAGTCGAGATGAAAACACGAAAGAAAATGTGACATAAAGGCACGACAAAACGTGACAGAACAAAAGAGGGTCAACAGTACAACAGTAAAACAGTAAAACAGCGCAGGAAAGTCGAACGCGTGTAAACAATGAACAAACGAACAGAAACAAGACAATATACTAACAACTCAGAGAAACCAATGTGGACTGGATAAGGAAGTGATCGGGCTGAGGAATTCACTTATATTCGATTTCGAATATTAGACACACACGAATATATAATCAATGTGCTTGTATATTTTTACTCTGATTTTGGTGTCAAAACAAATTATGATCAGCTACGATGAAAGGCATAAGGGTATATAATTAAGTTCTGGGTCCGGATCTCTTGAAAGTAAGCTTAAAGGCTAATAACATAAAACCAGGCAAAATGTTTCCTTTCATTTGCCAAATTTAAACATTTTGAGCTTAAATGGCAACATCAAGATTATTTCAACAACTTTTTTTTTTTTAGGAAAATTGACTTTCAAATTTGGTTTTAATTTATTCTGGGTAAGCTTTTCAAAAGGTTTGCTTTCAATAACCGGACTCTGGAACGTTGCACTTAAATTAAGCTCCCGAAAAGCGCGTTTAGTTTTGAGTGAAATATTTCAATTGTAATGCCCAAAGCTAAGTGCAGTTTCAAAACAAAACAAAAATCAAGATCGTTTAGGAGACTATCGAGCATTATATTGAAGGTTTGAAGAATGAATTTTGATACAATTTGTGTATAAATAGAGCAAATTGGTAAAGTAAAAACCTCACACGGTTTTGTATACTCAAGAAACGCTTGAATTTCAAAGAAGACATACTAGCTGAAATTCAGTACAATAAACAAACGCGCCCGTATTCCTGAAACGGGTTTCATTTCCATTAAAGACTATTTGTGTATGGAAGGAGAGGATTCCAAATGTTTGTTTACCTATTTCATGAACAAAAAGGTTTCCGCGTCTAAATATAAGTAGTTAAAACGCGCTTTAAAGGGGGCTTGATAGCTATGTCATGTAAGGCTATTTCTTTTATGCCTATGTTTTCTGCTAAGAAGAAAAAGAGAGCTGTGCTTTTGATGGGGGTCTTGAGTATGGAGTCAAAAAAAACTAAGTCTTTTGGCGGGAAAAATCTGTATGGGTTTACGGATTTAGCCCTTCAAAAGCTAAGTTATGTTTTGACTTTGTGCTAAACCCGTGTTGAAAGCGCAGATCTTTTTTTCTTTTCGGCAACCTCTCCTAGGCAAAAAAAATGAAAAGAGAGCCTACAAAATGACTAGTTACCAGGCCTCTTTTAAAAGCGCGCTTTTTTTTCATTCATTATTGTATTAAAGACAAGAGAAAAGTGAAACAATAAAGCTTTGTTTTATTTATAAGTCTTTTTATTATTGACTTGTTGTCCTAATTAATAAGTAACAAGTTTGAAGTGCTATTTCTGGTGACTACATTTACTGAACGATTCCGCCAACATGTTCAAATGATTGGTAAAGTTTTGCAGCTCAACATTGAATTAAGTATTTAAACAATTTCTAACAGGCAATTTCGATGAAAGTTGAAATTAACTGTCAAACAGCAATTCATTCCGCCTAAGTTATTTACGAGTGAAACCTATACACACGATACAAACCTAACATTTTTGTACTGAACTGGTTGCTAAGATCCTGGTTCCTGAAATTTTTAACTCCTATTCACAAATTTTGGTTTGGTTTTGGAAATGAAATTTTTCTGCCTAAGATTCGAGCAACATTTTCTACCTTAAAATCGTCCAAATGTTCCACTTTACTGTTAAGATCATGTTTTCCTTGCTTGCTGGCTCTTTCTCTCTGCTCCTGGGGCTTGTGTTGCATCAAGCTTGAGCTTTAACAACTAATAATAAACAAGAAAGTCGACATTAATGACGCTAAAAACTAAGTCTAACTGGCCTCAGTTTTTTTTTGTTTTTGTTTTTTTGCTTTCCACGGAAATATGATTTGAAAATATTTCAGTTCGTTTGGTTTTGAAAATGAAATTTTTCCGCTTAAGATTCAAGCAACATTTTCTACCTTAAAAGCGTCCAAATGTTCCACAATGTTTATTCTTCCTTGTGTTCCACTTTACTGTTAAGATCATGTTTTCCTGGCTCGCTTGCTGGCTCTTTCTTTCTGCCCTTGGTCTTGTGTGGCATGCAACCTAATAATTGACAAGACAGTAGACATTAATGACGTTAAATTAAGTCTGACTGGCCTCAGTGTTTTTTTGGTTTCCGTGGAAATATGAATTGAAAATATTTCAATTGGTTTAGTTTTAGAAATGAAAATTTTCCGCTTAAGATTCGAACAACATTTAGTTCTACCTGAAAACGAGTCCAAATGTTCCACAATGTTTATTCTTCCTTGTGTTCCACTTTACTGTTAAGATCATGTTTTCCTGGCTCGCTTGCTGGCTCTTTCTTTCTGCCCTTGGTCTTGTGTGGCATGCAGCCTAATAATTGACAAGAAAGTAGACATTAATGACGTTAAATTAAGCCTAAGGCTTGCAATCCCCAGAAAGCAAATTATTGTTTCCACAACTCCTCCTGTGGGTCACCGATCGTCAGCGATCGTGACATTGTGCTCGATCGCAAAAGCCATTGGCGGCCAAAATGTCGATTTAATCGATCATGTTGATCGATCATTGCCATCAATCAATCCTGTGATTCTTACGTTTGATTTCGTTCTTCCTACGCAAAATTATTCCAGATAAAGGAAAGATTGCCGTACAGCCCATACATTAATTATACATGCATCACTGTCATACTAACGCCGTTCCAAAAACGAATAGAGTTTGAGTCACAAACATAATTAATGTATGGGGCTGTGTGGAAATCTTGCCCAGATAAATGTTTATAAATTCAAGGCTAACAGTTTGTTTAACCGACATCATTTCTGAAGACAAGTTGAGTTGTGCAAGAACCTTGCCTCAAACTTCCAATAATTGACGTTAATGACGTTGAATAAAGTCTAAAACCTGCAAAAATGATTTACTTTGCACTGTGTAAAACGGTTGATAAACAATTCATTTATCCGAAATTCATGTATAACGTAGTTAATTTCTCTTAAGCAAATTCGAGACAGCAAATTATTTTGCTCATTTGCTCAAGCTAGGAATGAAAGAAGCAAAAATCAATTTAAGTGATAGGAACCGACGTTTCGGTGCATCTTGCGCCATTATCATATCAAGGTTACATAATTAATGATAAAAAGCCGAAACGTCGGTTCCTATCACTCATATTTCTTGCTTCATGTATTTCTAAATCACTTCTTTTAAAAATCAATTTCAACTGAAATTGTTTTTAAAATTACTTTTTCTTCGCATATAGTTTGCACGCTTTCACGACCTACATTGCTATGGCTACAAAGCGTGCGAGCAAAACGGACTAATTAGATTCACTGGAAACAATAGGACCCATAACCTACTTCTAGTTAAGTTCGCCCCTTTTTACTTAGCAACGCTTAGGTGGCCTTGTGGTTAGAGCTACGCCATGATCTTCGATACGACGGCCTTGTGTTTGCCGTCGTATATTTAAGCAGCTCAGGTGGGGCTTGGCGATCAAGCCCCGAAACCAACTCGTTGTCATTTTTTTTTTGGACAAAAAAAATGGTTCTTTATAGTTTTCTCTATCTTGTCTTAAAATTTCCGAGGTCATTCGAGCAACAAATTTAAGAAATTCTTCTTAGTAGAAGCAAACTTTGGCTGAAGGAAAATAATTTCCTTTATTTTTGCTTTGAGGATAATTTCGTAAACACAAAACAGCTTCTGGACATTAAAATATCCACAACTGCAAAGAATAAACAGGAAACTCTTGGAACTATCCGGTTCAGACAAATAACATTGTAACATCTTTTTCATTTCTTCGATAACGTTGTAAGAGTTTGACAAATTCGGCCTCTTGGCCCATTTGCGCTGCCTAAATTTCCACTTTACAGATAGAATAGGTAGTTAATTTCCCAGTTTTTGGTCTTAGAATTAATTCAGAACACTGGAATGTTTCAGTTGGATGCCGCAACAAACTCTTCGGAAGGAATCTGGATGAGAAAAGTACAAAGCTAACACTTCTTAAGTATAATTACAATGACAAATTTCGCATTTTCAAATTTTTTTGGTATGTCTTCTTTCTACGCCTTCACAAAAATAAACGCTCCCGAAGACTAGAAATTTTACTTTATTTTTATAAATGAATGAATATTTTGGCTCGCTGCTCATTGCTTTGTGACCGAAAACGTCTGCCAAGGTAAAATGACCTCCCCAGCTCCTCCTATGTAAGATTTTTCAGCACAACTCCAAAATCTCAGACATTCGGTTTTGGTTTAGTCCCGTAGAATTATTTTTAACCTTTAAACAGCTGGAGTTAATAATCTCGATGACAGTCTTGACTGTTAAAACACGAGACTACAAAACGTTCAATGATTTGTCAAGGACGTCATGAGGAAACGTGTTCCGTTGCTGTAGCAAAATGCAACAATCTTTGTTAGCAAAAAATTGCTGGTGAAATAAGAGTAGATCTTGGGCTCTTTCCTGATATGCATGTAGTCCTTCTATTCTCAAAAATCATAATGTGTCTCCTTTAATCCCCAAAAAGGTGAAGGGATCAGTCCCAGCGATCGTGGCATTGTGCTCGATCGCAAAAGCAATCATCAAATTAATTAATCCTGTGATTCTTCATTAGAATTTCGTTCTTCATAAGCAAAATTTATTCCAGGGAAATTTCCGAGTCCAAGGCTAACAGTTTGTTTAAACCGCATCATTTCTGCCGACAAGTTGACTTGTGCAAAAACTTGTCTTCAGCCAAAAAAAACAAATCCCAGGTACCGAAACAGTGCTGTTAGAACTATGAGATTACGTCCAAAAACAACCTCCACAAAATGAATTTATTTCTGGGCCTGTTATTTCAAATAGACTTTGCACGCTTTCATGACCTACATTGCCATGGTTACAAAGCGGCCAAACTTTTTTATGCAAATTTCTACTGAATTCCGATCATTTTTGTAGACAATTGCATTCTCAGTTCAACACAAATTCAAAGACAAAAAAACAAGGTTCTAGGTGTTACAATGAAACTACTCTCACCACTATTATGGATTCATAACTTATTTTTGAGTCTATTTGAAATCAATTGGGATGCTTTTTAGAAGAGAGAAGGAGAGCGTGTGGGCCACTCACAAACATCATAACGTCCTTGGGGTCAGGAAGTCAAAAAGAGCAAAGCTAAATAGTAATGAATGGTTTCTTGACGATAACGAACAATGATTTCGCCTGATCAAGATCCAATAAGTAGTAGATAAAATATTCGCGTCCGATCTGAATGGATGTTTACAATGGCGAGGGGAGCCATTGTAAACGTCCATACAGATCGGACGCGAATATTTTATCCTGCTTTTGAAATGAATACATTACATTGAATGCAATATTTTGTATGTTCGGTTTTAACCTGTAAAATTAAATTCTATGATGAAAATGTGTCCATTTTGTTATTCATTTAAATCGATATCAGTAGAGATCTGTATCAAAAGTTAATTCTACTGTTGATTTGTATTGGGGTTTACAGTTGTGTACATGTGATCTGAATACTGTGCTGGGATTGGTTTGCACCCCATTAATGAATTTTACAACCAGTCTTATACGTATTCTTCTAATTGGTAATTCGCCATCTCAACTGTTTACTAGATAAATTCACAAAAAAAATATTTTGATTGATCCAAATACTGTCACAGACGTCATCCATTTAATATATTTAGAAATTTTAGGCTTTTAATCTCGCAATTTTCCTCGCACTTTTTTCGATTCCTTTTGTTTTGTGCACTTCGTCACAAACGGCCAATGCAAGGTCGTTACAACTTCATTTGACTTTGCCAGGGCATCGTCAACTAAATCGAAAAATCTGGCAAATTGCAATTGACTGTTTACTCTGATTATAAATCAGGTTTTCCTAAAACACAATCTTTTAGCAAATTTTGCGAACATTGGTTTCGTCTTGTCTTTTCTCTGGTTCCAAAATAACTGTTTGGTCGAGAAAATAAAGGATTTGGCTCTACAGTAACAAGAGAAAATTGATTTGTCGTTTCTCTACATGAAAAGTCAAAGGAGATTGAAAGGAAGACCAATCCAAATTTTCCATGATTTTTCTACGATCTGCATTGAAATTAACTTGTTTCTAAGAAGCACATCGCATCCAGTTTCGATCAACGGTTCATTGTGCAAACATTTTCAGTTAAGATCGATGTCCCTTCATAACCATTCGTCTTGATCGCATCTTTTTGCTTGCTAAACGATCGATAAAAATTGGACATCAACCCTCTTATTCGTATTGTAATGTAAGAAATACAACGTCAAAATGTTCGAGAACAGATCATTTCATCGTAGCCAAAGTAAAATTTATGTGAACCACTGGATTTCTACAAATCGTGCATTTCATTTCATCATCGTAGCCGGCAAAGTAAAACTTACGTGAACTACAGGATATCTACAAGTCCATTCTAGGTGAAAATAGCGAACGCTAAGGCCATTCTTAATTATGAGACTTTTGAGTAAAAAGAGGCAAGAATAAGAAAAGAAACCGTTGCAATTTGATTTTTTTCTACAAAACTGAGTTTGATATCATCATACTGTGAAATTCTCGACAACATGAACAGGCATTCAACAGCGCCAATTATTTGGTAGAAAGGAATGCCAATACCCGAAGTTCTGAAATACCTCCTCTTTTGCAGCAAGACTATTTTATTGAATTGTAAACAAAACTGATACAGCAATCACTGTTTTGATAAAATTTCTTTCCTTTCTAGTACGAACTGTCCGTGCTCCAAATATCATGGTCAAAATTAAAGTCATTGCTTTTTGAAAACCGTACAAAAAAGACATGAAGGATGTATCAAATTCATCAACGTCTCTATTCAATTTACCCAGTAATCAATTTTGATTTAATTTAGATTAATTCTACGGTCTCTAAGCTATTGCTTTCCTTAAAAATTAACTTGATGGAAAATAGGCGCCTACCTTGATTTAGGTGCTTCCTCCTGATATTGAGTTGATTCCAGCTTGTTGCCTTGCGAGTAAGTCCTCGTTTTTCTACAAAAACAGTAAAGCGTCAAATTGATGACCTCAGATTCTGGGATGGCTGCCTTAAAACTTATAAAGAGAGACCCAGGGAGCGCTACTTTCCTCAAGGTAATAAAGTACGCTAGCTACCTTCCCAAATGCAAATAAAGCGGGACTTGGTGATTTACAAAAAGTTCCACTGCTCCAGTTTTGACTGGAGGTTTATTCGTGAATGGAAGAGGGCGCACACATAGACTCCCCCTACCCTTGCCACTTTCCCTTCAAGTAAACCGGCTATTAAACTGAGAACAACGCCAATTCAGAATGTCATTATGGAATCAAGTATCTGGTTTGTTCACTACGGCCCACTCTGACCCCACCCTGACCCCACCCCACCCCCACCCAACCCCTACTCCAAAAAAGCTCACCGCTGCTCTCTTTTAGCCATCGGTTACTGCCCTCAACCAACACAAGTTGACTTACAATACACGTCACAGTCAGATCAAACTACTAAGTTACTACATCGTGTAGTTTAGTAAAAGGAACGTTGTAAAAGAAACTTGCTTCACTTTAGAGTTTTTCTTACCAGTTTTCTGTCCATATCCAGTGATTCCAGTGTGTTACCTTCTCTGCAAAATGTCATACTTTTTTCCTGAAATTAACATTGTCATGTTAATAATCACGGTTACACAATATTCGATGGTTACATTACGATTTTCAGGATGAGAGGAGATGGGTGGCGGAAAGGTGAAGGGGGTGGGGTTGGGTTCCACATAGCGGTACTTTTAAGAGGTAAAAAAAACGAATGGTCTTTTGAAATGAGCATTAAATTGTCCCAAAGAACCCGGCTTTTTTTTTAATAACTTGAGCAAAGTACGTACAGGTTAAGTCACATGATATTTTTTTAAGTTTCACATAACATACCCTTAAACAATTTTCTTACCTTTCGATATTTCTTCTTCGTAAAGCTTTTCCAAGTTGCTCTTTTACTGATTGATTTCGTACTGAAATTTTGAAAACAAAAATCAACTCAATTCTACTTTAAGATTTTATAATCTTGCAACAACTTTTATCCGGATCAATTTAATTTGTGGCGGTAATGGCAGCTTCATGTAACATGACTTCTCTAATACTTCTACTGTCAGTTATAAGTTCAAATTAAACGGGTATTCGTGTTGCGATCTCAAAGAGAGCACCTTTTCAAAAAGGATTTTTCCTAATTAAAATTAAACTGTGGCAAGATTTCCGCAATGCCCCATACATTAATTATGTAAACATTTTGTGACTCAATGGAACAGGGTTGGTATGACAGTGATGCATGTATAATTAATGTATGGAGCTGTGCGGAACTCTTTCCGAAACTGTAGTTCATAGATTCCCTCGAATATTGAAATTAAACGGAAACGTAATTATATGAAACATAGATGAAAAGCGCCGTTTTAAAACACTAATGATTGCCGAGTTCAGTGGACTTTTAAGTAGCCAAGAATTAACATTACTGTACTGTCGAGAGCACGTGCTAAGTTTGCTAGCAGCACATTTATGATCAAATACAACGTTCTAACTAAAAGTTGCAGCAACTTTGCGAAATGAGCTTACCTTTATTCAGTGTAATCGTGTAAAGACTTCTTCCATTGCTTTCAGCGTCAATACTTTATAATTTCCCTTCATTATTAGAAGCCATTAACTTCTCTCGGCAACAGAGGATTCAAAAATTTGCAAACCGCTTGCAAACTTTTTTTCATGAATATGGATTAGCAACTGAAACCAATCGCCGCATAAGGATAAACATCACGTGTCTTGCGTCATTAATTGATCAACAGAAGAAAATTTTTGCAAGTGTTTGTCGAGTGTTCAGCACAATAAAAGCGTTTTTAGGGTGAATGGGGCGAGAGGTATATTTGGACACTTAAAACATAAACCGAAGGAAAAAAGGTTTATATTCCTTTACATGGACATGTATGTAAAGGAGTATTCAAGGTTTTTTAACCGTTAAGGAAAACAAACGCTTGCACCAACAAAAACAAAAATTCCGACAGATTTGATAATGATGCCTTTACAAGCTTTTTTATTATCATTATTATCATCAAATCATTATCAAATTCATTAGCCATGAAGTCGAAGTCGTAGTCGGAGTCGTAAGGGCCCTTATGACTTAGTGAAAATCGAAGATCGGAGTCGTAAGTCGACGGAATCGGAGTCGGAAGGGTCAGAACATTTCCATTTTCATCCGACTCCGCTTATGACTCCGTCGCTTATGATCCAGTGAAAACTATGTTGTCGGAGTCGGAAGCAGAAGCGGACGAACCAATCAATCACAATGCTTTTCTCACGCTCTCCGATTACAGTTTGATACCAAAATCCGACAATCTAGTTTTCACTAGATCATAAGCCAGAGTCATAACCGGAATCGCCGTCTGCGCCCAACTCCGTCGGTTTGATTTTCACTAGATTATAACGCTCTACGCTTCTGATTACGACTCCGATTCCGTCGCTAGTGAAAGTAATACTTATTAGAAAACATTCGCTCCAGTAACTATAATTATCATTGGTTAGCGTTCAGGAAACAAGTTCAAGTGAAAAGAAATTCCCCACTTCACCGGAGATGGCAACCCAAACTACAATAACCAATCACAAAAAAATAGAAGGAATTATCTACGTAGGGATTTTTGGCTTATACTGTTTTAATCAGTAGCTCATTTTGCAAAATAGGAGTTACACCTAGCATTCAAGTTCTCTACGTAATTTTGGGTCTTGCAATTTGGCCACTTTTTATTTAAATTAAGTACATGCATATGCTAGAACTTTGGAGGTTCGTGATAAGCCAAGCGGCAACGAATTGAAGATAGACGACAATAAGCCTTTAAATTTGCAGTTAGTGATCACATTGTACAAAAACCACCTTGCTGAAGAGCATAGTGGCACCTCTGATATCCAAAACAAAGCAATTTAATTAACCTTTGTTGTTGTTTAATTTGGATGTCCCAGTGCACAATTTGCTCTCTAGCGACGTGGTTTTGTAGCATGTAACCACTAACTGCAAAGGGCCTATAGTAGCACTCTTCTCTCCTCACAACTGTTACATCGCCAGCATTCCCACCACCACCATCATCATCATCATTATCATCATCAAAGTCAACACCATCATCACTATCGTCATCTTAATGATCAAGAACCTGGAGTTCGCGATATCAATAACTTGGGAGAAAATAGAAATTTCTAGAACAGGAGCTAAATTAGCTCAATGCAGTCACACGTTAACTGGATGTCAGGTTTATTTCAGAGCGTTTTCAATCGGAGAATGCTCGTAATGTTAATCTGTTGAAATCAGCGCCAGTGTTAAAGAACCCTCTGAGAAATTCACTGCAATTAAATGCATTTACAAAAGTAAAAGTTCACATTCAATGCGTATCGCTCCATGATGACGGTGAGAGGGAAAATGAGTGTGAACGCACTTCACTGCATTAAAACAGTCAACAAGTTCTTGTTCTAAAGTTACAACGGGTCAGGTTAGTAAGCCTCTCAAACTTCAATTATTCCTTAAATTACATATTTAACCAGTCTTTAACATTCTTTCTTAGTATATAACCTAGCGCGACTTTCTCATTTGTATAAAAACAAACTGAATTAAAATCCCTCCCAAGTTAAGATGAATCCTAAATATTGTTTTCAAAACAATGGGCTATTGTGAGAAAACAATACTTAGAATGCATTTTAACCTAAGAGGCCTTCATGAATCACTTGGGTAAATACAATTCATTTTCAAAATAATTTCAACATTCACGATCTTCATATCAACAGGCCCGCTGCTTTAACAAAGGATAAGAATATAAACTAAAAGAATTCTGAAAATGACAAGCGACATGACTAGTAGTTTCAAAAGAAAGTAAAAAATAAAGTTTTCTTTTTCATAGCGGAGAAAAAGAAAGTTTAGACGTGTCTTTTCTTTTTTCTCATTAGCTAATGTTCGTGTCCTCACAACTGGAAGGGTAGTACATTTAGATACTACTTGTAGTAGTGACCTTGCTGTGTATGATTTATCATGTGTCATATAATTTAAACTTTGTCTGTAACTTTCGTTTTGCGCTAAAGTAATGATAAAAATAAAAATAATAATATACAACGGCTTTCCTGCATTCTGATTGGCTGTGTTTTCTATGGCATGGTATAAATCAAGAAATTGCTTAAAGACCTCGTTTCACTAATCCAGTTTGCATATAATTATGTTGTAGCGGTTTTCAATTGAGCGGCGCGAAAGCAAATGGAAAGTAATTACTGCGACCAATCGCAACAGACGCACACAGCGCAATGAACCAATCAGAATTTGCGGCAACTATATGTAACCAGCACCAAGCGCGGGAAAATTAAAGCAACAAGTAACGATGATTTTAGTTTTACTTCACGCTTGTTGAAAGAGTGACTCGAGTTTCATGAACCAATCACAGAGCGGAATAAAACAGCCCAAAGTAGCTACTTTCGTCACCAAGGACGGAAAAATTCAAGCCACAAGTTACGAATGATTTGGGTTTTGCTGCAGCTGGTTGAAAGAGTGACTCGGGCTTCATGAACCAATCACAGAGTGAAATGAAACAACACCAAGTAGCTACTTCCGGCACTCAATTGAAAATCACACAATAAAAGACATAATATTTCATAATCTTTCTTCTATCTCATATTCATCTGCTTAATCAGGTAGTGGCGAATATGCAGTTGCCCAAGGCTACTTTTCACCAGAGGAAAAGATGCAGTAGAAAATAGTTCCGATGATGTAGATTAGACCGCCAATTATAAAAAAACCGATCTCCACTTTCCAGCACTCTGTAGAGACAGTCAATCAATTAACCAACGAATCAATCATAATGATAGTGATAACGATAATGACGGTGGCGATGACGACGACGAGTCGACGACGACGACGACGACGGTGGCGGCGACGACGATGACGATGATGGTGATGATGATGGTGGTGTTGGTGATGACGATGATGATTATGGTGTTGATTGTTGATGATGGTGATAATGATGATGATGATGATGATGATGATGATGATGTCGGTAATAGCAATGGTGATGATGGTGATGATGACGATGATGATTATGAAGATGACGATAATGATAGTAATAATGACGATGATAGTGAGGTTTTAATTTACGCAAGTAACATTATTCTGTTCTAAATACTTGTAAGGGGGCAGCGTGGCCAGTCGTGAAAAGAGCTGAGGTTTTTCTTTCAAGACCACCAACTAAGACCTTAACTGTGATGGACTCCCGTGTAGTCAGCTATCCATATTAAATGTTCACTTCGCATCTGTAATGTTTTTATAAATTCATTCTCCCGCGCTTGGCGCCGGCTGCATGCCATTACTTCAAATTCTGATTGGTTCACTGAGCTGTCTGCGTCTCTTGTGATTGATCAGAGAAACTGCTTTGCATGGTTTTTGGTTATATGACACTCAATTGTATGAAAACCACTCTAATTTACCATCAAGTTAAACGGCATGGTGAACTTTCGCCTTGTGGACACCTCGCTAATATAGACACCCAGATGATACGGACAGCAGCTAAACCCTCAGTAAAATTAAATATGTTTGACTGGAATAACTTTGGGTATTGCTGCACACTAACTTGGGGTGTCCGTACTAGAATAAAGGGAGCCATGTTTGAGTCACATGTCAATAAACTTTATAAATAAATCTTAAGTACAGGTAATCACATGATTTCGAGTGCAATTTGGAATAAATAAGCACGAGTAAATTTTTCTAAAGACCAACAAAATTGCACGGTCTGAAAAAATTTATAAGTGCTTATTTTTTTTCCAAATTGCACGAGAAAAATCATGTTATTACTTATTTATAATACACTTGAAAAAATAGACTACTTAAAGTCTCGTGCCATACATTACTGAACTACCGAGGTATGCAGAAGGCATTGCCCCTTGAAAAAGCTTCGAAAATATCTGGGGATCTTCGGGTTATCTTCGGAGATCTCCGGAGATTATCGGAAGTCTTCCAAAAACCTTGAAAGTATTCAGGTGATCTTCGGAAATCTTTGGTGATCCTCGAGAATTTTCGTTTGGTCTGCGGTAATCTTCGGAAGGTTTTGCACGATCTTCGGCGGTCTTCGGTTGGCTTTCAGCAGTGTTTGAGCTTTTTCGTTTTCACTTCGGAAATCTTCGTTGTAATTTGCACTCGTGTTTCACTTTTCTGCACTATGTTAACTAAAAGTGCACTCTTTTTTAGTCAATCAGAAGTGAGTGACTGAGTGTATTATTAATTATGTAATATTAAATATTGCATTAACAGGTTAAAGGCAGCAATTTTAACAACTTAGGCCATAAATGAGACAACGATGCAAGGGACGTTTTCGTTTGTTCTTTTAAACGTGAGTTTGTACCGTTTCCAGGAGAGTGATTACATTAATTAAACAAGGAAAAGACCCGTTTTACTTAGCGAACTGTTATACTGCGTAATAGTCAAATACACCCATAAGAATACACAGGAATCAACGTGTTATAGCTGTTAGTAGTTGCTATTACACTAAGATCTGTTTGACGGGTTAGGTAAAAGCACTAAATTTCCCATGCTGTGTTCTACTACAGAAACCGAGATGGAGCACCATAGTGAGCTATGGATATTTGTGAAGACAAGGGTGCCTCGTGTTGGAGACGTGCCAAGGGTGCTACTGGATTGTAATATTTAACAATTAGACCCGTGGCCCTTGAGGGCGAAGGGCCTAATTGTTTCAGTATCACCCAACTAGTCGGACAGAAAATAGCAATAATAACGTTGGCAAATGCAAGTTGAAGAAATATGTATTTAGCCTACAAGTTGGGTGATAATAAAGGCAGGTATTGTCAATGTTTGATGCAAAATACAAATAATCGCATCGGCAAGTATATTTTGTTCACTTTTTGCGCCTTCAAAATTGATCGGTGAACCTACTTTAGTAAACCGTCTTATTCTTTCAAAACTGAAGTGATCACTTTGATGTCCGATATCCCAGAATTTCCGTATCCCGTTATTTTTTCCAACATATATCCCGTATCCCTATGATTTTTGACCTAAATGTCCCGTACCCCGATAACCCCTAATAGGGCCTCAAGAGTACGAACCCGCTAACAGTTTAGGTCAGTCAACAATCACTCCGAACGCACTGCCACATAATAGCCTTCATTTCACACAAAATCGTTACTTTGCAAAACAGATACAAATTCTTAGGTGTCTGAGAGTTTTTTTCTGTTACTTCCCATGTCCGCAGAGGAAGTTCCTTCAATTTCTTAAGGATTCTCAACCAGTTGCACAGCAAAGTCCGACAGCGCCATTATAACCTTGCCAAACTACACGAGGAGCTTTTCTCTCGCAGAACCTTTCGGATTTTAGGTACTCTGACATTTCATTAGATGCACTTTGACAGCATTTAGAATCTCTGGGTACAATTCTGAATGATCCGTGATAGTGTTAGCTGGGCATATCAGTTCTTGTCACACATTTGCCAAACACTGAGTCTTCTCTTCGCGGGGAATTATTATGTGAACATTTCCAGAAGAGCACATGGTTTGAGTTTCGTTTTTTATGTTTTGCCAGATTGTACCAATTATGCATCGGGAGCACGACAATGTTTTGTTTTTAATTGTATAACGATTTTCTCTTTCCTTAATCACAAAGCGGTCACAAATTTGCGCCCAAATCCAAACTATTGCGTTAAGTAACAGGATATCAACCGATGAAGATAAGCAAAAGCGCACACAACAACAGTAGATGGCTGTTAATTAAAACAACCGTGAAATTCTGTTAACTTCGTTAATGTTAATAGGTGACTCAAGCGCTGCACTTCTAAACTGCTCGTTTGGCGCAGGCGACTGTACACCATAGAAATCAGAAAGACGCAGTTAAATGAACCATGGACCATACTTCTATTTTTAATTTTTATAGATTCTAGAATGATTTCCATTTTCCTCTTAAAATCTTTACAGAACAACATTGAATTCTTTGTAAATGGATACTGAATGATCTTTTTATATGCCTTAACGTTAGGCTTTGTAGGGTGGTAAAGTTTTTTCAACTTTCTACTACACTAAAGTCGAGCTGAACCGACGCACAGCTAAGCGCACAAAAACGCCATTTGTTACAAAACCAAGTCATTCAGTCAAAGCAAACGACCCTCTACATTAAATAAAAAAATAAATTAGCATTTTCCACTCTGACTGCACTAACTGGACGTAGAAATCACGTTAACTTAACACTGTCCGACGCAATACGGAAATACGTTTTCGATTCATTCTTTGTCCGTGAGCTTCCTGGGTCAGAGTCTGACAAATGCCATTGCAACAAGGTCGTTTTCCTTTACGGCGAAGAAGCAGACAACTGAGTACCAGCTGGAGATCTGCCGGCTACGGTTGTTGCGGTGATGGATCGTTCGTTATTCTCAGGGATAAACACTTCGTGCTTAGTCAGACTCTTCATTTAGTAACTTGGTTGTTTCACCACGCTCCGTGTCATTATCTGCAGTTGTATCGCTGCTATCCAGAGGCGGTATCTGCTCTGTGATAGGTGAAGCCCGGTCACGTGAACCCTGCTGGGGACTCGCTGGTTGAGCATTGGAGGTAGTTTCTTCGTCTCCAGAGTTTCCATTCTCCCCTTCTACCTCCCCCTCGGGTTCCTCTTGATCCTGAAACAAAACACGAGTTTGAATTTGGAACCCACATCCTTGCGAATCACACGACCTCTCTTTAGTTTGGAAGAAATAGACCTTTTTACCGATACGGCGGCCATCTTGAATTCTATTGTTTTGACTGAGAAATTATTGGCTGCCGAGGAATCGCTGGAAAATTTATCGTATACACAGCTTTCAGGATAAATTCTTACTGCTTGTCTCTCATATTCCAAAACAAATATTACAAGTGTTACATCTCACTATCAAGGTATTTGGCAGTTGTTCCTATGGTTAACGAAAAATTATTGTCAAAAGTTATCACGCCACAGTATTCTTTATAATAATTTCTCATCTGCCTCCTGGGTATCCCATAATTTCCTCTGAATTCAAGATGGTCGCCGTATCGGTAGAAAGGTCTATTAAGTGCTCTTGCTGCACCCTAATACTCCAGCATACTTGCCTCTGCAAATACTAGCTACCTTTGTAAGAAGCTGTAAGAGCAGTGAAAGCAATTGCTTAATTGTGTTCAAATGCTAGGGGCAAATGGAAAGAAACCGAGCTTTTTAGGTTGCAAAACTCATACTTGGCGAGGCAAGGCTTGACAATTAAGTGCCTTTTCCTCGGGGTAGGGGGGGGGGGGGTCACGCGTTAAAGCAAATGGTTCGCCACCCTTTCAAACGTACGTTTGCTTTGTGAAGACGCCTATACAATGCAATGACAAACCGCTGAAATGTCAACACTTTGCTATCTATGCTACTGACAACTGTTGATATTCTAAAGGGTGATTTAGATGGTACGTGAGAAGCTGACCACAAGTCTACGATACGATACTTTCGTGTAAAGTAAATTGGGCCCACAACTTCTCACGCAGGTGACGTAAAGTGGCGTAAGACCCTGCGACAATCACAGCACCATGCAATGTTGAATAGCGAGTGTTGTAAGCGATTTTTTAACACGATGGGAGCAGCAAACTTTACCTCTTCAGGGCACAAGTCACAGGCCTTGGCGAGTGTCAGCCGTGCACTGTGGGATCGCTCCAGGAAATACCTACACCAAGGCAAAAACGAGAGAAAAATTTTTTAAAAAGTTAGCAACTTGGAGAAACTGGAATTGAAATTAAAGTTCAAACCTGCAAAAATAACAATAACATTCCATTTTCTAGGGAAGACGCGGGCAATATTACTGTCCATTACCCGAAAAAGCAGTACAAATAAAACAAGTTAGTATGGAGTACGTAGTTACCACAACTGAGTTATAACCAGAAATGTCAGAAAGTCAGAAATGAGCGAGGGATCAAGGGCTTATTAGGGGAATTGTTTGCAGATGGAGAGAAATGCCATTCAGTTAAAATACCAACAAATTGTCATTTTTTCCTGGTCATTTGCCAAAAGATCCTTAACTCCATCAATGGTTCTAGGCTTCCTACAGTTTCTGGGGGAGTGGAGAGTGAGGAGGGCTGGTTTCTAGCAAAAAATTTACAGACCCGTTGGACGTCTCATTTGACTGTGCTGGAGGAGACCAATTGTTGTACGTGTATGATGTTCCACCAGTGTAGGGTCTCTGGAAGTAATCACAGATACAGAAACCATGATAAATGACGCATATAATTTGAAATCTCCCAAAGTTACGGAATATCGCCCCCCTGTACCGTTAAGATTACAACCGTCATTTCTTCATCGATTTCAATTAGTTACACAGTCACCCTCGGAGAAATGGACTGTGACCGCATAATTGTTTAAATCAATCCGCATGCTTTCATGAAGATAGACTATCGTTATTAAAACAAAGTTTTCAGGAAACCAATGCAACCGCCGTGTGACTTCTGACCAACTAAGGCACAGGTGGCCAACTCATCAAACGCCATTACCGACAAAACTACTTGAGAAGAATGCCCTTTTGGTGACCACAAACCCTTCATTAGAATGTGTGGCTCAATAGCATTAGTCAAGGTGGAATTTGGAAAGCCACCGTAGTTTCTGGGGTCGCAAACAACATCACACTGGGGGAAGGGGGGACTCGGTTTATTATTAGCCTTTGAAGCTCAATCTTCTCAACAGGTTTGTCCAAGATTGCAGTCTTTACCCAACCGAGACAGAGCACACACCAGGATCTACGTTTCCTGCGACAACTATTTACACAGCGTCAGGATAATCGTTTGCTCGATCAAACTGGGACCATTTTCTTTCCTATATGCTCTCTGTTTGCTACATTTCAGGTGGCATCTGTTACGACAAGGGAATGCGATCAGAGATACCCTCTCCAAAAGAATTCGAAAGCTCTGGGTTCGAATCCTACTGGGATTTTGGTGTTGCTTTCTTCTGTTCTTTTTTCTCTACCCCGTTTAGAGAGTAACCCTGTAGCTCTTTCAGCCCTCTATTTTCATTGGCCCCTATGACCTGTAGCTTCTTTTGTTATCAGGGCTAGGGGTGTTGTTTGTGTTGTATCATCCATTGTTTTGTTCGCCAATCGTAAACCGCGTCTGGAAAGCTACGGGGTCTCTCCGTTTAAACGCATAATTTCTAAGGCAACTGTGCTGCTGCGTCGGTGCGGGAGTGGTACATCAACATTTGGTTTTATCAACTACGTTCAAAAAGCTGACGTTTCGAGCGTTAGCCCTTCAACAGGGACAGCAGCCCATGTCCAGTTCTGACATAGGCCTAACGCTCGAAACATCAGCTTTTTGGATCTCCGTACGGTGGCCAATTTACATCATCAACTCAGTTGATACAACCAAATTTAAACGCCTAATTGCCTAACTGTAAGTCAACTTGGGCAAAAATGTTTACCCTGAGTTTTCCCTCAACGCGAGCGAAGTAGTTTCCTTCTTTTTCATAGAAGGAAGTAAAGCCCTTGGTGAACTGATCAACTAGCACTATCACCTACCCTGTCTAATTCATCGTTGAGCCATTCCACAGCCCATGTCCACTTTCGGCGGAGATCCTGTGCCGCTAAAAGAATCTGATGCGCCAGGGGACAGCTGAGGACACAAGAATTCAGGCACTATTCACAACAAATCCACGATTGTATTGGTATAACAGAGTAGAAAAGGGGAGAAAACGTTGAACAAAAAGTGAATATATAGAAATGTGTTCAACAGACCGGTGCCATAGAAAATTCAACTAGTTTTGTAGTGTTCCCCTGATGTAACAGTGCCACTGATCGAGCGCAAATTAAACTGTAGACTACTACTGCTCTTCTCACCAGAAAGGACCACGACTGAGTTTAAGCGACGGTGAAGGCAACGACAACGAAAACGCAAAACAATGGTTCTGCACGTGCGTCTTAAACATGGATACAATTCTTTGCCTCCATCTACGCAACAACGACGTCGACGTCAACTAAATCCAAAGTTTGGGGAAGGACGTGAAAATGTTCCTTCTCTCTACTACAAATCTTGTTTCTGGATAGCGCGCCCTTGTATAAGTTAAAGAAGTGTAAGAACCATCGCGAGGTAGTTACAAAAACGTTTAGTTTTACTTTGAAATGGTGTCTTTGTTTGGCGTTTCTTTGGCCGTCAATTTAAAACCTCCCTGAACTCACGTCATTGGGCTACAATTTTGCTACTTATATGTTCGTAATTCTACAGCTTAGCTGTTTTTTTGTTTGTTTGTAATTATTAGCGATTAGTGTTTTGCTATATTGAGGGCCAGCACTTTCTGTAACTTAATCTATTTTATTGCACCAAATGTTGTCGTCGTTGTTGATGCTATGCAAAGACGACTGAGATCAATGTGCGGAGTTTTCAAAAGCTCACCTGCAGAACAGCTGAACCATGAACTTGATGCACTGATACGCTCTCTTCTGGTAGTGATTCTTAGAGCGCTGGATGGTGTCGAACAAACCTTCCTTGTCATCAGGAATACCTGATTAAACAAATCCAGACTAAGTCTGAAGCTAAGGAAACCGTACCAAACCCGATACATGGGTTGATATTTAAGATGAAAGCAGACGCAAAGTGCGCGAGAGACTCGAGTATACTTAAGCGAGCGCGTTCGATTGACCCTATTCTGGAATAAGAAACAGACGGAATAACCTCTAGATTCTTCTCTGAAGTAAATTTAGGAAGAAATTTATGTAAACTTTTGTTGGGAAATGATGCTGAAGATCTCTTTTATTCCGATAACACTAAAATTCTCTCAGGGGCGACTTTTAGAAGTAGACCTTTGTATTCTTAATCAGGAATGAGGCCAGTCGGACGCAACCTAAGAAAATCGCAGCAAGGCGATTTCAGCTAAAAAAAAAGTGTTTACTCCAAATGCCTCAAGAACTGGTGAAAGGCATTGTTCAGAGTCTGATAATGTGTTTAAAAGTCTGTGCTTGTAAGAAATGTTTCCTTTGATGGAGTGAAAGTAAATGATGACTTAACACCAAACCCAAGAAACTGTAATATAGTGTTCAGGTAGATTGTTGTTCTCGACCTAACAGAGGGGTATCTGATTAACAATGATCTGTGTTTCGCAAGTGAACACGGCATTGTTTAAGATATTACTAGCGCTGAGATAAAGGCCGCATGCCCTCAATAACTGTTTTTTTTTTTTTCCTTTTGAAGGTAATTTCGCGGAGACGTTTCTTGAGCGATCATACTGTCTTCAGGAACTTATGACACTGGACGTGGCAGCTTGAAACAAAACCTTAACTGACCCAAACCAACTCACGCATTTAACACTAAACAATGACATTTTTGGACAGCTGAATTGTACTGTATTTGAATATTAGAATTGAATGCACTTTGTTTTCACCTTTCAGCGTGTTGTGAATCCTGTGTGTCTGCCACGAGTCCGTAATGAGTAACATCTGCAGGAGCAAGTCCAAATACGGCCGAAGCTCGTATGTGTACGAAAAGGCTACCTACGAACAAAGAAACGAGGAAAGAGTTCGAAGAAGGCCAATCGACAGCAGTGAGTTTCAGAAACTACAATTCCGAGGGGACTCTTTCTATAAAAAGAAATAAACATCACCACTTTCTTTTCTTTCCCTATTTTGACGTAATCTATTGTCTATTAATTAATAGACACATGGCAACATACAAAGTATTTGTTAAAACTGCTTTTGATACATTGACTAACACAGAGCAAGCCTACTCCAGGATATCAGGCTGGCAAAGTAACAGGTCCTCGCTTGTTCTTACTTGCCCCAAATATACGAGATCGGGCTACCATTATGCGGGCTATATAAATTTCGAGCGATGATACACAATCCTCAGCAGTTAAATTACAAACAAACTGTGCAGCGAAACATTACAGTTATGGAAATCGTGCATCACTTCAAAGGTACATCTTGGAAAATTTTTTTCAGTGGGGATGGATTAAAAGATTAAATGTGTCCTTGCTGATACGCATCACTGCGTTTCCAAGTAAACAAATGCGCAGTTTTGTGAGCACCACCTTTTTGTGTTCATGAACACTTCTTTAATCTCTTATTGGAAATAATCGCCAATAGGCCAGGCTAATCTGGCAATGGAGCGGCCAACGGTAACTCAATAAGTTATACCTAAATACAAGCTGCACAATAATACAACAGCTATTCATGAAGGCTTATACATTAATGCAAATAAAGTAACTAAATTGCTACTACACAAATGGGGATTTTCAAACGCTTGAAAGGGTAGTGGACACACCACGAATACATTCAGAATAGGATGCAGACTTGGCAACGCCGGGTGGTAACGCATTCCATTCTGGGATCACTCTTATATAAAATGATATATGTACAAGGTGTAATCATTACCTGCCACAGTAATTCACTGAGTACAATCCGAGAAAAGTGTGGATTTTCCCAACAGCAAAACTGAAACCAAACACATAGCAAAAGATCAGCTCAGCGAGTTTACGCATGAAGACCATGTAAATCAGATACAGTTGAATCCAACGGTTGGGTTCTAAGCTACCGGCCCGAGTATAGGCTGCGCGCTACCTGTTGCCTTTTGCTGCAAAAGACAAGGAGCCAGTTTGGCACACATTTTAGATAACAGCTTAAGCGAATGCTGGGACACAAGCAATACCAATAATAAGTCGGACTTCTGATCAGCCCAGTGAAGACCCGTGGCAAACAGTCAATAGAAAATTGCAAAGCAGCGCGTGATCAACTTACTCTTAACAACTTCATGGTGTCTTCTGATGTAGTACTATCTTCAATGACTTTCTTCAGATACCTATTAATGAGTCAGTATTAGTACCCAACACCATGAATATCGTAAGATGTGTGCGAGAAATGTCACAGGAATACCAGACTTACGATCCTTTATTGAACAAGATATCCGCTACCACAGGCTGTATCTCCATGACTGGCGGCCCTTCGCCGAATGGGTTCGCTTTGGGTTGGTTTGTCTGTGGGTCAAACGAAGTATACATTGCTGAAGAACACTAACATCTTTTAAACGTTAGCACTGTGTAGTAACTTAACAGGCAGCAGATGAGAAATCAAGCGCTAAAATCACTGCTACAGGAAAATAATAGGCTATAGTTCAGTGGAAAGACGTGAATTGTCAAACTGTGTTACACTGGCTAAGTTTCCAAATTTCCATACAATGTAAACCTCCACATAGACAGTTAAAGTTCTCATCTCGATTAAACCCCTTCCTCTATTCGTGCTTGTTGGCTTGTTTTGCAGCAGCAGCGCCCGCGAAGCGAATTTTGTGTAATGTTGTGTAATGTAATGTGCAATGTCAAACTTTTTATACACGGAAAAACACCAGTTACGCTAGAATTTAAAAACTGAGATTCACTACAACTGTTATACATGATTGCAGTGTGGGAATCCCATATGCCAGATACCTTCTTAATACCCCATGTCTGGGAATTAGTGTCTCAAAGATATTTTGCAACCGACTGTTGGGACGCGTTGTTTTCGATACCTGCGTGAAGATAAAATTGACCACTTTTTTCACAAAAAGATTTCCGTCTACGAGATATTCGCATTGGCCAAAACATTACGCGAAGACGATCTCTAAGTGTCTTTCATTACTTCGTTGATCGGTTGAAGCACTGGCTGTCACGAAGTTACATAACCGCTGCGATCCCTGTTCAGCAACCCAACGACAAAAGAATAAACGTAAGTACAGAAAATAAAACGAATCTATATTTTAACCAAACGTGCTTACTGAAACAGAGGAACGCATTCTGGATGACACATCACAGCAGCGAACCAACTGAGACACGACCGAGTAGAGCTTCCCCAGTTCGGCGTACTGGTAACGAATGGGCGGCCCAGGCCCCTCATCCAATGCCACCAGCATGAAAGTGGCGGGAACTCCGAGTTGTAGAAGTTGTAGCCGCTGTAGATGACAAAATCAAACAGGTCAATAGGATTACTCGACAAAAGGGTTAAACGTGGTTCCTGCCTGAGTACCTCTTTTTGAAATCCCGTCAACTGAACGGTGCCATTTTTTTGTTAGAATCGGATTCGCCCTGACGAAGGGCTAACGCTCGAAATGTCAGCTATTAGAATCCCAGTACGGTCGTCAATTTACATTATCAACTCCGATGATAAAACCAAATTCTTGTGTACTACCATAAATAAATAAATAAATAAATAAATAAATACTTAATTGACCACTCCCCTAGAGGGGCTTTTCAGGGCCAATGAAACAAATAATACAAATGAAAATGACAGAGTTGAGAATCCCAACTGGCGGGAGGCAGACCAGTTGGCTATTTACAAGGATGACCGAGGAGTTGAACCAGACACTCACCCAGAACACCACCAGCTAGTGGCTAGAGCGGGATTTGAACCCGGGTAACCGCACTGAAATCCAGCGCCCTAAACCACTCGGCCATCCTACCTCCACATAATAACCGTAACAGCAATACCAACAAGAACAAAATGTACATTAAGAATACCTCAGGCGGTGCAATAGTAGAGTACATAAGGAAGAACTGGAAATACTGTTGCAAATGGCGGCCATGTTCAGGGACTTCTTTCTTCAACAGTCCAAGTACAGCCGTTAGGATGTGGTCGCTGAGTGTTGCTTTGTTGTCGAGATCTACCAAAAGAAATACCAAGAAAAGCGCTCATTTAAGACGGTAATAATTCTACAGGGATATTTTTAATGCAACAAAATAAATGGTTTACGTTGTAAGCACAGAAGTCAATATCGTGAAGCACTATCATCTAGGCGAGTGTAGTCTACAGAAAGAATGTTGGGGGAACAGACAATATGAATAGCAGTCACCACGGTTCTGATGCTAACTTCAGCACTGATTGTTGAAACGGTAGTCAATGTAACCTCTAGCAGTACTCTACAGGAGTACAATCACCCGGGCGATCGTCCTTCACCGAGTTTTACAGTCTTTCCCGTAAAACCGTGAACACCAGAAATATCTCTCGAATGTTATTGTGTTTCAAGTAAAAAGCCAATCACGCGTGAGAAAACTAAACCGCAAACAGTCACGGTAATTAGGTTGTGGTTTCATGTTGCTTCTGATTGGTCGCGAAACAATGAACATTCCAGACATTTTTTCTGGCGTTCACGGTTTTACGGGAAAGACTGTAATAGTTTGAACGCGGCCGAAAAAGAAGGTGAACCCTCCGTTTACATATACTTTAATACTAAAAACAACAATTCGTGGGGTGAAATCTGTGTTACTCTACAGACACACGTTGGACATGAGGTGGTAGATAGGCGCGAAGCGCCAAGTTGGCTACAATCATGTCATATCCAACAAGCGCGGGAGGAATAATTGTTTTACTTAAAATAAAAAACGCCCACAAATTATGGATACTCTACTTTAATTTACTTTGTAAAAACAAACTAACTGACACTTACAGTTAGCACATCTGTAGAGCATGATATAATGGATCATATACCATGATGGCCAAGCCAATCAAAACTCCAGATCTGCATTATCCAGTGATCTAGTGTTTAGTAAGATAACAATAAACCTACCGCTTTCTTGCTTGCTTCCCTCTGGGTACGGCCAACACGGACCATCCTGACGGGAGTAGTGCGCTAGGAATACCAAAATTTTTGCAAACGCACTGCGTACCTGTAAAGTACAAATAAGATAAGATAATATATCAATCAGGGAAACCAACACTTTCGTGAATCTTAGACGTCTTCAGCGAAAAAGAACAAAGATGCCAAATAGCTGATTACTGGAGAAACAGCAATAACACACAGGCAGAATAGTCCACCTATGTTCACTTATGTCTACATGCCCATCGTCCATCGAGGCCTTCTTAGCTCAAGTCCTGCTAACACTATAGAAAAGAATGAAGCTAAGCTGCAACGAGAAATAAGATCGGATATAACGGACTGATATTTGTCGAGTTTTAACACTGACGTGTTTTTTCGTATTTCGTTCACAGTCTTGTTCGTTTGTTTTCCTCCACACTACCCTACACCCCTCAGTACAGTACTCCTCACCTCTCCACTGGGGCATTCTAACAAGTATTCTGAAAACCGGTCATGATAGGAGAACAGCACGAACTTGGCAAACCACTCCCTGACGGCTTTGCTTTGTCTGAGTAGCAAACATACAGCGTCATACCACTCCCCAGCAGGACCCCTGTGCAGTAGAAATATACTGGTATCGGTATTGGCATCGGTATTGCATTAGTATGGACACTCAGTTACAACAGTGGCTGGCACAACCACGTAGTGAGAGAGCAGGTAGTCTTGAAAGTAGCCCTCTTAGATTTTGTCTAAGTCGTGTCGTGGGACTCTAGCCAGAGGCGATATCGCCCAAGCTGTTCGCCAGTCCGCTTCTTATGCGGTCATTCAGTTAAAGCAAAAGTTCGGCTGACAAAGAACACGCTTTGCTGCTTGTCACACTGGACCTTCGCTGGCTCACGTTTTAAGTCCCTGATCGTCAAGCATAAACTGATAGCGGTTGAAAACAAACTATACCCACAAACGACCAAAACGACCACCATCAGTTTAGGGCTGGTTCACACTTTGACAAAAGCGTAAGCATAAGCATAAGCATAAGAAAAAAATATGTGTGAACCAGGGTTATATAAGCATAAGCATAAGCATAAGCACAAGGAATGGAAGTTTTTCCATTCCTTGTGCCTATGCTTATGCTTATATAACCCCGGTTCACACATATATTTTTCTTATGCTTATGTTTATGCTTATGCTTATGTGCTTATGTCAAAGTGTGAACCAGCCCTTAGTACTTAGCTTCGTATTCTATGGTTATAAACCCTTGGCACACTGGATGCTAAAACACGCCCGCGTAACACAATGTATCTGATTTGGGTTGCCGTAGGGAAAGTCATAAATGTAGATGGAAATTGGGGTGTACAATCCCCACCCCCCCTCCCCCACACCTCGTACATAACAACTTAAAGCAGTTTTTACCTGACAGTTTTCTTGGTGCGGAAGCCAGTGGTGAAGAGAAACTTGGAAACCAACTGAATGCTGATCATAGCAAGCGGTTCAATTTCAGGCTGTCAATCAAGAATAAACAACAGTGAAGATTGATCGGGAAATGAACTCCTACATTGCAAGAGTTTCTGGGGCCTTCTGTGTGGGTGCGATAGTAACAGACCGTGGCCATAGTATTTCGAAGCTTTAACAGCACATTTACGTACATACACTTGCGACGCAGCAAGAACCTCGTAAGTCCCTTTGGTTAACTCCAACAGTGAGGTTCTTTATGGTGACGCATGTAATGACCTAAGAACGTTTCAAGAGGTTGAAGAGCATTGACTCTTACGCTGCTCTATTATTTACATACCGAGTTTTCTAATCCAGCGTTGGCCGTGACAAGTTTCCTCATGAACTGGAAGAATTCCACACTGTACTGTATTCGGTTGTGAAGAAAATAGACGTTTTGTTTACGCACTGCTCTCTCGATTACTGCTGGCATTTTGCAGTCTGAATGACAGAAGCAAGAAAAAAAATCGTCTTTAACAACAACACAGTAGATGAAAAGTATGAAATTTTGTACTACATTTGTTTAGAGGTGGGATTAAAGGGAGTGTCATTTGCAAATTGTTTAAACACATAACGCCTCCCCCCCCCTCCCAAAAAAAATTGGGGGGGATGACCCTCCCACCTCAAAAATAAGTTACACCAGCTATTTGAAATTTTATCTCACAATTTCGCTCGACTTTCCCCTCCCCCCATTCACGTTTTTTTAGGTAGCCCCTTCCCCCCTCAAAAGCCTTTTTTACGTGCCCTACCCCACCCCCCTTAGATTCCAATCCACTTACTTCTGTCCACGTCAACTTTCCTGTCTGTGTCCATAACATCAAGGCGTTCATAAAAGAGGATGTACGCATTCCACCACCTCTTCTGCCGTCTATAGGACATCCTGACAGAGGAAGGAGTCAGTCACATCTAACAAGTCACATGAGATTTACCCCACTGATAATTACTGAAGTACTGATACTGCTGATGACGGCAGTAACGTCGCAAACACAGAAAATGCTCCTTGCAAACTAGCGGATTGATTACGACGCCAAAGAACCTCAAAGCCGGAAATTTAAATTCTATGAACTCTTTTAAGTACAATAGTAACTAATATTTCTAAATGAACTGCAGAGGACACAAAGAACAGATTTCCCACCTTTTTAGCATGTGGTCAAACACCTCTCCCATGTACTCTCCGCCAAAACACTGATTCTTCAACTCCTGTGGACACAGGCTTAACGTTAGCTCTGTAACCACAAGACTAGTTTCAACAAAAAACTCGCATAATAAAGCTTCAACCATCACGTTATAAATGGCGAGGACGTTAAGTGCCCCGTGCGCTTTACAAACGATATGGGATACCGCCAATCGGCGTCTGGGGAGCCACCTCATGACAACGCAAATTAGTCTCAGTACTTGTTAGGACTACAAACAGACATAAAACAGCATCGAAAGAGACTGCGCGCAAATTCTACCCACATTTACATACAAATGTAAGTCTATTTGTCCGCACCCATAATCATAATTTTAACCTGGTTACGACTTCAGACTTTCCATCGTGAGTCCATGCAGAGATTCTAAACACGATGTTCGACATAGAAACGACTTTTGAATAGAAGAGTTATGACCACCGGACAAATTAACAACCAAGCGTGCCTTGGGCGTCCAGGGACTTTTACTACACCGGCCCCTACACAGCCCCTTTGAAAAGATCAAGGAGCCCGCGTCACGCCTTCACCATCTTATGCCACCGACTCAGGCATATGCTTTAAAGCTCACGGTCTCTAGCTGGATATTTCCCAACATTTTTAAATCGTAGGCCGTAAATTCGGGTCAGCCTCGGAGTAAAAACCTGACGAGGTTTTCTTTGTTTTATGAGGTATTGTTTTGCTGTACGCTATTGTTTATAGCGTTTTGTTGTCTTTGTTTTACGTCACTCGTGAGCTTCACAGGTTTTTACACCGAGGATGAGCCGTAAATTCAGAGTAATTTAAAAATGCAAAAAAAAAAAAATGTGAATTTAAAGTAATTCTAAAATGTAACGCCCAGCCCCCATCAAGTTGACAAGTTGTAACGTAATTATGTAACGTAATTACGCAATTCGCTTCATAAACGATGTTTTTTACAATAAAATGCTTTATACACCGAGTGCCACCGTGCCAATGAGACTGGATCACGTATCCACGTGAGCATGCGGCAATGATATCTAACGCCGACTGTACTGCTAACTTATCTTTGCCGTTAACTTAGTTTGACTACTATTAACCCTATTTAACTGGACGATAATACCTCATCATCATCCATCTTGCATTCTGAGACCTCGCCATCATCAAACTTGTACCATTTGGGAGACAGTTCTGGAGACAATCTAAGCAACAATGAAACAAACAGTTAGCTGTATAATAACACTGGTCTTTATATGAGTGTGAAGTTGCCCCGCTGAACCGAGTGAAGAGCTCTTTCGGAATAACAGCAGGGCGTACGCATGCCCTGTGTATCTACCTTTGTCCGAGTTCACCCGAATAGGCGAGCCAAAGTGTTTATATGGAATAAAAAGTTGTCCCGACAAGGAGGGCAACCCTACCATCGACAAAGGGTGACCCTGCCAGGTGGGTCACCCCCTAGCCGAGCTAACTTTGTGTTTCTCATGTTAACGGCTTGTCGCGTTTTGTAAGGAAATGTGGGAAACGTTGGCTAGCCCATTGTACCTTGTGTGGGCGGGTGACCCTTCTATCCGGGATGACTTTTGTCCACATAAAAAGGGGCCTTAGAAACCGTTCTAGTCATTTTGGGAGCTAAAAGGGCACTGCTTTTCAACCAAAACAATGAAGAACACTGTTCATCAATGGGTAATGCAAGCAACGTAATAAGGTGCTCTGCTGCTATTAGAAGTAAATCTCAGGGTTCTGTATAGCGTAGCCTACGAGTAAGTTCTTCTCACGTAGGGGAAGGGGGCAAGAGGTGGGGGGCGGGGGTATCCTTCCTTTCGCTTCCCCACACCAATCCCCACCCCCTAAGAAAGCGTGTTCACAGGGTAGGTTCTGTATCGGATCAGACGTTTAACTTTTTTGATGCCAAAAACGACGAATATTCTTATCTGGATTTGGTGCTACTTCGAAAAACCCAAATCCCAAATATTAACTATGACAAATTAGTTGACAACTATTCCGACAACACAACAGCCTCGTCACTCAAGAAGGGAAATCAAACATTTCACTGTTACCTCTGCAGCACATACGAATAGTAGTGTCCACCGCTTGCTTGTCCACTGTGTACCAAGATTCCTACTAAGCGGAACTTCGTACTGTCTGTTCCAGAGCCATCTTCTTCAGATCCAGTTTCCAATGAATTCTCTTTGAGCTCACCTTGTAAAGAAAAGTACATTTGCGTAGGTTAAACGCAGCCGACATTTCATGAATGCTTGTGGGGTAAAGGGGCAAATGAAACAAAACAGGAATCAAAAGATTGAATGCACAAACGAACAGGAACGAACGAACGAACGAACACACGTACGCACGCACGCACGCACGCACGCACGCACGAACGAACGAACGAACGAACGAAAGAACAAGGGGACAAACGAAATAATCAAACAAAGATGCCAGTGAAAACAAAAAAAGACGAGCAGGTTGTTAAAACAAGAAACATCAAAGTCAAACACGAGAAGTGAAGTCACCGCAGGAGAGGGAAAACGTGTTGACATCTACGCGGTCAATTTAAACATCTTGCAAGGACTTCGCAGCAAACAAATAAATGGAGTTATTTAACCCTCCCAATCACAGGAGTTCATTTCCAATTTCTGGCCCTTCGACATAGGATCAAAAGATGTGTTTGCTTGCACTTTCCGTAATAAACCAGCACACCTTGCAGTCTGGCGAGTCCCACTTCTGTAAACGGCTCCATGTCAATGTCACGGGGAAATTCAAAGTAATCGTTGAATTTCACAGCACACTCTCTGGTGAACAAACAACGCCACGATTGTCAGTGATGAAAGTAAACGAACCTCTCACGCTTCTAATGTTTATAAATAACAAAATAATCAGGGCAAACAAAAAGTCCCAACTTTCCCTATATTTTTTAATGCCATTTACTAACTTTCACAGACCATTAAAGATATGTCCTGCTGGCAATGAAACCAGTGATCATCTTCAAGACAAACCGATCAATTCTTTCGCAGCGTTCCAGATAACAGCAGGGTCTCGGGTCAAAAACCCGAGAAAGCTGACTCCCCGACACGACCCAATGAGTTGTTGAGTAAGAATATTTGGGAAGATCTATGTCTACTAGTCTCCTTTGCAGCCGTTTTTGGGCTGTCACGGGGAGCGCTGCGTGACAGCCCAAAAAACAGCTAAGAAGGAGACTATGTCTACTGGCCCCTTAAAAATCTTCCATGACCCCTGGACTCTGAAAGCTATCTGAACACTGTTTCGAAGGCATTTTTTTTTTAAAACAATCATGTAGAAAACTCCCCGCACCTCTGATTTTCGCTCCCCCAAAAGAAAATTACCCGACTTATTCTCTGACACTTTTCAGGTAAAACTTTCTCTTTCTCCGACTTAATATCCACTGAATTTCCTTGACGCTAAAAAAATCTGCTAAGATGTGGTTTTTCAATGATCCTGGTAACACTGGTAGATGTGGCACCTGGAACCTTACCTCTCCCAATCATAGTCAAAGCGCTTGAGCTGAATCGCTAACACTCTTGGAAGCTTCTTGATACACATCCTCTTGACTGTGTCAACCTAATAGTGAGATAAAAAATAACCAACTTATAAATGGTAACGGACGTTTGATTGCATTAAAGCCAAGCGGCTGGTCATATCTGATAAGTCAAGCTGTCCCCGAAAAAGAAATTTTGATTCACTCAAACGCCAACCGTGCTCAGCTCAGAACACAGGATACCTAACAACTTGCAACTTGGAAAAGGATGACCCCGGTGGGAAAGTAGTTCCTCTGCTGGGACGTGTGCCAAAATCCGATGGGAACGAGAAGAGTTTGTGGGGGGAGGGGAGGGGAGGGGAGGGGAGGGAAGGGAAGGGAGACCTATTAGATGTGTAGGTATCTAATGGGAGAACTACAAGTGTAATCACTGACAAACATTTGTTAGGGGAAATCCTGAAGGTAACTTGGAAGTCTTCCATAAATGAAAACGTATAGCCAGGGTAGAAAATTAGCCTCAAAAGTTTAATGCCCAAGAAATAATCGAGAAAACGAAGTGAAAATGCACAAGAAATCTCCCAAAATAACGCACCTTCTTATCGCACTTTTCACAGTGGTAAGCATTGGCACCTTCAAGTAAGTCACCCTTGACAAACTGTTCCATGGAGTCCAACAAACTGTGGTGATTGCGAATGTCCACATTCAAAGCAATGAAGGGCGCTTCACGGGAATATCTGCACCAATGAACCAAACTTAGGCCCCGTTTGTATGGAGAAAACTTGTCCCGGGTAGAAGGGTCACTCGCCTACCCGAGCTACCCTGGACGAGCCAACTTTTCCTATATTACCTAGAAAACTTGGCGAACCATTTACATGCGAAACTAAAAGTTGAGTCGGCTAAAAGTAGGCGGGTTACCCTTTGGCGATGGTAGGGTCATCGTCCTAGCCAGGCCAATTTTTCTCCATATTAACACTTTGGCTCGCGCAGGCGAGTCAACTCAGTCAAGGCGAGACAATAAGAGCATGCGCGAGCGCTGTTGTCAGCTCTTGGCTCGGGCAAAGGGATTTACTTTTTTCTCATATAAACGCTGGCTAAAGTTGACTAGGCTGAGAGGATGACCCTCTTACCCGGGACGTCTCCCCATATAAACGGGGCCTTAAAAGAAGTTTACAAAATCTGTTGACTTCATTGATCATATATAAAGGTGAATCTGCATTTCACGCTTTTAGCCACATTTTGCCCGTGTGTGTGTTTGGGAGTTAGGAGGGGACGCTTATAGTGTCCATGCTGACTGTTGAAGATGCAGTACAAGACGTCTGGACAACACACCAATAAGAGGATAGGGCAAGGGTGCAGCTCTATTGTTTTAGGGCTAGCTAGGTGCCATTGATTTGATTGTCTGTCTATTGTTTTTCTCAACCAATCTTGTGAGGTCTTGCAAATGGTGCAGGGCTGCCCCAATCAGAACCCGAAGCAAATATATGCAAGCGGCGTCAAGCGCGAGAAAATTCGTGCGAGGAAGTCGCGCCTTGTTTTGGTTTGGCTTATCAGTGGCGCCAGTTTTACCACCAATCATAGAGCGTGACAGTGCTGAACCACAGGAAACCTGAATCGTTGTCGGCACTCAAGTCGGAATTACTCTTATTCATTAATCCTCACTGATCTACTCTGCTCAGCGCGTAAACGCAAACAATAATAGAGCATGAAAACAGTGTCGCAGAAGTAAATTTGAAAAACCAAGGAACAAACAATAGATACCTATGCGGACAACCTCTGCATATCTTCTGATCAGCAAAGCTACCACCCAGTATGTTAGAAAACAATGGATCGCCGCTTAACGCCTTCAAGCCTTCATCAAGGTTGTCTACCAGGTTGTTGAAGAATTCTAGTGCATCATGCTGCTCACGTAAATTCACTGGTTCACCCCACAGTCTGTTGTAAGAGAATATGAGACGGTCAGAAACTAATAAGTGTCATTAAAGAAGACTTGATCACAAACATCATAACGGTGTCTTTCAGTAACTGGCAATTTATTTAGTTCGCAAACGTTTTTCTTTGCTGCACAAAAATGTTATTTAGATCTCAGTTTTACAACGACTTCCCTCGAACCAAACCCTCTAATATGATTTTCACGCCTTTCTGCACCACCAAACAACTGCCAATTCCCTTTTTGAAAGTTCGGCGAACTTACTGTAAATAATTGAGTTATGTTCTTCGGCGATTATACCAATTGATCAAAAACGTATCTTGAAATCAGCGTAACCCTTTATTTTCCAGGAGTGATCAAAGTAAAGTAATTTCTTCATGCAATATGCTTACAACGTCCAGCAGACAGAAGACGAGATTAAAGAAAAAATCAACTTGTAGATATTGTTTGATTTAACACCAAATTCTCAGAACTAACATTATATGCAGAGTATGGCAGACAGTGAGGAGGATTAATACTGAGATCGTGCGAGTGAAAGGGTTAAAAATAGGCAGATTTAGAAAAGACAAGGCAACGGAATCAAATGAGAATACGAAAGCGCGCGCAACAGACTGAACGCGACTTTCAGTGTTCAATTTGCCGTTCCGCCATTGGTTAAGTTGGTTGTTAGACCTGCACGTGCCGTTGTCGATGTCGTCAAGTTGTCATGTTGTCCGTCTTTTGCTAAATCTGCCTAACAGGGTACTATCGCAAACAAACAAGCTGATTGTTGAAAACGTTGACGTTTAAGTAGAACCTCTCCTATTTCTCCTTATCTATTTATTGTATCATCTCTCGTAAACACGTTATCAGTTTGCATAATAAAATAGCCATCACAACTGGCACGTCTATATCGTATCCACATTAGCTTATTGCTGTTGTTGTTTTAAGACCGTAAGGACTTCAAGATCTAGATGTAAACATTTTGTTAAGGAAAAAAATGCTTGAGGAGTGAAGGAGGGAGTAAGAAGCCATTCCCATGCGATACCGGCTGAGGCAATTTAAATAATAGACCAAAATGCTTTCGGAGTGCGTAATTAACCGCGCACTATGCAGTTCACTTGACTTAAATAGAGGATCAAAAGCACCAGATACTCACTTAAAGGTTTTCCAGAATCCTTGAGGTACATGGAACTGCAGTTGGCTTTGCGCAAGATGCCCGAAGATGAACTGTATCTGATTGAGCACGCTCACTTGGTACTTCTTCGTTTGTTGTTCTTTTTCTTTAGCTTCTATCTCTTTGTCGATCTCCCTGTTGTCTTCTGACTGGTAGCCTGTGTCAATCGTGTTCTCACTCTCCGACTTCTCCTCCACATCGACGCCATCTTCGTCTTCCTTTGTCGTGGCTCCTTCGACCTTCAGTACACCCTCACGCAGCTCAGGTATCATGAACAGCTAAGGATACAAATATGGCATAAATCCATCAAATATTAAGGCATCGTTGCATATCAAATGCCCGTTCATAAGAGGCGCGGGTAGCAGAAAGGGAGAGCACAAAGAAGACTATCAACAGGCCTCGTCCAGTCCCGATGGGTCAAACAGCGGATACGGTTAAGGGCCGTTAAGTCGCTCTTAAGTGGATAAAATGCTTGCCACTGATACCCTTTTACCCGCTGAAGGGTGCTTATCCGCTGGATAATGGTATCTGCTTTCTTGTACGTCGAAGCTTGCGGATTTCAGTTCACAGCTCCCCTGGGTGCCAGAGGTTATTTTTTCGTTTGGATGAGAGAATAACGCGATGAAGCCATGGCTACGAGGCGCGAAGCTCCGAGAAGAAAAAAAATAACCTCTGGTCGCACGTATACTGAACCTCATTTCCGTGCTGTGCTGTCGCCCGGGAAACCACGCTTTTCCGAAGCCAATGAGAGTTGTTGTCTCATGTCGTCTGGGAAACCACGCTTTTCGTAAGCCAATCACAGTTGTTGTTTTATTTGATGAACCAATCAACGAACTGGGAACTGATGATAAGGAAACGAATTTCGCGGCTCCTACGACCAGAGGCCTGTCTCTCGCCTTCTAATTTCGTTTTCAGGGGTAATTTATATTTTCAAGGAACCTCTGGAGCCAGGGTACTTCACAGTTGAAAGCTCAAGTAATCGAACCAGTGGTGTTTCTTTAAGTCTTTAAAGGGAGGGGGGAAACTCAGAAACCTAAAAATCATTACTGGTCATTTGGAGACAGACCTTGTACTAGTCGTCAACAGCAGATTAAATACAACATCAAAAAAATTAAGGGGTGGGGGGTAAATTAGGTTTCCCCTCTAGTACTATTGCACTGTTGGCCACTGAGTGATTTTAAGCTAGAAGCTGTTAGTCACTAACATTTGCTTTGTTAGATGGTTGCGCATACTTACGTAGATTGGTCCACAAATTTATTAAGATTACAATAACTTACCAACGAATGCCTACGATAAGGCTGCTGAAGAACACAAGGCCCAGAACCTCAACCTTTCCAAATAGGTTAGTAAACGAAGACCCTGACAATACTGACCCAAAAGCTAGCACCCAGGTGTCTTGGGTTCAGAACAATAGTCATTCTAATATTATGAACACATGGAACTCTCACAATATGACTTGCTTAAACGTTCATTGATAGAGGACGAACTTTTAGCCTACCTGTTGAATTACTGAATTCATGTAACAAGTGGCCCCAGCATTCTTCAGCCCTACATAGCCTTTATAAGGGCGTGGTCCAATCGGGGGCAAATGCTCCCATTCGGTCAAATGGGTGTCCTCAGCTAAGATGGAGAAATTGCTAGATAAATCATTACAAAACGACTCCGGAGTTTACACACATACATGCAGAAAACAATACATTCACTGTAAGTTGGAAATAATACTCCTTGATAGTGAGGCCCAGAGGACAAAAACAAATGAAAATGATAGTTATGTTAATCATCTTTATATGTTCCTTGCAATTCTTCTCTATTGTGTTTGTTGTCCTCTGGGTATCGCTATCAAGCTAAATTTTGATATCTAGAAAGAAGCCTATTCCGGGTTCTCCCAACAGGAATCGCACCAAGGATAAAGTAACTGCCAGCCAGCAAGGGCTGATCCACAATTTTCGAACATTTTGTACTTTTACAGTTTGTATGTATGTATGTATGTAAAATTGATTCACAGTGGACTCAAATATTTACCAGTGTAATAAAAATCTGAGAGAATGTCAGCCAGGACTTTGAGGTTTTGAACACAGCCTCGACAAAGGGCAACAAGAAGATCAAAAGCAGCCACTAAGGTTTGTGGGGTGGAACAGATTGGCGTGACTCGCTTACTCCACACTTCATCTAACAGGAAAAAGAAACAACATTTTTGTATTTGGCTATAATTTTATGGTGCTAAACAGCGAAGAGAAAAGGCTAAATGAGAAAGCAACTGGTACACTAATTACTTGCCACTTTACGTTCTTGCCTGCTTTGTGATTCATTTCTTGCAAGTAAGGTTTCATCCAGAAACGAAATTTAGGTTTATTCAAACTGTTTTGGGTTTGTTGGTTTGCCTCTTTGAAAAGTTCACGTTTTGACATTCTAACTTTGGAAGGTTGTTATCTTGATTTATGAAACATCATTCACATGGTGAAGCTTTCCCAAAATTATATCTTCTGAATAATAAATGTATGTCGTATCATTTTAGATATAGATTGATTAGTCTTTAAACACACTAGTTATTTATATAGCGTTGTCTCCTACCACGGTATTATTCAACTCATAATCTTAATTCTATAATTCATAAACTTGTACATTTATCTTCACACCTGGCCTTCTTCAACTTGTCTACATAACTTCCTTAAGACATGACCCACCGAGAATAGCACTAGTTACCTGTGGGCAAGTCAAATTTGTTTACTGTCTACGTATACTATTCGCCTCTCTTTGCTTGTCACTAAGTAACAACGTTAACACGTTATGAGTCCCTCTGAAGACAACTAGAAGGATTTAGTTTGTGCTCTTACCGCTGCCATCTCTGGCTTCAAGAATAAGTTTGGACGCAGGAAAGACAAAATGCTCCACAAGATCCTGAGAAACAAGCACAATATGTTCTACAATTAAAACCGATAAGTCTTTTCGCAGAAAATCTTGACTACACCGACATTTCTTGGGGAACACAAGACAGCACAGGCTAAACAGTGTTAAATCTGCGTTCATGTACGGCGTTGATTATACAACAGTGCTCAGCTTTGGCTTTCTATCGCTCGGTTTCCTTAGTCAAACATATTAGCAGTTATCCCTTTAATTCCAAGTATCAACACATGTAATCTCCTTACAAGTCTCATTTACTTCACTGTTACATGTAGGGAGAATTTGTACTGATGAACGTTAACTCAACTAATCCTTGGCGATCATTTCCTGTATTCTCATGCCCTGTATGCTTGACGAACTAGTGACACAGTAAGGTGAAGTTATGAATGGTGGTTACGAAAGGGTCAAGCAGGCCCAGTGAGCAGATTAGCAAAGGATGCATTACAGACCACAGTGAGATCACGCTGCTTAACATTTGCCTCAACTCAGATGATCGCACTATTGGATAGTCACATCAAGTTGTTGGCCTTGTTTGGATTAGTTTTGCAGAACTGAGTGGGTTTTACCTGGATAAGATTAGGACCATCCTTTTGTGTGCCGATCGCAAACTTTTTCTGGGCGGACTGGAAGAGCAGTAATTCTCTTGTGACTCCTAAATGTCCCTCCAGCAGTGCTTCATCAACAGGAGAACTTCCTTCCTCATGCGACAAAACAATATCCTGAAATATTACACACAAAGAGCAACGAATGGGGCTTTGATAGTCAAAAACGAAGAAATCGTATCAGAGGATTATGAAACAATGAAGGACCAAATGCAAGCGGAACAAAAGAGAAGAAAATATTCTAGCTTTGTTTGTTTTACTCGGTTTTGCTTTTATTTGGTTCTTTGTCTGTTTGCTTTTTGCTACACTTCTATAATCAAGTTCCAAATTACATTACACTGTAAATTAGAAATCAATCAAAATACTTTTTCAACCTGGAGTGTGTTTATTCAAGATTTTGGAGCACATAGATAATGTGAATAGTAAAGGTCTCCACCGCTCTCACAGTCATTTACCAGGACTTCACTACTCAGGACTCCTTGCAATTTACCAAGGGAGCCGCCGAACTTATTTTGTCTCTCTCCCCTAGGAAACGGTGCTATTATACAGTACAGTGACTTAACCAACCTTAGTCTTCTGCAGCCATGTAATTTCATTGTTGAGCATCATCTCCGCTGTGGGTAACGGGCAATGCGTCATGTACGCATGCGCAAGCAACCTGAACAGATACGATCAGCAGTCGAGATTAAAACCGAAAAGGTGAAAACATCATAGCAACACGGAATTATTAGAAGAACGTATTTTTTAGCATCTCAAAGTTGAATTAAGAAAATTTAAAACCACACTATTAATCTTCTGTCGCGTAAGAATGTGTTTTATACAATGTGTTCATCTTTACTTACTTGCAAAACAAACTGAAGTACTCATAGGAGGAACCTGCATGATCCTTGATGGAATTCTGTGAACAAATGGTAAGCCATTACTACGATTATCAGTTGAGTTTGGACCGAGGGAAGTTTTGCCGTTGAAACCATGTTGTTGTCGAGGGGAACGCAAATAGTATTCATTGGCAACTTTTCGGGCTGTCATGTTATCAGTCTTACCACGACAGCCAGAAAATCACTTGGCAGTGCAATTGTTAGAGGTACATCATAAATTATGGCCTCCACAACAATTTCAATTAACTTACCACGAGCACTGTAAACAGTAGTGTAATAAAAAATATAAGTGGCCTGTGACCCTGGGAACATCTGGTCGCAACAAGAAAGAACTGTTCAGCCGTACTGAATCGGATGGCTCTGTAAAAACAAAGGCAAACTTTAAGAACCGTCTCCGGCTTTGATTCCCAGATATGATAAAAAACGAACTTCCACGTGCAATATCAATAAATTGCCACACGTGGCAAAGATTGATCATTGTTAAAATGAATTCTCCTGAGCTTTTGGTTTTAGGGACCTTTAAATTTGAGTACGAACACGAGATCGAGCACGAGTACGAATTTCTAATCTCAAACCAGTCACCTTCCCTGAACCCTCACTCTTCCTTGTTACTTACCAGTAGATCCTGAGATAATAGAAACAAGATTGGTGTCACTAGTGATAATCTAAAGCACGCGAACAGGATTTGAAAAGACGTACTCGTACTCGTACTTGATCTTGTACTCGTACTCAAATCTAAAGGTCCCTATTATCTCTGCTGGACTACAGAAGACCAAAATACCCATTTCTCGTGATTCAAACTCTGGGAAAATACCTGGAATAATGTTTTCAAAATGAACGCATGTTCTGAAAACGGAACACTCATAGCGGAAGTGACCTAAGAACAAAACGCAGAATAGTCTGGCCCGAGCGGCTGGGACTCACTTCCGGTGTTACGTAATGAGCTTGTCCAGCCGCGCACGATCTTCCACCCGAGTAGTTACTGTGGTTCATTGTGGTATCGGGAGCAGAATGAACGCAACGCTATTCTGTACATCCAGAAAACGGAATAGTCATAAAGGAAACGAGAAGCGTTTATTCCGAGTATTCCTATTTTGAGACAGTCCCTAACACTAACACGAGTTTAACCTTTAAACCTATTTGTCAGTAAGTGTAATCTCCACACTGCTGTCCATTCATTTTCTATGGTGATGATGAGGAGAATTTGTTAAACCATCAACACCTTTGTTACTTGTCGATCACTTCCTTTTTTCTCACAACCTTTATGTTTGTTTGAGCAGTGTTAACATAACGAGAAATTAAACAATGGTTACTCTGAGGGATAAAAAGGTTAAAAGGAGGACTCATGGTCAAAGTAAGCCAAAAGGGAAACGTTTAGTTCTGATGTGGAATGCATGGTTTAGCGAAACACATGTCAGTAACTGAAGTTTTCTCCATGCTAGATTATATTACCTGCTTTGACACATGATAAGAAGGTCGATGATAAAGCACTGCCAAGACTTGTCCTTAGTAAGAGCTTCTAGAGCACTCGGACAAAGCGCCAAACAAACACTCAGTACCTAGGGCACAACAATAGACGTGTCAACAAACAATCAAGACGAAGCATACAAAGGTTAAAAAAAAACTATGTCAATGTAAACAACCCATCCAACCAAGTCAATTCTACTCTTAGTGGGAGGATATGACTGCCGATTCATTACTCGACACGCGGTTCGTCTGTCCGTGGGGTCGTTTTCTTATACAAATGCTGTGGTTAAAATCATACAAAAAGAAAGGAAAGCTGGACTCACTTCTAGAGCTTCTCGTGCAACTTGAACGTCGTCACTTTCAAGTGCTTTCCCTGTAGGCTGCAGATAAAAAGGACGCTTTTTTGTTATTCAAAAGCTCATACATGGCACAAGGAATGGACAAATGCCCCACTTACGTCGTTTTCGTAGTCCCTCCACACATTCACATATAATATAAACTTATTCCGACAAAAAGGCCTCAGTTCTAATTACGCGCGTTCAAAATCGCTATGTTGGACAGGGCCTGCGGGCATGATGGCACACCAGCAGTGACAGCTGATTCATACCTCGATCCCCCCCCCCTACCCCCTGTGGAGCTTAATGCATAAATTACCTACTGTCTTGGGACGCTGACATGTGTAAAAATAACGTTAGAAAGCGCTTCGATCTTCCCGAGGATTGTCATTTGGCTCTCGATTTTACGCGTGTTGCCTTATTTAATCCTAACTGCTTTGAGTTGATTCTCTTTTTCCCTCTTTTACCACAACAAACGCTTTACCAAAGCCATACAAGATCCTGGCACAAGCGCACTTTCTCTTTTAAATGTACTAATAGTTTAGTTTATGTTGTCACTGCCTTCAGTTTCTGTTTGGCACAACCAAATACGGGCAAGAAATCAATAAAACATTGAAGAGGTTCAAGTACCTTGTCGTACGCTTTATGGATCTCTTCATTGGTGGACTGCATTAGATGGAGCATTCCAACGCCTGCCGCCCATGACAGTCTCTGCACTGACTTGATGGCACTCAGATCAGGTAATGGATCAGACACCTACAAAAAAAAAACAGCTCATGAAACGTGAGCAAGTTTACCAACTTTGACACTTCTGGGAATACCCTATTTTACAGTTGTGTGTTCCGTGATCTAGCCTTTGGGTAGAAGCGACGCTGGAGGCGACATCGCTTTGATACAAACCTCTCTCAAAGACTGGAAGGGCACGCCTCAAAAACAGATGATAGTCTTGGTTTTGCTTCAATTGACAATGCTCATCACGATAACCATAAACAACTCTATGTACTTCACGTGAGCGGTCTTGCCGTCACAACGTAAAGTGTACTTAGTTGGTAATGGAAGTCACAACACCTGTATGTTGTTGTAAACTCACCAAGTTGCTCAGATGCCCAGCGAGTCGAACAGCCATGTTCCGTAGCATACACTCAGTAGCGGGGTTGGGAATGTACTGTAATGCTTGCTGGAGGATCACTGCTGCATTGTGGGCACTGGCCGAGATAGGCGGTGGAGAACACGACGGGTCTGACGGCTGAATAGCTTCAGCAACAACCGTCACCTGTGCGTACCCGACTACTGTCAGTAAAAACTTGGACATTTTAAGAAGCGTGTGGAATGCAGCTCTGCAAGGAGTTAGAGGAAAAACAGATTTAGCTGGATTGAAAGATTGTTACAAACATTTCCCAGCTACAGACAACAAGGAAAGCGTCTCAAAACAATACTTTGCAATACTCTGGGAAGTATCTTGAATACAGCCATCAAATTTTAATAATATAACTGACAAAGGGACTCACTGAACGACAAACTGACTGACTGACTGACTGACTGACCGACCAACTGACCAACTGACCGACTGACCGACTGATCGACTGATTGACTGACCGACTGACCGACCCACTGACCGACCGAACAACTGAATGACCGACCGACCGACCGACCGACCGACCGACCAACCGACTGACTGACCGACAGACAGACTGACGCACGCACGAGTTGGCAGGATGACAGACAGACAAACGGACCGACTGATCCCTCCACTGATGGATCGATTCTATTATGAAACACTCGTGCTGTTTTTCCCCTGTGGTAGTCCTTGCCATGTAAACATTCTTTCCCACTCTTACATGCTGTTCATCACTCTAGAAAGCGACCGATCAACACTCAACACTTTTATAAGCACCACGGACATACCTCTTGGTGAGTACATCAGCATTTTGAAGAAAATCTGTTCTTGTCAGCATGTTAAGTGCACACTGAATACCCCCACATTTCAAAAAGTGAACCTTAAAAAAAATCATTAAAGTTGCAGTTTTACATATGGTTAATAATGTTAGGAAAACAAAGTCTGTTCTAACACAGCTTAAAGCAAAACCCAATGAATTTCCACAGGCTGTGTTGTGAGAAACCTTTGGAAAAAACCTTTTCAAATGTAATTAAAGACTTAAAAATAACTAATTAAAATATGAAACAAAGCATCACGTACTTGGAATTCTAAGGTTTGTTGATCTTGGCCAGGTAACGAGGCAGGCATAAGAAGTGAATAAACAATCTAAAAACAATGACATAACTGATGAGAGATTCATGGACACATTAGGACAACAATCAGTCACCACCAGAGCCTTAGATGGAACTACGTGGATAGATGAAGGTCTCTTACGAGACATCAAAGCTAGATTACCCGGTTGTCTACACAAACAGGGTTCTCTAAATCTTTTCTTGCTACTAGAACACCTGTTAAAAATAACTCTACTGTGGAAAGTATCCTATTCGGGGAACAGAAATACTCCACGAGCATCATGCTACAGAAACCGGTTTGAGCTACCTGACAGCATACAAAACCCGTAGGCCTTGTATGTGACTTTACCTCAACTGTACAACGTCGTAAAACATTTCAGGAACTGACTTATAACATTAGGAAATAAACAGCACATCACTACTCACGGTGCAAAACAAAGGAAAATTGGACAGAGGAGTACATGAACGCGTATATTACAATGAAAGACAGACAGACGGACGGACGAATGGGCAGACAGACAGAAAGACGGACGGACAGACAGACAGACGCACGGACAGACAGAAAGACGGGCGGACAGACAGACAGACAGACAGAAAGACGGACGCACAGACAAACAGACGCACAGAAAGACAGAAAGACGGGCGGACGGACGGATGGACAGACAGACGGACAGACGGAAAGACAAACAGACAGACAGACGGACAGACAGACAGAATGTCCCGCACAAAAAAGCTAGACAGATGAATGAACTTGTAAGGTCCTAACCTCTAGGTTGTAGAGAACTTGCGTGGAAGACGGTGTAAAGAACATGGAATCGAGTGATGGTGAACACGTCTTTGAGCTGTTTTCTGAACTAGCTCGGCACACATTCTTGATGTTTTCTACTGTTTCTGTGTCTACAATGTAAACCGGCATTCAACCAATTACACTTCTGATAGAAATTACATAATTGTGCTATAAATTGTGGGGAGTATGTTTGATGTGTAATACGCAAGCCATGTCTTCTCAGTGTAGCAACCAACAGCTAAAGTCCCCTACCAAGGGTGTCCAAGCGGAAGTACGGGAAAATTAATCGTGTTGTTTATTTTGTTCAGGTGTAAAGAAAATTACCTCATACGAGCTTTCATCCACAGAAATGGAAGTTGTAATCATCTTACACACCAGACGAAGTAGTCTCAAAATCAAGTCCTCTGTCAATCTTGCAGAAATAGCCGAATGGGCTGTATCCTTCGAACTGAGGTTTTTAACTCAGCAAGTTACGTTACGTTGCGTTATGTTGCGTTACGTAACGTTTTGTTACGATAGATTATGCTTAATTTGGTTACTGAGAGCTGTGCGATAAGAGTTAAACCGGAGAAGAGTGTCTACTACTTTATATGTTCCCGTGAAAGTGATGAATGTGAATTTGCGTTAACAACTGCGAGAAACAGTCTTCATTTGATTTCATTTCCGCGGTTCATGTACATGATTCATTTCATATTCACCACTCACATTAAGAAACGTTGTACATAAGGCAGATGTCATGTAGTAATGTAATAATCAGTACATTCATAACTAAGTGAAATAAGATCGATGGGGTTTGTGTAGTCCTGAGAAGAATTGTTTAAGGTGACAGTGACTGGCTTTTCGCCGGAAAACCTGAGCGAAAGTCATCAGAGTCAAGTGATGACTTCCCCTCAGGTTGTCGAAACGTCAGTCAATGTCACCTTAAACAGCCCTTCTCAGGACTACACTCACCTGGACCACTGTACTTCACTTAGTTATGTTATGACTCCTGGGTTCAAACCATTTACACTTAGTCAGGGTGTCAAGTAACAAATGACACTTAGAAAATAGGAAAATAGGAATGAGAGTGGCCAAAAAATAGGAAATAAATAGGAATTCTCACCCCAAAATAGGAAAAAAATAGGAGGATTTCTTTGAGTTCTATCCTCTTAACACTCCCAACAGCAACTCTGTTCCACAACACAACGCTTAAATATTTAACAGGCACCATGGCATACATCCACAATTCATTGACGTATAAACAAAAATAAGTGTTACCACCTGTGTTACCGAGCACAACTCATCCTACAACAATTACCAGATTCCAAATTTCATTAGATACTTCACAAGATGATGATTTATTAGTCCTTTAAAACTGTGTGACAAACTGAAACAAGATCAAAGTTCACGGTCCCCAAATGTCTTCCATACAATAAAAGCCAACCACGGCTTTTGAACATCAACAATCAAAAGCACTGAGAAAGTCTGGGCACGAGTTTCAGAAGACATCACTCTAAAGGCTTCAAACTGGTCTTTTTTTGACCTGAAGTTTCAGTTTTTTTGTGGAATTTATCAATTTTACTGGCAATTTTATTTCAAATATTTCAAAATGTTTCTGTGTACCTAGTAAGACCCTAAAAATAAAATAGGAAAAACTAGGAATTTCATGAAAAAATAGGAGAAAATAGGAGGCAGGCCACAAAATAGGAATATATAGGAACTTGAAACCCTGCTTAGTACATTGGAAGGGAATAAAAAGCTTTGCCAGTTTACCTGAAGGTATAAGGTTCAACAGGTGCTGTACTCTTTCTCTGAGATCAGGAATGTCATGAACAATCCCTTGATCCGCAAGATTAATCAGGTACTGCATCAAACTGTGGCGCTTGGACAACATCTGACAACGTAAGCCACGCAGTTATACCTCAACCACATTAGCAGGTCCAAAATGGTTTAAGAGGGTCTCTCCAAGAACATTTTCTCAGCAACACACAGGGAGTCATGGACAGTGTACCAGTGTTAATCTATTCTGACTCGCATGGGGAGCTTTAGCAGCAGCAACGGCGACGGCAACGAAAACTTCATTTCAAAATATTACTTCTCTTTTTTACCTCTTTCGCGATTATCTCAATCAGTTTGTTTAACATGGATGCTGAGCAACTACCCAGGGTCTAAATTTCTATATACGGCGTTAAAGTAAGAAAAAAGAAACAAACATTTACCGTCATGCGCTTACGTTCCTGAGAAAACTTAAACTTTGGACATTTTACGTTATCGTTTCTCAGAGGACGGCAAAGAAGTGTACAAAACTGTAAAACGCACGTGCAGAGCAATTGTTTTATGGCGTTGCCGTTGTCGTTGCCGCCCTCAAAAAACAAGTTTAAGGATCAAAGAAAAAATAGCAAAACAACTCCCTTTACGACAGTGCGTTTAAACTTCCTGTACAAAATAGGAGTGCATCTTTTTGGACTATTCCGGAATAAAGTAGCCTGCGTGACAGACGCCTTTTTCGGCTCTTGCTTCACACGCCGAGAAAAGAGCGTCTGCGATCCCGAGCTGGAGAACGATTTCCGTGACGTCAGAAGTTTTAAACCAATCGTAAGTCGGCTCTCATTTTTGTGGAACCAACACGCGCGGGGTCGCGTAGGGATCTCGCGTACATCCGCGTACACAGAAAAAACAATCTATCAGGTAAAATGGGGTTGGAAGGCCTACATGACTCCTGTTCGCGCGATTGCCGCTTCTATCTCGGTTCTATTGACCGATTTAGCTTCTTGCTTGTTTTAAGTGGGGCAACACGGTGGTTTAGAGGATAGCATGATGTACACCTAGCTGGCGACATTGATTTCCGCGAATTTTCGCACTTTACACTGGAGCCAAAGGACAAACTTTTCTTCGCTTCCGGTGGTTCTAAACCTTTAGCGAGTCTTTTTATACGGACCGGACCATCAGTTGTATATTTTGTTTGAATTCCATCGACGATTTCATCCACTTTTTTCAAGGCCTTCTTGTATCAATTCACAGTATTATAACATAAGCGGCATATTGCGAGGTTCTTGCTACCGACGTAAACATCGATTCCAACTGAGCGAAGAATTAAAGCGCTTATGTCCAATTCACTTTTCCCAAAGATCTTTATCTTCTCCTTTAAACTGGAAATTTTTACTTTACACGGATAACAACAATATTCAGACAAGTTAACCTTTTTCGGCGTTTCCCCACTCATGACACATGCTACTGCTAAGATCGAAAACAGTAGTCCGAGAGTTCGCGAGTGTAACTCGAGTGTAATTGATCGCATCATTTTATCGCTCAATTTTATTGGTTAAGAAAAAAACAAAAGCACTGACGTCACGGAAATCGTTCTCCAGCTCGGGATCGCAGACGCTCTTTTCTCGGCGTGTGAAACAAGAGCCGAAAAAGGCGTCTGTCACGCAGGCTAGGAATAAAGGTAATGGTGTTTTTTTGGGACCTAATCCGTTGTTTTCTTTTGGGAAACGCTTCGGTGGGAAATCGTGCGCGGCGCGAAGGGCTCGTGACGTAGCACCGGAAGACGATGTTCAGACACTCGGTCCAGACTGTTTTGCGCTCTGTTCTCAGATCACCTTGAGAGTATTCCAATTTCAGAATATGCGTTTTCTGGAAAACCCTGTTCCACGTATTCTCTCATTCCAAAGCTTGAATCGTAATAAGTGAAATAATCCCAAAAAAGTGCACCCTAAGTTCGTTTGTTTGTTTTTATGCTAATATTGATTAACTCACCACGCCTGGCAAGCAATTCTCAGTTTCTAGATTTGGTCCATCTAAAGCCGCTGGAGTGGAGCCTCCCGACGAGTCCGAGGAGGAGTCTGGTGACGACGGCATAGAACTGTTCATTGTTCCAATCTTGGCAGTTATTAACTGCAACGGATGATCACAAAAATGAGGTTGTGAACACCAAAACAATTAAACAGACCACAACTTCAACTATTACAGATTGTTACTTCTAGATCTGATTAGCAAACCCACATTCAGTGTCACTTCTTCTCCTATCAAAAAATAACTACCATAATACGACAACTGTTTGCGAAGGAAAATGAAAGTTATGTTAATCATCTTTACACATTCCCTGCGATTCGTTTCTATTATTTTGTCCTCTGGGTCTCACTATCAAGCTGAATTTTTATATTTCGAAAATAGCCTATTGTGGGAAGAGATGCAGAGTTATCATGGTTACCTACTTTTCAAAAACGAAAAACAAAATAAGGTTTTGGGTCACTGAGATTATTTTTGAGTTACCATCACTCACCGCCGAAACTAGGGGTAAAAGTGTTGGAAATATTGCAAACTGGTGTGATACACATTAAACACAGGAAAGCTTGTTAGCTTAAGCCAATTCCCAGTTGCGGAAACCAAACTTATAAACAAGAGTTTCAGCTGCTGTTTCAAGTTCCCTAAAATAACTTTGATCAGTTTCGACTCGTAAGGAACTAAGCAAATGCAGGGATTCAAAAAGCTGACAATTCGAGCTTTCAACCCCGAGGGGCTAACGCCCAAATTTTACAATCCCTTTGCCATGTTAATTTACATTATCAACTCCGTTGATAAAACCAAATGTTTGGTTACTGCTCTCTCACCAACACAGCATTACAGTTTGCTTAGAGACCAACCACTTTAAAAAAAAAAATAGGTCCGCAATGCGTACACGTGTGGCTTACTGGACCATGTGACAGGCGCTCGACTCTCGTGGACAAATAAATAAATCCGATCGTGCCATAATGTGGCCACACACTTTGTGTAAGCCACACAAAAATGCAGAAAGTTACCAATACCGTGCGATTCATCACCGAGTTTGGATTGTTTGGATTCAAACAAACGTTTAATCACAACGTAAATTCAAGGTAAAAGAAAAGCAGCCATCCACAGAATCGTTGATAATATGTACCGCGCAATTTAAATGTGGCTGAATGTAATTTAGGCTAAGTTAAACTCGTGTCAATGCGTTCAGCTGCTGTTCGCGGTGGCCACGCGCGTCAGGGTAGCATATGTGGGGAGTTTTTGCAGGGGCATCCATGTTTTGCATTCTTGCTCGTTGTTAGGGCGTTTATGCTTCACTCTTCAGCAAGCTCTGTGCTTTTGTGTTCCCACTCCTTCCACCCCTTTGGTGGTTTCTTATTCGGGAAGTATTTGGGTTGGTAAGTGTCTCCACTGATACATCAGTGTGATGGTGCTAGGTGGTTGCCGCTCTCAGGGTCACCATGGATACCTGCACGCTCGGCTCGCATCACACGCGGCTCCACCTATCCCTTGGCACCTTCCCCAGGCTCACCTATTGGCGATGAGTTTAAAGAATACTCTTTTCTGCAAGCTTGCCTACTTCGCTCACTTTGGTAGCACTAGTAAAAAGTCATGCCAGAATTTTTAGAAATGCAAACATAACCAATGCATGTACTTACGGTCCTGTCTCTGAGTGGAACTTGTGAAATAAGCCTTTTGTCGTCGTTCGGAGATAAAAGTTCACCATTGACATAGAGATCAAGCCTTGCAGCCTGCAGAGAGCCCTTTAACCTGGTGTACCAATAAAAAAAAGGTTTGGTAGAAATTAGTGCTCGGTTACAAAGTTTGTAGTACCGTTTACGTGACAAAAACAATCATTGTGCGATCTAGGTGATACCAATGAACACAGAAACTACTTACTTTGCTAATCATAGTTAGCTACCAAAGCTTTTTTTTTTAACATACATGTATTATTCCAGCAAAAACATGTGTTAATCAGCTTCGTAAACGAACATGATTTTTTGTATGTAATTTTCACTCATTACCCTTCATTGCGTAAAACCCACACCCTTCATATATACATTAGTAAAAGCTAATGCTGCTATTCTATGGATTAACTTTATAATTCTAATTCACTAAAGCAAGATCACTCCCATATCCGTCCATTGACACGTACCCATCTGTTTGTGTAATAACTTGTTCACTCGTTCACTTGCTCACAGCTCTACTTATTCTTAACTTGCTGTGCGTGCAAACACCTCACAGAAATACTCCATTTTACAGTTGCGTGTTCAGTGACCTGGACTTTTGAGTAGAGGGCGGCCTTGTTTTGACACAAACCTCTGTCTTTCTTGCACAAAATGTGGACTAGCTTGCATAAGAACATGATTTACATGAGAAAAGCAACGAGGTCTGTATCAAAACAAAGCCTCATTTTCATTTAGAGGCCAGATCAAAGAGCATGCAATTGTTAAATGAGATATTTTGAAATATTACCTGCTGAGGATCTGTCTCCTTACAGATGCTATAGACTCATTTGTATGTGACCAAATTTCAAAGTCCTCTCCTTGGCGACCATGGGAGGGGAATCTGACGATAAGGGAGACATGCTGGCCACGACACGACCTGAACAACACAAATAACAAATTAATTATGTATTTAATACAATGACCGGAGTAATACTCGTTTCTAGATTGGTTTTGCACAGAAAAATGTCTGGCACCTTCCTCAAGCTCTTGGCTCTTGGCTAGAATTTAATACTGGACTAAAAACAACCTTACGGTATCTTACAGGTTCCTAGATTTCCAGATAGCTCTTATACAGACAGACCACTTACCTTCCGTGAGGCAGAATAGCTCTTTCCTCCGTATGATCGTCGTCACATTCTCCTACGTACTCTTTGAGTACCGTTAGACAGCGAACAGTCTTCTTAGCCTCTTCTTGGAGCTTTTCTCTGGGTACATCCGATTTGTTCTCAATAGTCGCGTTTTCTGTGCTCTTGCTTGAGAGCATGTCAGCTGACCGGCGAATTTGATTTGTGCAATTCATGATGAACTTCTCATGGATGTCAACCTGTAGAAACATTTTTACGAATCAACCCGTGATGCCTTAACAGTGATCACTATCTTAATTTCTCCTGACATTGTTAACACAAGATCATAAACACAGGTGATGAGAATGGAGGAAAATGATCACCAAAAAAGAATGTCTTAATGTTTAGACAAATTCTCGAAACTAGATCCTTACGAACAGTATGAAGAACAAACGGGAGACTTTGTATGCTGATATCAGTGTGTACACAAAGTAGGCGGCAGTGAGAGGTGAATTTTGACAAAGTAAACGGCGGTTTTCACTGATTTCCGGCTTCTAATGAAACATTTGAGTGTCAAGCTGTGATGCTTAACCACCAACGCCAGGGATCCCACCTTCCAAAGTTCTGTAACCCAGGACATTCACTTTTGTCATGGCATGACACTGTTCATCATTGTACAATAACAACGTGTAGTACAGAAGGGACATACTGTATACTAATGAATAAAGGGGGTAGTTTCTATAGAAACTGTGGTGGTGCGTCAGAGGGGAAGTAGTACACAAAGAATCAGCCCTTCGTCGAGCAAATGGATTCGCTGTGACGATAAGCTAACGCTCGAAACGTCAGCTTTTAGAATCCCTGTACGGTGGTTAATTTACATATTATCAACTCCGTTGATAAAACCAAATTTTTGTACACTGTATACTACATTAGTGCAAGTCAATTTAAGCTGATGGAAACTACTTGTGTTTCAATGGATCTACGTTAATGGACTACCTTAACAACAGGAAAAGGAACTGCTTGCATGCACATAAGACTATGAACAACAAAGTTAATATTCTCGAAGTAGTGCTATGGATGTAAGAAGTCTATAAGATGTCAATACATAACAAAAATTATGCACCTGATTTGCCCTCAGTTTTGGTCCTAAGGAGGTGAATGTTTCCTTAAGTAGTTCAATAGCTCTGCCCGCAATTTCATCTGACCCTTGTAGCACAACCTGCAAAATTGAGCAAGCTAAATGTAAAAGTGTTTTTTAATCAGCTGTTGTGCAGCATACTGACCATAAAACAATAGCTGGAAACCCCAGCTACATGTTACTACTTGATAGCCCTGGCATTGTGTGCTCGTTAATCTGGGATATGACTCATTGCAGGGATGTCAAAAAGCACCAGCAACCGGCAATATCACCAGCTACTTTTCTAGTTTTGCCGTCTACATTTGTTGGTAAAAAGAGAAAATGTAGGGGGAGATGGTGTTGTTACCCCCCCCCCCCCCCCCGAGTGCGGTCTACTTTCATAGATTCGCCTTCTACTTAAAATCTTTTTGACAACTCTGTGCTGGTTGATTGCGATTTAAATCTGCTTTATAATGTACATTGTACATTAACTATGGTATTGGCATCCATTCTTTCCAGCATTAAAAATATTATATTGGAGCAGTTTTCAGATGGGCGTCCTAAAAAACCAAACCAAAGCACCTTCTTTCACCAATCACAGCAGATGCAAACAGAGCAATGAGGCAGAATTTGAATCAATTACATGGAACAGATGTGCACATGCAAGTCATGATTGAATCTGGTTTTGCTTCTCATTGGCTGAGAATGTAGAGCCAGGTTTTCTGACCAAACACAGAAAAAAGTACACATTTACCTCTAGTGTAAAACCAATGCAAACACTTGACTTGACATTCAAATGAAAACTGCTCCACTGGTGGAAACAAGGAGCGCTTTCCATTTGTATGGAAAAACCGGTGAGAATTTTCCGCCAAATGGAACAGAACAACCGTTTAGGCGCTTTTCATTGGTGTGGAAAAACCGGGTTTGGGAGAAACAAACCGCGCATTTTCACGAAGGAGCATTGTTCTAGTGTGATCAGGCAAATGGTTCAGCAATATTCCCGTCATTTCGGTAACAACGAGAAAAGAGGAATACATCTGAAGGTATTCCTTTTTTTCCGAGAAATTCCAAGTGGGAAGGACTGTTCCCTTGTTTTTCCAACCGCCGACCGGTTGGCTCAGTTGGTAGAGCGCCGGACTACCGTGCGGGATGGGTTCGTGGGTTCAAATCCCCGGCCGGACCAACACTCAGGGTCTTTAAATAACTGAGGAGAAAGTGCTTCCTTTGCAATGACATCTGCAAATAGTTAGACTTTCTAGTCTTCTCGGATAAGGACGATAAACCGGAGGTCCCGTCTCACAACTTTCCACAATTAATTCTGTGGGACGTTAAAGAACCACTAGGGACGTAACGAACCCTGGCTGTGACCACCCCTAGTGCTGACCTATTCTATTTCAGTGTGTTTCATGGGTTGGTGCTTCATTAAGGGCTGTATATAGCCTGTTTCGCACCTTTCCCCTGGACTGATTTGTCCTAAAAATACGTAAAGTAAAGTAATGACAGGTATTTCCATACAAAGGGAAAGCGCTCAAGACCACAATTACCTGCCACAAGTAATCCACTCCAATCAAGTCCAAATCTTCCATCAGGTATGTTCTTCTCTTTGCTACTAATTTACCCTCTTTGATGTTGACTCCTCTGAAAAATCTTTCAAAGCACCTTGGGTGAAAAAAGGCATAATTACTTACAATAAATTATTACAACCTAATAACATTATCACATTACATTATTATATAAACAATAGTTTCCATTTGGAATGAAAATATGCTCGGATATTTGTCCGCAGACATTATCTGTTCTGAGAAGAACACAGTTTTCCGAGAGTGAAGCCCAAGGAAAATTGTGAGCTTCGAGGAACTGATAATGTACAAGGACAAACATCCAAGTGCTCTTTTTTGATGCTTCAAATATTTTTCGCAATGCACAATTGGAGAATGTCACCGGATATTCCCCAGTTCTAGCTGGGGTATATTCAGTCACATGATACGTTTAGACCATTCTCATACGAGCAAAAATATTTGATGGGTCATAAATTAATGAAAATGTTAATTATAAATATAATTTTATTATTATTATTATTATTATTATTATTATTATTATATAATTGCTTGAATCTATGAGTGAACAATGACTACACTGTATGTTAAGCATACAGTACATGTACGTAAAGACAACTGCAAACCTACAGTTCTTAAGAGAATGCACTTAATCAATCTTGCTGAAACTTGATAATCCATTTAGTGTACAATAAATGTAATTCTGAAACATGCTTATGCTGTTAGATCATATTGCGGTAATGAAGATATAAATGTTTCAGTCTACTAACCTTATGCCATTTTCAGTTAACAATGATGGATCTAATTTGAGGATATTGCCTTCAAAGAACGTTCTGCTGATTTCAGGATCCAAGTCTGGTTCATCACCCATTAACTGCAGAGATGGCAAAATAAAGACAGGTGTTATTGATATTATGTAAATGTAAGCAAGTGCACTCATTGTGAACATGACCCTAAGGTTGTCTGTTTTATTAACAAACGTAGTACTATTGCCATGTAAGCTTATTTACTTATTACACATATATGTACCTTTGAAAACCACTTGAAGCAACTCTCCCTGTCTGATGGTAAAATCGCTTTTTCAGCAAGGCACTGCCAGATCTATAAATAATAAGAACCTCATTCAGCCACTCAAAAAGCAATTACCAACAGGTAAAGCCAATGCTGGTGAACAGAAAGTAATTTCAACTACAGAATTTCATGTCATTCCAACCAACATTATTCATCTGTAGATACATTCTGTAGGAACACAAAATTGTGCATAAATTACCAGTTCTGCCTGTGGTTCACAAAGCCATAGCTGACCATCCTTGAGGAGGAATCTGCAGACAAAATGCCAGGAATTGAAAACTGGAACAATTAAATTCCATTCAACATGTTTGTCATTATTTAACTACTATTTCCTGAGATTCCCAGCCAGCCTCTTGTCTTCTCTTCTTCCCTCTCCTCTCTTCTACTTCTCTCCACTCCCCACCCTACCCCCTCTTATTCTTGCCTCTTAACCTCCTCCCCCTCTATTCTAATCTTCTCCTCGCCTCACCCTTCCCCCTCTCATTCTTGTCTCTCTTACCCTCCTTTCCCTCTATTCCAATCCTCTCCTCTACCATCCCCTCCCTTCCTCATTTCTCTCTGCTTCTCCCAAACCTTATCTTCTTAATTACCTGAGGAAGTTCAGCCTTTCCTGGACTTGAAATGTATGGTTGTATCTGCCATCAATTTGTACTTCATTAGGGTCTTCATCTGGGTTACCTTGAAAGCAATGAGCAACAGAAAAACCTGATTAAAAGGAGCAATTAATGATTGCACGAAAAAAAGGAAGACAAAAGTGAAACAGTTTTTAGTATTGGCTAAGTTCCCTACACATTGGCCAGTCATCATCATCATCATCATCATCATCATCATCACCACCACCACCACTACCCCCATCACCATCACAACCATCACCATCATCATCATCTCCACATCTTATCACTATATAATAATTGTCTAATGTATTTCCAGGAATTCAGCAAGTCCTATGTACTGTAGTAATTGATCAGTTTATGATCTGTGTGTGTTTCTATTAAGTCTATTGTCCTTGCAACTAAAATGCATTTCTTACTCCTTACCGTCAAGCTGAGCATGGACTTTGTGCATGTAGCTCGCTAGATTATCAGCCACTATGGTAACAAGGGAATGAGTCTGCTGCAATTGATTTATGACTTCATGTCGATAGTAAACATGTGGATTACGTTGAGTATGGGAGTAGTTTTGAGGAGCCTGAAATCAAGTTCAAAAGTACATCAACAGGACTCCTAGTGGTACCTAGGTCTGAAGCTGCAGTGGAACAGCCTTTCCCCAGCTAAAATGAAAAGTACATCTACCGGTACATCCCTTAAATGTAGCTGGGTCCTAGTTGTAAAACCAACCTAGCTAACTTCCTCTGAACACAACTCCAAACTGCAGCTGGTATAATATGTAGCACATGACTTCTATTTTTACTTCATTGCAAGGTACAATAATGATTATTTTTCTTCATAAAATCTAATGTCACTTAGGTGTCCACAAAACTTAGAGAGACCATAGCCTCAGCTATCATTGACACAGTAATGAAGTTAGTTGTTTGCCCTTCATTCATTCATTCATTCATTTTCTCATTCATTCACTGTCATGACCACATATACCGGAATTTTCTATATCACGACTGTTTTGGCCCAATTCACTGATATGGTTTTGTGCTACCATACTTCAAAAAATAATTATGTTGGTCCACAGTATGGTATGGCTGCAAAAAGTTCATTGTTTAATGTGTGTTTATGGCTGGGTTCATTGAGCACTGTACCTCATAAAACAGAGAACAAATTTCTTTGATTTGCTTGAGAGCTGGTAAGACCCATGTGTCACTACGGAGTTCTTCTATACATCGATCGATCCATTCTGTTTTTTGAGAATCACGGTCCTGTTAAATAGCAAGATTTTTTTTAAATTGCAATACGTACATGGACTGTATCCTACACTATAATACAATACATCATTATCATTCACTCAAAATTGCTTCAGTTCAATGAAATAAATTATGATACAATCTTTTTTCAATTTGTTCCTGGTTTCAAAACCTAAATAACACTTTGGCAAAGGAACTCAAAAAAATAATAAATAAATATTGTTACGCACTGTTCTACATTAGACCATGCCAAACTTTTTCACAGAAAAATTGGAAATAAATGTACCATAAATTGGGCATTACAAGGGGTATTTACTTTATTGAAAAAATTAATCCTGTGACATTTGCAGTGCAACTACTCCAACCAAGGCCACCCAAGAATTTGTTTCACAAATTGGCCAATAGTGTTCGAGTGATGAAAACAGAATAGTCGCAATTTGAATTTTGTTGTGGTTTGATAGTGGGTAAATTTGCCATTCATAATTAATTTTGTGAAAATCCTTTGTTCCCATCTAAGATTCTCATTGGCTAGTTTGCAGAACAGTTTCCTGGGTGGCCTTGGTTGAAGTAGTCGCACTGTAAACAACAAAATACATGTCAAAACAAAAAGAATTAAAGGCAAAATTAATAATGATTTAGGATTTTATGAAAAAGACTTTCCATTCTACATTATAGGCTGTATAGTAGCTGGGTGAGAAACCATTCATGCAACTCTCAATGGAACACTGAAAGACATCATTACATATGGCCCTTGTCTAGCTTGGAAAATTAGCTTCATCAACTTCTAAATTCAACAAGTACTTTGACTCTTTACATGTATGACCTCAAGCACTTTGTAAACAAGGTCAATTGTTCATCCCCATCAGCAGCATTACCTGAGAACAGCTGTAATCCAGAATCTTGATGTGTGCACTCAGAGCCAGATCCATGATATCAGTGGGGACATCTTCACTGTGAGCAAGATTCCACAGTAAGCCCAGCACCTACATAACAGTCACAGGGACGTTAGGCAATGAATGACCATAACCAACATGCCTTTTCAAAATATAAATCCACATTATTGACATGCTAATGAAAAACCAGCATTGACTAGAACTACTGTACACTATAAAAAGCACTTCATCACCATATCAATGTTTAAGATCAATGTCGCAACACTAACAAGAAACATCTACTACTGGATATTTCTTAAATTTTTTTTCTGTTTTTTTTTCTGTTTTTTTTTTTTTTTTTTTTTTTTACAGTCACCATAGTTAGCTGGGTACATGTATTTTTAGTACACATATTTTGGATTACACTTCTTTGTGAGAAAAATGTTCTAAATTTTGATTATCAAAATTGCTTTAGGAATCACCAAGAACTTTCCCACGTATACTAACCTTATGTGCCATTACACCTTCTTTGTCATCTTCAGCAAGCCGTCTTATTAACTCTAATAATTTTTCTCTTTGTTTCTTGCTAGCATTTGTCCAACTCTCCTGCAAATGGTAAAGAAATAATAAACAAGAATCATGTAATCATTCCAGTGCCTGGGAAAACCAGTTTCATGGAGATGTGGTTTAAATTATCAAACTTGACAAAATTCAGCAGGTCAACAACTGATTGAAATACAAAGAAATTTATACAGTAGAGTGCAGGCAGTGTGTACTCATCCATACATGCTACACACAGTATGCTTCACTGAATAGTCTTGTGAAACTGTTAACTTCTTTTACTCCCCAAGTACATTTGAATGAAAGAAAAGTTCTTCTACAGATGCACTGTTAGTGTTGGACAGTCCTTCATTTCATCTTTAATCTTTAACTCCTTCCCTCCTAAGAGTGACATTTTAGATTTTTCTCTGGCTAATGCCAGACAATTTCACTCATCAAAGGGAGACCCCATAGAGATTAAAGGGTAAAAAAACTATCTCCCTTAACCCTTCCCTCCTAAGAGTGACTTTATAGATTAATTATTTTTACTCTGTCTAACACCAAACGATTTTACTTGTCAGAGGGAGACCCCTTAGGGGTTAAAGGTTAAAAAACTATCTCCCTTAACCCCTTCCCTCCTAAGAGTGACTTTATAGATTTTACTCTGTCTAACACCAGACGATTTTACTTGTCAAAAGGAGACCCCTTAGGGCTTAAAGGATTAATCTTTAATTGAGGTGCTCCTAAAATCAGTGAAAACTATACGAGCTGTTTTTTTCTAGATCCTTGTATGTACAATAATCCTCGTATGCACATGTATGTACAACAACAAATTAATAGACTCATATGAATTAGGATGGTCCTGAAAAAAAAAACAATTATTAAGTTCACCTGGAAACATGAGAAGAGGTGATCAAGTTGATCTGCTGAAAAATCCCAAGCTAATTTGGCCAGGAGATCATGAATATTTTTCACAATGGCATCATGTTTTCCAGCCTATGAGGCAACATTCACAAAAACAGTTACACTGAACTAAAATTATCTAAGAATTTTTAATGGCGGTTTGACCCTCCTCACAATAAGTATAATATACTTATTATACTGTAAATTAAATAATTTTCACAACCTTGAATTTTAAAATTTTTAATGCCTTTTGTTTCAATTCGTCTAATACAGCTGTAGCTTCAAAGCAAATAAAAAGCTTTATTTTTGTCTACCTGAGCTGCCCAAATGTTGTCCAAATCCTGCAGGGATAAAGCTTTTTCCTTTATAACAAATCGCAGAATTTTTTCCAGTTTTTCAACATACTGCAAAAAAAAAGGAAAAGTAGTATCTTAGTTTCCTCTTCCTCCTCCATGAATAAAGGCAGGTTCCATTCACCAAACAGATTGAATACTTATGTGAAGGGTACTTTTATTCCCACAGAATTCAAAAATGTTATGACACAAACAAGATGCCAGTCAACCTACAGCATTGTAGCATTAACTCTCAAGATCTGATAATTAATTATCTTTTCTAGCTGCTATAAAGTTCCTTGTACATTAGCCAAGAGAACTTAGGCTTATATCAAGATAATGCCCTCTGGCTGATAAGTTTGTCTCTTCTCATCACCTGTCGGCTGGACAATGTATTGATGTTAGAAGGAGACGTTACATGCTAATCACTTCTGGGAGTTAAAGAGTTATTAATTAAATAATCAACATTGATATTACACACTTGTTTCACTACAGTGATGACATCTACTGAAGTTGGCAAAACATCAAATACTATAGACAGGGCTGAGCTCTAGCGGTGCCCGGTCGCCCCTGGCGACTTACTTTTGCCATCGGGCGACCAGGAAATATTAGTTTTTGCACCGAATTTAAATGCTGGGCACCCTGGATTTCAAGGGTTTAGAGGTTTGGGCACCCAACTACTTTGCTTAGAGCACAGCCCTGATAGAGTACAAAGGCAGTGCTCAGAGATCAAATTAATTCTACCTTGGTAATGTTATTAGGCCCATAATTATAATGAAAATATAGCAAATACTTTCATAATTTCATAGTGCAGTTTGCTGCTCACTTTTTCAATCATAGTACTGAGTGAGTACCTGAGGTTGATGAAGATTATCTTTTAAAACAATGGACAGTACACCATTTTTCTGAATCCACTCCTGTGAAGTAACACAGAATAACAAATCACAGTCATCTTACATGTACCTCTACTCATAGCCTTATAAACCAGAACTAGGGTATACTTACACTGTACAGGTTCCCACATGTCTGTAATGCGAGCAATAATTTCATAAACAAAACAATGAAATCCACTTTGTGTGAAAGGAGGGAGGGTCCAGACTGAGACACTCAAGGTGTAGAAAAATACATCATTACCAACTGACATGTTTTAAATCTCCATGTGAGCACTCACAAATGTTGCAGTTAAAAATTAAATTCAAGTAGAAAATTTTAACCTATGTTGATTCACAAATCCCTTTGTCTCCGAAGCCTAATTACTGAAAATAAGGGTTAGGAGACAAAGGAAATTGATTTTCAACCTAGGCTAAAACAATTTTACCTGAATTTAATTTTTAACTTCAACACAAACATAGACCACTGACAACACAGATGAGAAAATGCTGACAGAAAAGAGCTGCAATTAAAGGTTACCACTGTTAACTTCCAAGATTTTATGTTCCTCTACAGTACATAGAGAGTACAGTGTACATTGTAATTATCATTCATTATCGTTTGGTCCGTGATGTGCAGCAAAAGTCAATGTGCAATACAACTTAGGTGTATTACAGTAAGACTGAGTCAAACTGGAAGTCATGCAAACAGAAATTTACTCCACATGGGATTGGCAATACATTGTGCAGTTATGTGTAGTAAAAATCGCAATCTAACAAAAATACTCACCGCCATTCTTTCAGCCGTCAGCCATTCGTCTTCTTCTGCTACAGTGTGACGATGAGTGAAATATGATACACCTGTGATAACTTTGTTTATCTGAAAAACATTAAAAAAATAGAATAGACATTTTAGCAGTAAGTCACACTACAGTACAAGTACAATGCAATTTAGGCGAGGTTAAACTCGAGCCAATGCTGCCAGCGGTGTTCCTCATTTGTGCAAGTAATCTGAGGGGTGGGCACCCTTAGAATTTGCAGGGATGGATTACGTGTGCTTAGCTTCAAGCGAACACTGCCAATCATTGTTTGCCAATATTTGCCTATTCATTCAGCCATTGTGAATCTTTGCAGATTACTTCAGCCTTTGCTTAGTTCTTTGAGCCTTTTTTTTTTGTTGTTGCAGATTCTGGTCCCGTTCCCTCCTACCCATTAGTGGTTAAAGTTTGTAAGTATGGTAAATGGTATGTATTTCACTGAATTTCTTTCCTGCTCACTGGGGTGGTTCCTGCTCACAGGGTTGCCATGGTTACCTCCTTGCTGTGCCAGAATTGAGCTTCCAAGCTCATCAATTGGTGATGAGTTTAATTATAAATAAAAAGGCCCTTCTGCTTGTTGATTGGTTTGGTTGCTGCCACATTCAATGAACTGTACTAAGCACTGAATGATCATGGTAAAAAAGGCAATAGTCATAACTACTAAACTCCAACTGGCTGGATTTCCCAAATCCCAAGAAAGTGTACATGGTGTCTTGTTTTCCTTACTAACCTTACCCATAGCCTAAACTCAGGCCTTTAAGCTGCAAAATTACTTTAGAGCTTAACCATTGATAACAATAATATTGCTTGAAAAAAAAAAAAAAGAGAGAAAGCGAGAAAAGAAAAGAAAAGAAAAGAAAAATCTAACTGATGAACCCGGCATGATCTGCATCTGAAGTGGTGTCAGTGAACCACCACACCCAGTAAGCTCAGAATTAATGAGGTAAAAATAAGCACATTGTTTGCACCGATCGATGGATTTTGAGAAAGGAAACGCTTATCGAAGGATTTAGGATTCGAATTATGGCAAGAGAAACCTCCAACATGATTCATCAAAGTACCCTTTGCAGAAAAAAATAAAAAGAAACAAAGGTGAGCTTTGAAAACAGTGACCGACCTTCTGTGCAGTGGTGCACGAAAGGTCACTTGAGTCACGTCCGAGACAAGTGAAGATGACCGACCTCACGTTTAACTTTCTGTGTGGTGGTGAGTGTTGGACCCTAAAAATAGAACTGTCTTGGCATTCGAGTTGTGAGTACAGCATGTATGTGGCTTCCACCCTTTTCTTAAATTCAGCTACAATCTTCACAACTTCACAAAGATTTGTGCAGGTACATGTAAATGTGTTCAGTTCATTGCAAGTGGATTGTTTAACCTTGAGCACTCACTTGGGTCAGGTTGTGGAAGGGGTCACATTACACAAAAACAAGTTTATGCAAATTTGAGATACTTCATCAGTAAAATTAATACGTAATTTGATGACCCATGCTTTCTATTGTGCATTGACCAATAAAAACACATTTCAAGGCAGAACATCCACCCATTTTACAATGGAATAATTTCTTGAGCTTCATGCTGACATAGAGCAATTTTGCTTACACAAAATAGCTCAAAAAGACTGACTTTTAACATGATTTTTAACTCGGTGCCTTCAGCCGGAGTTAATACAGTGTACATAGCACATTTTACAGGGTGTTTTTACCTCATTTAAAGCATTCATCTTTCCATTAAAAGAAGAAATTTGAAGTAATCTGCAAAAAAAAAAAGATTTTGTTTAAAACACTCCTCCATGAACATTCATATAAAGCATAATTTACATAAACCTCTAGTCAGGGCTTCTGCCATTTCACGCGGTCATGGACCTGCGAAATTCAGGTAAATCCATGAAATCCCGCAAAATTCCAAAAAAAAACACACACACAACCTACAGTATCAGAAGGGCTGTCTAGTCGGACAGAGATTTCTTTAATTGAAAAAAGGGAGGGTAAACGATTCTAAATAGGCAGGTACCCCTAAGATTTCTTTGGTTTGCTTTTTTCAATACTTTGATGGCAAAGGCGGGGACTGTATTCAAAGTCAACAGATTCTAATAACAACCCTGGTTACAACACCTTATTGCATGCACTACTTTATGTTTTTCTGGAATATTTCTGTGTTGCTTAGGAAGTACATACATTCACATGTGAGATAAAACAGCCAATAGCATAAATATGCTTTAACATGTACTGTGTATTGATCACTGAACAAGTAAAATAACATCAAACTTTGCAAATTGTGTTAGTAAAAAACACCAAGAATATTCATGACAAGTGTATTCAGCTGCAACCAACCTGAGAATCATTTTAAGCTTAAATATTTCTAGTTGTTTAGCAATGTCATCTCTTGAAGTTAGTCTTAGCGCCAGGTTTTTGAGAGCCTAAAAAGTCAAGAACAATAGTTGTAATTACAATTTATCCCTTTAAATAAGAGGTGTAATTCAATGACTGCACAAAGGGAAATGTAACATGTTGGTTACCTTGATAATTGATGACAGAGCATCATTCTTTGCCTCATTCTTGGCTTCTTTTTTTAGTTCATCATCAGTTAAGTTCTCAAGAAATTTAGGTACAAAATCCTACCGGGAAGCGAGAAGAAAATATTTTGCATTACTATCAACTGAAAAAGAGATATGACAGAGTGAGTAGGAAAAAAAAAATTGCAACTAAAATTGTCACAATGATTGTCTATTTTGGAAGAGGTCTGGCAGTGAAACAGTGTAGTCCCAGTGTAGTCCCAGTGTAGTCCAATTCCAAACTGTTAGATCCAGAACAGAACATTGCCAAAAATCGACTTGGAAATAAAATAAACATTAACTTACTATAACAGGTAAAAAGTACTTTTCCACAGTTCCAGGAGTGAGAACCTCAGCACATGATCCAAATGGTCTGAAACAGAAAAACAGAAAATGACAGGATATCAGAAGCAACAGCAAAAATATGGCAAGTCGGCATTCTTCAACCCATCTGTTGAAAAGCCATCCTCTGTCCAAGAAAGTGAAGAACATGAATGGTTGTAGAAGTATTTGTTTCTGATTTTCTTAACTGGCTTTTAGCACAGTGTGCAGTACTGTAACTACATGGAAAAAAAAGCAAATAAATGCCAAACCTCAGAAGAGCAGCAAGGAGAGGAACGCTAAGATTGCTGCCTTCACATATACGCTCCTGTAATATGCTGAAGCCTCCAAGAACTCCAAACTTGTTCACTAAATCCACAAGCCAGCCCTGCAAGAAATCAAAAACATTTTTACAGCTGTATGTGTGAATGCACTAATGCATAATCTGGGACAACAAAAATAAAAATCAAAATGGTTTGAAAATTATCAATATTGACATCCATAACAAATCCAAAACTTAACAGTATGGGTGTGGTACATGTACCCCATACAGCTGTAGGTCTGAATGAAATTCAGGTGTGTACATGTAGCTTGATTCCCAATTCCCTTTGTGTCCTAACCCAAATTATTCATGGCTCATGAATAGTTACAGAGTAGAATTAGGAAACAATGGAAATTCATTTCAACCTGAATTCCACTTTGACCTGCAACATGTAAATGTATATAAAGTCATACTGTGTTTTACTTACTTTTGGTGACCTTGCATCAGGAGGTCTGGCATAAACTGAACTTTCAACTACCTGAAAGAAAAGATGGACATATTCCATAATTAATGTCTAAAAATAATTTAGCTAGCGCGTCATTATACTTTTGCATTTAATAATATCACCTTGCACAATACATGTACATCTAGTAGAGCTGCAGAAGAAAATCAATGTATACTTATTTCCGTTGGGTATTTTAACATGAACGGGGGAATGAGAGATAAAGTGGAATAAGGTTCCTTAAAAAATATACATGTATGTACATAGATTTGCATTCTGAAAATGGAATACTCTCGGTGGAAGCAACGCAGGACAAGTGCACAGAATACAGTCTGAACTCATTGTCTGAACCAGACTTCCAGTGCCATGTCATTGTTTTGGCTTGCTGCACATTTAATAACCCATCCAAAGGTTTACCAAAAAAAGTGTAATTCTGCATATTCTGAGTAAACCATTTTCTGTTCATTCCATTCATTCTGCTATCAGGAGCAGAATGATTCATACTGAAAATGGAACACATGACTGTGCTGCTGTAGATCCCAAAAGAACTTGATGCAGTATATTCCAAGTATTCCTTTTCCACAATGCTCCCAAAAATGCAGCCAAAATTGTACTGACTCGGGAGTCACTGATTTTATAATAATATTTTCACTACTGGCTTCAATCAATCAAACAAAGGTTATGAGAATAAAGGAAGTGATCAACAAGTACAAGTAACAAAGGCTCTGATTGTTCAACAAATTCTCCACATCATTAGCATAGAAAAATTAAGGTAGGGAAGAAGACAGTGTGCAGACTAATCTTATACATGCTGACTTTGGGGTTAAGGCCATAATTATACATGTATGGTGATTCTACAAGTAAATGACAAGTTTGTATTCGTTTCTACATGTATAAATACAGTGTACAGCTGTACATGGAAGTGACTCACCTGAGCTCCATGGGGAACAGTTTCTGAAGGCCTAGCACCATTATAGATATTAAATCTGCCAAAACAAAAAGCTTGTTACAAACTACAGATCTCAATACTATAACAAACAGCAAACACCACTTCCAGTTTGCCAGCTTGTGATAATCAGGAACAAAAACAGCTTTTATTAAAGATTGTTGAAGATGTGCTGTTGTAATCCATACACTGTACAACTCTGGCCATTAACTAAGTCCAAACCATGTGCCAGTTAAAAGAAAATAATCAATAATTATTAACATGACAACATGGAATTGAAACTTGGACATCCACAAAACAACCGCCTGGACCAACAAAAAAAATTATTAATAAAAAAAAGATGACCATGGATGGCAGCCAGCCCCTAGATTGAACAATGCCCCCATGGCTGGCACAACACTGCAATCCAGCCCTGAGATCCCAAGCCGGGAAATCTTAAAGGCAGGCACCCGTCAAATAAACAACCAAAAAAGGGGGAATTGGGGGGGGGGGGGGGGGGGAGAACACCAAAACAAATGCTACAGACCACATAGCAGGACACCAGTCCTCACGCTGGCATGACAAAACGCCACAAGAACATTGTAGCGACTACTATGCATGCACACCTACTAACCCAACCCCCGACCATTAGCAATACAGGAGCTCTGAGTTGTTAACTCCTTTAAATTGCATTTAAACGCATTTAACACCATCATCACCATCACCATCACAAATGTCATCCCCACCTCCATCTCCATCATCAGCATCCCCATCACCACCATCCCCATCATCATCACTGTCACCATCACCATCGTCATCATCATCACCAATGCCAATGCAAGCACCATCACCATCACCATCACCATCGACATAAGCATCACTATCAACATCACCACTACCCCATCATCATCGCCATTGTTGTTGCCCTTCTCAGGATGGCTACGAGTATCCACAGGACACCGGGACACATCTTCATTTAGCTAAATCAAATCTACATCTGAATCCATCCACTCTCACCTGGACATAGGATTAAACACCAAAGAAAGAAGATCAAGAAGAGGGAACCAATCCTGCGACAGTTTTGTAACACATAACTCCACAAGTTTCTCTGTGTTCTTCAGAATGGCTTTCTGCAAATATACATTGCAATCATTGTCAAAAATCTTACAGTGCCTCTTTAAAATGCACATTGTGGAAATCACTGAAAATTATGTAATGAAGTGCAAAGAAACATGATGTGCAATAGGTTAAAGGGAGACATACTGTAGGACTCCTCTTGCAACTAACATCAAACAAATTTGGCAGAAAATTTTCAAGCTTAGAATAAGCATGTACTCCATGATCTGGGTTATTTTTTCTGCTGACTTTCAATTTGTCTACTTTAGAAAAATATCATTGTAAAATTTGCTGCTCCACTTCAGAAAATCCTTAAAATGTAGTTTTTTAACATGTAAAGTTTTTAGTGAAGTACAGCATACTGTACATGCAGGGTTTTTACTGAGAGATGGATGAATGGGTTGAGGTAAGTGGCTACAGATCATGAGCTGAAGTGTTCATAAAATGGTACACCATGCCATGTAACCTAGGGTACATGTACAGGGCATGAAATCAAATTTTCAAACTCACAGATGCGATTTTCTGTATTTAGGGCAAAAAAAAATAGCCATAAATGTCCAATTACACCGACATGCAGTGTAATGACATCCATGGTATGTCACAATAGATGTCACAAAGTACCCCGTTACTCACATATCACAAAACTGTCACTGTTTAGTTAAGGATTAGGGTTAGAAGACCCTTTGTGAGCTCTATCACAAAGTACCGTGAATCTCATTACGTTGGTGTATTGGACTAACTGGCTCAAAGCCAACTGATAGTTGGTGGAAATGGCTCCTGATGACAACCTTGGTGCATGTTTCTATCAGTTACTCAGAAGAAGTGGAGTGGGTTTAAGACACAAACTAACATGAATGTCGTATTTCCATCCATTTACTGCCTCATCATTGAGAATCTTGTGAAAAGATGTTGTTAGGCCATCACGGAAGAATCTCTGGCACTCTTCGCTCTTGATGTCCAACTCTGAATAACAATACACATGATAGTCAGCAATAAATACTGAACAAAGATCTACAGACATGCACTGTACATGTGATAAAAGATTCTCAGTGAAACAGTTTCCAAGCAACTAACGATGTTTTAGCCTGCAAACAGGCTCTCTCTTTATGGGTTATTCCGAGATTTGCTTTCAAATGGCGCTTGGTCAAAAGCTTGGGGATTGGGGCGGGCGAGAGAGAGGAGAGCCTGCAATGGTCTTTGTAAGATTTGAGTATTTACGTTCAGATTCTGAACGTAAATTGCTGATTGGCCAATTTGAGGGTCACACAAGTCAAACAAGTGAGCAGAGACTTCAGTAGACGCGGATAATACAGATTCTTGGTTCAACTGAAGAAAGAGCAAGACCTGGCATTGAGAGTCTCCTTAATGAAAAGGATGTACTGACCGTGTTGACTACAAGCATTGGAAAAAGCTTTGTGTTTCAAGTTTTCGCTGTGGTGAAATCGCTGGACTCCTCGAGAACATCACTGCAGATCAGATGGAAGAAACGAATTCTCTGAGGATTGAAAGCAGTGGAACTCGAAAGCTCAGATGTGTTTGGAAACCTCCCTCGGTTGCATGATTTTTTACTTGCCTTGGCCAAGCGGTGTGCCCTTGACCCACGAATACAGGCGTTCCATAGCAGCAAATACACTTCATTTTTCTTCACAACCAGTTTGTTCAAGAATGCTGCGAGCTTGTCAACGTTTCTACATTTCAAAATACATGTAGTGCCAAACTCTTTGTTTACAGTCTTTAAGTGTATATGACACCAAATTTTTTATAACCTAATTCGAAAGAGCTTTCAAAATGATGAAGAACGGCGTTTATTTTATTGTGATAGCACTCTCTGTTGCCGAGTTATTCAAGATTTTGATTTATGCAAATTAGGCAACTTGTGACGTCATAAGGTTGACACAAAACGAAGTAAAATTTAAAAAATATGGAATATCTCTGCAAATACTACGTCTACAGGGTTAAAATTTTGCAGGGTTAATGTGCTGCCAGAACTGCACATTATGATAGTGATTATGAGGTCACCATGGCAACTTACTTGTTACCAGACCTCTATATTCCAAAAATGAAAAATGCCTTATTTGTTGCTCCAGAGTCTAACAGACTTTCTTATACTTGTGCTGTGTTAAGTCCATATTCGCTCACACCCACTGACTGAACATACAGAGCAAACAGCTCTTCTTGAGGAGAGAAACTCTGATTTTATCCTTTGGACAGAGAGGGCCTGGAGCCCATTGTGTTGCCATGGAAATGTCAAAGTGGAGCTTATCCTGGAACTTTGTGATGAGTAGAACAACTGTGAACAGTTTCAGTTCTATACAGCAAAAGTCTTCAGAGATATTCCATTTTTGGTGTCAACCTTATGACGTCACAAGTTGCCTAATTTGCATAAGTCCAAATCTTGAATAACTCGGCAATCAAGAATGCTATTACAATAAAATTAATGTTGTTCTTCATCATTTTGAAAGCTCTTTCGATCTAGCTAATGAAAATTTTGGTGTCATATACACTTTAACCGGTGCGATAAGCGCGCATAGCTTCGTGTACAATAAAAGCATTTGTGGCTGCTTTTCCCCTCTTAAGCGCCAGATTCTTTACTAGGCAAATTCTAGCTTTATCTTCAGGTCTTCTAACTGTCACATCCCCATTCGCTGACAAAACTAAGACTTTCACGCTTGCGGTGTTGTCCGGAAGGTCGTCGATATTGAAATGTGCCAGGAGATTCGAATCGGATACAATGTAATAGTTCTCCACTCTGACAAGGTTGATCGTTTTGCTTGCCAAGGAAGATGCAAAAACTACATTTTAAAATCCCTCTCTGGTACAAGGTTTGAAAACGTTCACAAAAGACCCTAGAGAGCCTTATTTTGTCCTATATGAACACTTGCAAATTCTGCAAAATTTGTCAACCAATTTGACGCTTCGTGGTTTTCTTCCAGTTTTGCATTGATATTTGGAGTTTCTGGATTCGAGTTCATAACGCTTAGACAAGCGCACGTGTCACAGAAAAGTTTTTTGACAGCCACCTTGACCCAAAAGGTCATTTCCGGTTCATTCTGATTGGTTCATTTCACTTTGATAATTTGACAGATCAGTCAAGCGGAAAAGGGGGCAGAACTCAAATCTTACAAAGACCATTGCAGGCTCTCCCTTCTCTTGCCCGCCCTAATCCCCGAGCTTTGACCGTACGCCATTCAAGAGCAAGTCGACAGGACCATCTCTCGGAACACCCAAATGGAGAGCCTGTTTGCAGGCTAACGATGTTTTCGCTATCATAGACACAACCCTCAAAGCTGCAACCACATGCAGTTTATTAGTCTTTGTTGTGACTATTATATGGTATAGTAAGCAACTCATAATCACATCACAACAAGTCATCACAAACCACAGTTCTTTGTATAATAGCTGGGGGTGATTACTCTGCTGTTTCTAACTGAGGCAAAGGCGCCCAGTTATTTAAGTGAATTTATTGATAATAAATATTAATTTGCAATGTTTTCTTTTCTAAATTTATTATTTTTACCTGCTCGACAAAGTTTAATAGATGCCTCCAAGAGTACCTCTAGTTCCCCTTTCGGAAGAACGGGCACCACCCAGCGTGGTCTATTGACCATTTCATCCAGTTTCGAGAGCTCCATGTGTGGAAAGGCCACCTCACCATTAGGCAACAAAAGACCTGCAGTGTCATCATTTTGAATGACAGAGTTCTCCGAGTCTTGCTGACCAAGCTCATTTGATTGGTCACTCTGTGCTGGTGTAGTCGTGTTGTTAGGAGGTTGGTTTGGGGAAGCGGCATTTCCACTGTTCCCTCCTCGTACAGATATTGTCATTTTGGTGTAATGCAATGTCAAGTGTCAGGTTACAACCATTAGTTTCTCCATACATTAATGTGCTGTATAAAAAAATACTGCAGACCTTTGGCAGGTTATTAAGGCGGCTCTTGAAGACTATACTCTTAGTAGCTATGATAAAGTTCCTGAAGGGTAAAAAAAATTAATTCAGACAAAAATTTCAAATAAAAATAAATACCGTAATGGTGGATGAGCTGATTACAGCCAATACACTCAGAAAGCTTGAAGTGAGAAGGTTTCAATACAAAGATCTGAGAATGTCAAAAATTGTTTGAAAAGCAGAAGATAAATTTAAACTCAGGGCTCTTAACGACCCCTTGCAAAACAGGATTTCACAAGTAAGGCCCGGTTTATACGCCACACCACTCATGTGTCGAACCTTATTGAATTAGGTTCGGCTTTGGAGCAACATTATTGGCACAACAGCGTACCGTGTGTCGAACTTAATATGTATTATTTTATATACAGAGAAGGCATTATACATTAGTACACTGTCGTCATAACTAATGCATTTGGTTCAGCACATGAGAAGAGCGCCATATGAATCAGTTGCCGCTCCAGTGTCAAAGAGTGCAGCAGACTTTGTGGAACTTAACAAAGGTAACTAACAATACTCATCAATATGACTTTCCGACACTCT
>OX419344.1:18742224-18764724 GCA_948470475.1 Galaxea fascicularis
CTGTGTGCCTCACTGCTCAAGATGGAACAGTTTTACTGATTTTCACTACAGCAGTTACTGAAGAATTGAAATTGCTTCATGATCACCGCAGCCACTAGCAGAAGTGCAGGTTCCCTCTTCTTTCTCTATGACCAAAAAAAAAACTACATTGGACGACAAATTAATCTTAGATCATCCACAGTATCCAGTTTTGAAATGCTGCTTACTATTAAAAAAATTAAATGTCTATTCCAAATGTAATTAACAAAGCTGTGTAATTGAAAACTTAAGTGCTATCATTCAGAAGAATAAAGTGGAAAAATATCTTCCAGGCATTATCTGACTTATCTGGGGCCTATCAGAGCTCTAACCACCCCTCTCTTCCTGCTGATAAATTGGGGGTAAAATACTTAGAATACACGTTCCCAAAGAATTTTGTGGTTAACACTTAATAGCAAAGTCCAGAGTCCACCATTGATCTTAGTGAATGAAATGTCTGAAAGGTGACAAAGGAAACTGACATTTTCTTCAACATAACAGCAATAAGTCAAAGTCTTCGGAGACGTTGTAGAATTAGGGCTATATCAACTAGTCTAATTGAATCTGGGGTTGCAAGGAAAAAGTTTTAACTGACATCAGTTAAAACTGATGTCAGTTAGGGATAGTATTTTTGAATAGAGGAGGGGTAGGCTAATTTGGGTCATTAGAAATGGTCGAAGCTTACACTATCAACTGAGAAAATAGCGCCTTAGAGATGAAGTGATATCAGAAAGCAGGATCGATTGAAATTATCTGACGCAAAGAAATAAATAAATCTTTAAATCATCAGGTAATCGAGATTTTAACTCTTCTCTTTACCCACTCCCAAGATAATAGCGTGGTAATTGACCTATGATCGTTGCCCTCAAAGCATTACATCATTTTAAGAGGCACGAGACTCATTGGCGGAAATATTCATTTTTATTCCGTCCCAACACTTCGAAATGTATCTCATGCGCGGGGTCAAAGTCCACCAAAACTAATTTCTGAAACCAAACTTCATTGAAACGACTGCTGCTTAGAAGTTTCTGGAGGAGCACAGAGCTTGTTGTTGTTCTTGCCCTGAGATTAGAACTCATACAAGTAGAATCGGTGGTTCTGTTCTTACACTTGCATTCTCGTGGCTTCTCAACAGGTCAGTAAAATCGCATAATGGACTATCATTGTTTAAGCTACTTACGAAATACGGTCAAGAAATATCTACTGCAGAGACCTAAATAATTTGAAATCATCAGCCATTCGCTCGAAGCAACTTCAGTTGAAGTCTACCTTGTGACAAATTCTTGGATATGAATCCATCATAGAGCCTTTCAGTACTAACATAATCAGGTCAAAGACACGTTTGCGAGTTACGGCGTTTGTAGGTACAATTACCAAGTTTATAGAGTTTGTCCATTAGCATTGCACCGATTTAAATGCCCAAAGTGCTTCAGAGTGCTTCATTAAACTTCTGCGTGATCAGTTAAAAAAGCACCAGACTTTTGTCATCGTCACAAAGATTGAACTTCGCGTGCGAAATGATGTAAAAGATAACCATCAACTGTTGTAATTAACTGTAAGGCATGATCGGACCTAAAACTCAGAAGTCAAAGGGTTAGTAAAATGAAGTGGTACAAAGCAAACGTTTTTTTTTTTTTCAGTTTCTAAACTGGTTAGTTGAAAAATTGCAACTTTTCCAATAGGAAGGCTATATTCATCCTTTTTCCCCGGGCATCAAAGTTCTTTTGGGTCCAACGTGGAACGCAAAAACGACATCTTAGCAGTGTGTGGGCCTGAAGAACTTCGTACCCGAGAAAGGGGGTATATAATACCCATCAATTTTCTCTGCTCCCATTCCAGTAAGAATGACTCATTCCCTTTTTCCAGAATACACTTAAAATGAAATCTTAATATTTAATACTAACAATCCAAAATGCCCAATTTACGACGAAAACAAACAAAACCTAACTTCGCTCTTTGACCAAAAATACAAACTAAGTGAATTGCGATTACCTACGAGGTTGAGCCCCCTTTAATTTCTCCGGTCCACAAAAAGAACTCCCACCAGTACTAAACGCTTGAATTTTATTAGAAATTTACTTAGTTTAGCAATTTTCTATACGATTTATCTTACCATTGGTTTGTTATCGTTTTCTTGTCTCCTGTCTTGTGATCGCTGATGATGGAATGTAAACTCGTGCTAAAATACTGAATCACCTACTTCCGTTACCTCCTCCCGGCAGAAATCAGCCGTATTATCTTGTTGGCTTCCCTGCTAGCAGAGCGGGTCTCTCACGGCGAGAAATAAACCGGACCACTGCTATCAGGGAACTTATTGGCGAGATAACGCCTGCGAAAAGCAAGCAAACTGATTCCGACCGAAAGAAAAGTGATTTATTTTTACGCAGATGACAACAAAGCAAGTTAACACTTAACACTTGATTGAAGGCCCGACGCCATTTTTTTGACAAAGAAAATGAGTTGTGTTCATATGACCGGCACGAGCAGAACGTGTCTTGTTGAACACGTGATCTGACTACAACCTTTATAGGTGAGAAATGATTTTTGCTTTTTTTATGCTGTTCCGAGCGATTACCAGTCTTCTTCCATTAGGAGTACAAAATTCCAAAAAGAAATGAAATTCAAAACCTGTTCTATCGTTTGTAGGCAAATGACGCCGTCATAAAAAGTGCCGGCAGCAGTTAAAAATAGATATGTTTTCATGGTTTAAGCAGCTTAGGCCATGAAGCAAATTACCGATATAGAACAAATGCTAGTTTTGTACGACTGCGGATACAATCACAAGAGGCAGTGAAGACAACACAAACCTAACAGCGCAACAATTCTGTTCTCTGCAAAGAGAGAAATATGCCTTTCACAGACCAGTATTACTCCCGGGGGGAGGACTCCCCTATAAAAATGAGGGGGGCGCTCGTCGTATGTTTTAGGGGGTAAAAGTGATGGTTGGTACCACTTAGGGTACTTTAACCTAAAATTACCACTGCTAGAGATGTCGCGGTACCTTTCAGGGTAAGGAGCCAAGGTGAACAATCTTAAGCGTCATTGAAATTTGTCCGCAATGTTGGTTAATTTGGCGTTTTAAAGTTGGTTTCCCCAGTAGAAGTGGTTGTACCTTTTAAGGTTCAAAATTTTGGGGGCCACACCCACTAATTCAAAACGCCGAGTCACTTTCTTCTTTTAAAGTTTCAATTTATTTTACCTTGCATTACTTAATTCTGGTACCTTTTAAGGGTTCTTTTCAAAATTTCCCACTAGCACCCCCGTCATTTTTATAGGGAAGTCCCTCCGGGGAATTTTTCCCCGGCCTAAAAAAAATGCTTCCCCGCTGTTCAAACGTTGGCGGGATGAAGGAGTTAGCTAATTTTGTGGCGATATTGGGAATGCGAGCGAAAAGCAGGAGTGGTAAGCTTGAAGAATTTCAGTTACGAGAGAGGGAGGCCGGATGTCGAGATGCGAGAATCGTGATGGAAAAGTAGCGGGATATGAAAGACTTGTATACGGGAACAGTTGTGTTAATCCATTTTCACTTTTACCTGATATTCGTGATATCCTGCATATCTAAATTCAGTTTTGTTACAAGAAAGAGGTGGCAAAACTGGCAATCACATAAATCAGAGATCATGTGTGCTTTTTGTGTTGTTGCGTTGAAAATCTTACGTCACTGAGTTAAACTGGCTTGACCTTTCCTCCCTTTTCGATCTTGAACTATCTTTTGGATTGAACGTTTGCTTTTGTTCGAGGTGGGACGTGGTGTATGGGGACACATAGTGTACCGAAGACGCCAATGAGAACTGAAAGACTTCCTTGGTTCCTTATCTTATGGCGCTTTAAGTATTGAAAGAAACTGTTAGAAGAGCTGCCTTTCATTAACAGTTTGTAATGTTTTAAAAAAAATACGGCATTTTCTCATTTTTTTTTTAACCGATTTGTGGATAGACAATTGTACAATAAAGCTGAATAATTATCTGGACGAAAACTCAAGAAAATCATGAACCAGCAAAAGAAATGTTACGGTCACTAAAAGGCAATGTCGAGAATCTTCCATATCAAAATCTCCCATTGCATAAAGGTTAGGCTTATGTGACGTTTATTTTGATTTTTAACAAAAAAAAAAAGCTCTCAAAAAATTGGGCGGGATCACGCGGGATTTGGACGAACAGAAGAGCGGGATAGCGGGAGAGTTCGTTCAGCTTCAAACCTGTCCAGCGCAATTTTTGAACCCATGGTCATTTTATTTCTGTTATCGAGTTTTTTTGTTGTATTTAGTCTTTGAACAAGACATCTTCACAAAGTACATTAGCAAATTAAAGCCTGTTATTTGCTGAAAAGTGCGGGGGAGGGGAACCCTTCGGAAAGTTTGGAGAGAGAAGGAACGCATCCCGGCCACTCAGATCGTGACCTACCTCAGGGCTCGAAATAACGATCGGTCAACGGACAATGTCTGATCAGAATTGGGTATTGACCGGACAAATCCTGTGGATTGCCGGACATGTAGTTCGGTAATTTGCGCTTTGAAAGAAATTTAATTTTCAGCTATTTGATCATCACAAGGGATATTATTCAGGTCCCCGAAAAGCATCATCATTTATGTAACCTGTGGTTGACTATTGCAGGAGTTAAGATTTTGTGCAAATTTGATTGGTCAAAAACCGGTCATGTCCGGGAAAAAACTCCGGACAACATGACCGGCGCCTGCCCGTCAGCCATTTCGAGCCCTGTATTTCAAACCATAATACACCTCCAGATTCCATTCCATTTTCAGGCCAATAAAAATTGCTCTACAACGCTGAGACCCCGTCCACACTAATGCGTTTTTGCATCAAAAGCTTCGCGCGTCCACACTCGTTTGTACAGCGTTTTCCCCGCTCACACCAAAACGCTCTTGAGTCTGGATCTGATTTCACTGTGAATGACGTTTTCAGAATTTCGCCGTCCATACTGAAAACGATGCGTATTCGAAATTATGCCGCCGTTTTCAAATGACTCCACTTTGAAGCGTTTTTTCAAACGAATGCGGTTTTCCAGCACGCAAGGCCAAAACGCATCGAAATGTGTACGTTTTCAAACAACAACGCATTGGTGTGGACGGGGCCTAACCTTCTTTGCTTGCTGTAAGGTGATAATTTGGGTATGGTATAAACCTAATTTAACCATTCACTGTTTAATGTATTGCGTTTAGTTCTGTCGACTTCAGCATTGCCTTCGGCATTGCCTTCGGCATTGCCTTCGCCAAATTGCAAGATTAGAGGCCTCCATGCATACACTTCGAAGACAAATACTTTTCGTCGGCACATCGTTCACTCTTTTTGATAAGAACGTCTAATTTTGGAGCTAAGGTTGAACGTTTTCATTAATTAAAAAGTCAAAAAGATTTTGCGCCAACCAACTCTTGGTAAATTTGTCTTTGCAAAAAGCATCCAACGGCAGAGGTTCACAACGCGACAAAAGCAAATGAGCAAAATAAAGATGGCATTAATTGACTTTCAGCCCGGGTATACTATGTTCAAAGCATGTTCTTAAAACCTTGGTCAATCTCGGCCTCAACAGTCTTATCCATAAAAGGGCAAAAGGGTATTCCAAAACAGAGACACCGTTATTTTGGTTGTCACGCAAACTCTTTATACCAAGGAGACAGGGAAGGGTAGGAGGGGGGTTTTGTAGAGAGCAGATGGGTGGGGGAGGAGGCAGGGGCTTATCTCAAATACATATTTTTAATACAATTCAAATTTCAGTTACGCGACAAAATTACAGGCGTTTTAGCGCGGGAAACTGACACAAAAATTCCTAAAACTAATGAAGCTAATAGCAGATGGCGTTTAAAATCATGTCTGAATATCGCCAAATTTTCGCTTGACTTCATAAAGATAGAGATCGCATTCATCATAGATCGCATTCATCCTAATGCATCATAACCCCCGAAAATGATGGTCTACTTTTGTTACCAAATAATATTTTACTGCATTACAATTCTTGATGATTGTTCTATTTCTGCGCATTGATCGAAACGTATTAAAACTTGGAAAATGGCCAACAGTTGTCAAAACCTGGGGTCGGGGTCCGTTTAAGTCGTGATTGCAATGAATAATTATATATCTTTCTACTTTTAATTTTGCAGCAGCAAATGTAGGAAGTGCAGAGATATGGAATAGCTGTTTTGAGATTTTTTTCATTTATTTTAAAACAGTTAAAGCCCAATAATGTTCGCTCGAGGTTAGAAGATTGATAGCTCAGATTGTTACATTTACATAGCAGATGCGTGAACTTGAACTCGCCTTCCATTTCAGTGCATTGAAATCGCGTTTAGCGAATGATACACGGTTCAACGTTTGTGAGTAACAAATGTTGCAGCTGTTATTCAACAAATGTTGAACAGTGTATCATGTGATGTTGAACGTTGAAATATGCCGTTCAACATCTTGAAAGTTCATTCTCAAACTCATTAATAAATCATCAAGTTAAAACAAAGGAAATCACAACCGTGAAGGGGGTTTGGATACCCGGTCTTAATTAGCATAGATCTTGACGATTTTACTTCTCCGTTAATTCCTTAGTTTTTGTTTCAATTGAGAAGATATATCAAACACTCGAGACAGTGTTTGTGTTGAACCGTGAACGCTGTTGAACGAAAATAGAGCTTGGTTCTATTCCGTTCAACAAGTTGCCGCATGATGCAGTTTTTACTGCGTTCACTCCACCTAACTAGGGTTAGGATTGTGTCAATGTTTCCGGCTTAACATTCCGGTTTTCGTGTGACAGGTAACGAGCTGTTTGCTTTTACACGTGCACCTTGTTTGGTCAGTATTATACGAAAGAATTTTGACCGTATACCTTAAAATTACGGAACTTCAATTTAGCTTGAAGTGTGACTGGAATGCAGAACGGCACTGCCATTAACTAAAAATGTATGTAGAACGATTAAAAAAAAAACCTGCCAAAGCAAAGTGTTTTAACTGTCATATCACTGCAACCGGTCTCCTCTCGCATGTGATTTCACATCAAGGTTCAAAGTGCGTTCATGTCATTGCTTTTTCGGACTTTAGTCTTAAAATTCACAGACTTACTTGTACGGCCTGGACGTTTCCCTTACATAATAATTTATTCACAATATTGGCTCGTCGCCTGCAAGGTAAAACTAATTTTGGCAAGATGAATGTCGTTGCATGGTGCGCCACTCAAGGTTGTTGTTCTATCGTCTGAGGTAAGAAGAAATTAATTAATTAGCCATAAGTTGTGATCTCCTTATTATGTGGGAAAAAGCTCTGATTAACATTTTGACTGCGAAGTGTGGTGTACTTTGAGTACTGTATCCTTAGCCGCTGCTAAATAATTAACGCCAGTGGCGCTCCTAGGCAGTTTTAATTTGTAAGCGTTGGTGAATTACTGCCGGCTGAGTCGAACATCTGAGCTTTATCAATCGTTTTATACGTTTACAAAATATATATCATACCGTCCGAATCACTTGTAAGCCTGTGCTTATTTGCTTAAAGCCAGGTACGCCCTTGAACGCAAAGAAGTTTTCCTGTTGCACTGGCAAATCAAACGTAGTAATAGCTAAATAAAAGTCAACGCTCGGGGACGGAAAGGATCTATCAGCTGTTGTTCTTGTCAGCCCCCATGATATGTTACAGATCTTTCTCAATATAAATCCCAAAACATGTTGATAATATATTCACTTAAAACGTTGAAATATGTTATACAAGCCTCCAAGAAATAAGTTAAACACAAAAAAGAAAACCCAAACCTTTATTTTATCCACGGTTAAAAGCCTTAATTGATTGAGGAATTATTACGCGTACGCACGTCGCGCTGTTGTTATATAATTGGACTGTCGAACGTCGATAATCTGTCCTTTAAACCCGGGTTTAAAATAGGATGTTGTTGAAAAGAGAGATCGTGAATGGAGGTGCACTTCGCGCCCGAATCTACCCTTTCCATCCCCCTTAGTTTGATGAGAAACCGTCCAAGATCATTTCAAAGCTGGTTGCAAATCTTTTATTTAATTTTACTCTATGGTCCACTTGTAGAACGCGTGTCTGCGTTTTTCTAGGCCTGTGAATTTATTGTTACCCTAAATTGGGCAGATGAGATGCATGCATGTTTCACCACAACTTTTTCAAACATAAGGTCGCCGGGGATACGTTGTTAACAACGTAGTTTTCTGTCCAAGGTTTCTCCTAGAGAAAAACATAAAGAAACTTGATTTTACCACTCATTGATCAGTCAAAACGTCTTTTATGCCATCTCTGATCCCGATTTTTTTATTTGGCAAGATTTTCGCCCAACCCCATACATAATTATGTATGCATTTGTGATTCAAACTCTATTTGTTTTCGAAACAGGGTTAGTATGACAGTGATGCATGTACAATTAACGTATGGGGTTGTGCGGAAATCTTTCCCTTCGATCTTCCCTTCTAAAGCCTATTTGAAAATTTAACGTTAGATATGACAAACTACAACACATCTACCTACCTGCAGTAACAACTCATGAAATTCTCTATCCGCGCTGAATTCTTGGACACAAAATTTCTTGTTTTTACGCTTCCGAAGGCTTCCCGAGCAAACACGAGTGAGCTTACCGAGCAAAACTATGGTAATTTTGGTAATTTTATTCCACGAGCTTTCGTTAGTACATGACGCGGAAAAGAACATCTGTAACTTCTTGAAATGCACAAGAAGTTCGTGCGAGGCGATTTGAAGACCATATTCGTATTCTCGGTATTGAACTGGATCTAGCATGAAGTGGAGGCTCTTGCGGGGGAATCTTTTCATATGTAAATGTATTCCCCCGCAAGAGCCTCCACTTCATGCTGGATCCAGTTCAATACCGAGAATACGAATATGGCCTAATCAGAAACAAAAATTTTAAGGGAATTTTTCATAAATATTTCGAGTACTGTCGGTATCAGTCGTCACACTTCGTACATATTCATTACATAAATGCATACTGGTACACATGAATTCTTTTCTCATCGTTTGCGTAAATACAAAGTTTAGTTTCCAGCGGAGAAATGACCACTCACCAACATGGCCGCCATGAGGTCTCATGCAAACCAGCAATAGACAACGGCCAATTTCGCTTATATACTCTATCATTCTCTGACTTTACCTGTTTATTTGAAGGATACCTTTTAAGGAGACAGCAAAATTCACACGCAGGGATGGAGATGCGAATGTATTTGAGGCTTATCGCCGCTGTTTTGATGACCGCAAGTGCAAGTAAGTCGTTTAACTTTGTATTTACTAACGTAGAATTTCAAATGAAACGTAGGAACGCCATTTTAGTGCTTTTTTTCTCTTCTAGTCAATTTAAATGACCATAGGTATCTGGTGAGGAACCCTGTTTTTCTAAAAATGGATTACCTTTTTTATCTGTACATCCGAGGATGGATTCTCTGAAGCTTTGGTAGAAGAATGCGTCTACTCTGTGTCGAATCCGGTTCAGAATTTGCATGGACAAAGCTCTTAATATTCACACATTGTTAGATTTCCGGAAGGTGTATCTCATTAGCAGCCAGTCTCATGAACACTGGCAATTTTAATAGTGGCAAGACATAACGATTTATTTATCACTGAAAATTGATCATTTTCTGTTTTTGAAGTTAGAAAGTTATAAAATCAAGGCATCTGGGAGAGGTTCATGGGCTGCTAGTTCATCGATCAAACGTTTTGGTAGAGGAGCTAGCTTGTGTTTTAACTGAGGGTTAATTTGGTTTTAGGCAACGAGGAGATATGTGATTTTTGACTGTGGACACAGCCTGAGGTGAATAAATCACAAATCCCCTAGGTGCTCAAAAATAACCGGCCTTTTTTTTCAAATGGGCGAGGTATCATCTTTGGTGTAAAACAACGACAATCAAGTTTTTCTTCGTTGTTTTGACACGCATTCGCTGACTGAAGACAACAGTTTTCCGAACACACACTTAACAATAGAACTGAAAGGTTTCGTAAAGATGCACTGGTGTTTCCACATTGTAAAATAGTATATAAATATGTCATTCTTTTTTTCTTTTTTGATACGCCGACCAAAACAACCAGTGCACGTGCTAAACAAGCTTGACAAGAACGGCAAGTAGAACGCCACAAAACAATACGCTTAATGAGCAAAAACAGTCGCTCTGCACGTGCTTTTTAAAGTTTAGTACATTTCTTTGTCGTCCTCGCAAAACAACAACGTAAAATGACCAAATTTTAGGTTTTCTCGAGAACGTTAGCGCATGACCGCAAGTTTTTCTTTCTTTTCCTTTGTTTTAATTTAGGCCGTGGACAGCTCGCCTCCATTTTTCATGTTAAACAAATTGGAATAATCGCGAAAAAGTTACAAAAACGAGAAGTTAATCATCGCCAGAAATCGCGGACATTTCGAGCCCGCTAACAACTACCAGCGGTATACTGTATAACGCAAAGGAATAAAGACAGACAAAGACATCCAATATGGCAGCAAACGCTGAAACGAGTGGGAAAGACGCTGTTTCATACGATATATTGCACAATCTAAGCTCTGTAGATATTTTATTTGGTGCAAAGTAATTCTCGACAATGTCCGACATTTTTTTGGTTTAAATATTAGTGTGATAGCCTTTATAAATTAAGCTGTGTTCGATTTTCGCGCGTATTTACTTCTATTCAAACCAAATCTAGGGTTGCTAGGGGACTGTAACCCAGTTTATATCCCATGAAACACCAGTGTTGATCAACAAAGAAAATGGCGGCTCGTGCAGGGAAAGCTTCGAGTTTGTAGCTTTCTTTCATAGAGGGGGGTGAATAAGTTCGCGGATCGACGGATTTGGCTAAAAGACGTTGCTCGGTTTTCGGATTTTGAGGATATATTTTACGGATTGGCGGATTTTAAAAGCTCAGTGGATCACGGATTTCTTCAATATTTCAGCATGGATTATGGATTTTGTTTGTTTTGAAACACGGATCATGGATTAGACATTTTTTTAGTTTTAATATAAACTAGCAAATAGCACACAGCAACAGATCTGGTTTTGTCTGATAACACAGATGTCATCAGGGATTTAACAAAACTGAAAAAAGAACTAGTTTTACACTAATGGTTCGAGCTACTTCTTTTATCATTCTTGTTTAAGTCTCTGATAAAGTCTCAGTGAAGAAGGTTCTTCATCCTCTCTTGACAATGCTGATAACAGAGCTGTCAAGTCTCACGCAGTGAGCGTGAGACTCATGCACACGAATGCAATCTTACGCTACAGTGACTACCTCATGGACCATCATTCCGTAAATATCTTACTCCATGTTCCCTTTGTTCCGGCGTCAAACGCTTTCCAACAATGGGAATTCTCGGGCAGGCAGAACCAGCCTTACACCAGTCGGTGGCTTACCGACTATTGCACATGCTCACATACTAATCGCAGACCAGTAACGTGGACTCTCCTGATATTAGGCCAATAAAAATCCTTAAATTACCATTATTTTAACGAAAACCACTGGTTAGTAACCTGGTTCTGGTCATTGCTGTCCAAGTTCTAAACAGCTACTTTTGATGGGCCATGTTTCCTCTCAGAATAAAGGGAAACACGTCTTAGCTACTGTATATTTTTCATAATTTTCTGGGGGAGTCTGCCCCTAGACTCCCCCCCTCCTCCTAGGAAGGTGATGCCTTTAGCGTCACAATACAGGGCTATGCCGTCAAAAAATTTAACTCTTTCGCAACAAATCAACTAGAGAGCGCTGTGACACGATCTACTGTGTGTTGCTTACTAGTTTTTAATAAAAAAAACATTTGAAAAAGTAAAAAAAATAATGAAATATCAACGAATTTATTTAACGTCAATTATATGAATCTTCTAATGCACCTATCAATGTTAAGCCGCAGGGTTGGGGGGGGGGGGGGAAGGCGACGCCGGGCATAGGCGGGGTATTTGACGTAAGAAGTCTGCCCGTGGCAGGGGTTTTTGATCATTGCGGTCTGTAGATCGGGACATTTGACTTTAACCGTTAGTAGGGGATTTGTACTCTTTTGAACAATGATAACATCCCTGGGGTTGGGCATTTGAACAGAAAAAATGAAGCGGCTAGGATAGTTGCATAAGGTGCAAACGTCTCTAACAGTACTGCAAAAGAAAACAAACTGGGGATTCGGATTTACGAAAAAACATCTGCGGATTGGCGGATTTTCCTAAAAATGGGCACGGATCGGTGGATTTGCTGACCCCTTTTCACCCCCCTCTTCATACATACATATGGCGTCCGCTTGCTGTGCTACAGACGAAAAATGAGAAAGATAGGACGTCCTTGGAAGTATTTTGCCGTGGGCAATTCATGCTTTTTTCGGCAGAATTAGATCGTTTAAACATCGCAGAAGTTATATCGAGTCGTGATGATTCACATTGTGAAAGGGTTTGCTTGCCAGTGGACGAGTTTGTGGCATGACTTCGCTACGATTTTAAAGCAATGTATGGAGAATGGAGCATCAATGTGTGATGGATTGGTCGAGGCGTCGGGAAGTAAGTAATCATCCATCTAAGTAGCCGTTGATAGGTCAAATGCGAAGCTTATACACTACTGAACATGTATCGAATCGTGATATGACGAACCGCAACCTATTATCTGTATATATGAAAATAATTTCATATCTCCATACATTTCTTTACATGAGTTTGCCGCCATTCTGGCCTTGGTGCGCAGGCGCCGCCGCCATCTTGTCCTAAATTTCTGGCAATGTTTAAGATGACGTTTTCGTTGCCGACGTCGTCGTCGTTGTAATTAAAAGGGAGTTTCAAATTTTCATTTCAAAATATAAATTCTCGTTTCTGTGACGCTTTCGCAATTATTGAAATTTGTTTAACTTGGAAAATGCTGACGAACTGTCCAGGAACTTGGATGTTGCTGTTTTGCAGAGGACGGCAAAGAAATGTACAAAACTGTAAAACGCACGTGCAAAGCGATTGTTTTTGCTCATTAAGCCTATTGTTTTGTGGCGTTCTCGTTGCCGTTGCCGTCCTAGTTGCTAAAACGCCCTAAAGATTCCGAAAGTACGCGCTGGGATTTTGCCGACAGCTGTACAACAGACATCTTTCGCCACCTTACTGCAAGGGTGGTGGAACTGATTGAGTCTGAGGAAGATGTTTTTCTTGCACAAAGCAGTTTTAATCCTTCGGTAAATCCAGGCAATGAGTTACAGAAATTGCTATCTTCTAAGAATCTGGAGGAGGATTACGATGACGCTCAGTTTAGCATTGAAGAGGCCACAGAAGGGTAGTGTTGAAAAGGGGACTCAAACGAACGAGAAGAAATCGTCGAAGAGGGACATCATCGCCATAGATGACAAACAGCTTCTGGCTAGGAACAGAGAAATAGTACCAAAGAACACTAAAAAAAAATCTTTGGTGTTTGAATGTTTGAAATACGTTGCGTTGTGGGCGTGCTGCAATAGGCCATTTCCGAGTTCATGTCTGCCTCCTCTTCAAAGCGAGTCTAAGTGCGAAGTTTTTGTTATGAAAATTAGTTTTCATTCATATGTAAAGTAGAACTAATTACTATCACAAAAACTTCGCACTTAGACTCACTTTGAAGGGGAGGCAGACATGAACTCGGAAATGGCCTATACAGTAAAGTATTCGTTCGCTCACTCGCACGCACTCGCGCACGCAAGGCCTTCGTCCGTTCTCCCTTCTTCTCACAGGCCTTTCTCAATCACTTATGTTATGCTATTTCTGCTGTAGCTGTGTCATCTCAGGAACCATGCCCCAGCCCTCCTGTGACCTATGTTGTAGTTGGTGATAACGTGACTTTGTGTTGGAAAATACCATCTGAAGCAAACACAACTAAACTAAGGCGTTTCACAGTTTTGGCTTTGGAAAGACCGGTGGAACTAGATATGGAGAAAGTGGCATCGGCACACAAGGATGGACGTTTTTTCAGGGCTTTCACTCGTAATCACGACGGGGTATACAAGGGAAAGGTGACAGTAGATGCTGATCTTCAAGCTGGAATATTGTATCTAAGAATACTAAATTACACTAGTGGTATGGAGAATATTTACTGCGTGTTGTATGAGATGTCTGTAATCAATGATCTGCGCACGTGTCATTCACAAGCTTTGTTACTGCGGACAACTGGTAAGTTTGTCAACTCCCTGACTAGAAAATATGCTGGAGCTTTTCTAGAATTAGCCGCCTACGCCTCCATTGTCACAGTTTGTCTCGTCACATAATCATTCCTCCCCAACATTGGGGAGGGAAGATTGCATGACGATCCCAACAATGTCTGCGAGGAGGCTTTTCTAGAAATACCCTGCCACTTTTTTGGAGCACAAATAAGTCATTCCGCCGCACTCGCACAGTCGAAGAATCTTGAATGCTGAGTGGGTATTTAAAGAATGCTTTCGCACTCAGGCAGTCCCGCACTTGAGAAATCTTAAATGCTGAGTGCGCATATAACTTGTGTTCCTGTAGTCCAGAAGGAAGAATATACATTGTGCAGTGTAACGTGTTTGTGGCCTCACTCCTATAGAACGAATAACATACATTGTGAGGTGTGCGTAGCTTGTTTGGGGCCGTCACTGACTGTCGAAACTCGATATGCAAATTAGATGACTGGCGAAAAATCGTATCCAAATTAGATGCGGAACCTCAGGAGCAGTATATCTGTATTTGTATGCAAATGTACCGAAATTATTAAACAAATTTTTTGTAGTGCCATGAATGTCGTTTGCCGTAATATTTGCTTATAAGCTCCCCATAAAAGCAAACGGCTTCCTATTTGATAGTCCACGTGACGAGATGTTTCCATGGTCTCAGTCAGCATTTCTCCAATACCTCTTTAACGAAAAAACAAAACGCGACAATATTTAAATATTTTTTTACCATTTTAGTCACTCAAATTTTAATGCCACCAACTCTTTCTGGGTAACCTCAAAGTAGGCAATTCTACTATCATAGCCTACCGAAGCTCTTGGAAGTGTGGTCCACTGATTTGTTTGTTCTTTCATCTGCTATTTTCAAATGAACTGAAGCGCATAGATTAGATATTCTGTTTAATGTTTTATTCACACGATTCATGCCCGTTCTTTGTGTATGGCGAGATGTTAACGTACATTTTGTTTAATATTAATTTTATTGCAGATTTCATTCCCACTGAAAATTACACTTCAAATGTTACAACAAACTCGACAGTAGCTCCACAAGCAACTAAAGGTAATCACATGTTTCGTGATAACCCTCCATGGTCTTGTTTCGTCTCTTTTTGGTTAAAGAAAGAGGAATAAACCCAAAGGAAATCGTTTCCATTAATTTAAACATATCGTTTTGGACCTTGGACCTTGCTAATAACTGAGGAATTCTAATAGCAGTTTCCACCTCATGCATTTAACTTTTCGTATTCTTCTTTCTGTGGAAGGCATATTCTATAAACGAAGACGCCTTTGTAATGTCACTTTCTGAGACGTCTTAATTTAGAATGGGCAGTGACCTAGGATTTAAAAAAAAGCAATGGTATTGCATTTAGACGTCCCAGAAAGTGACAGAAAAGAGAATAGTGAAGGTAGGAAGGCTTTATTTGGCTAGAATATTAACATTTCCACCGCTACTCGATTCGTTGGAATTCTAGGCTTTTAACACTCACCATGATTGGGCTGCCTGTGCTTTAACGAAGATTTTAGGACGTTGCCTTCGTTTGTGCAACCGCATCTCTATGTCAATAATGTTTTGTTTGTTTTTTTTAAATCTGTTTCCTTCCTTCCTTCCTTCTGCTTCCCAACTGTACATGTGCATTCCAGGTCTCTCCATAACGGCTCCCTTATCCCGGCCCTTCTCTCTCGTATCCCGTATATCAGTAGTGCCGTGTCATGCATCCCGTATTTTTTAATTATCCAGTTTCTCATCCTAGATTTTATTCCCGAGTCCACTGAACTGTTTGCCGTTTATCTGCTACGTTGCTTGCAAAACATTTCGGGCGTTTTTAACGTCGAACAAAATAATGTCCGAAAATAAAACCGTCCGAATTTTTTACAGTGTAGCATAAAACGTTTAAGTACTTTCTTGGGCGACGCCATTTCAAGGCAAATATTAATCTCGTACCCAGGTCTCCCACGGTCAGGCAGAAGGAACATTTTCACACCTGCAGTGAGATCTGGGTACGAGATAAGGCCAACATACATGCTGGAATTTGGATCAGCCTTGGCTCGTTCTTTTTGGACAGGAATTTTTTTTCTTTTTTCTGAAAATTCCATTTTGCAGTAGTAACGTTGTTGAACCAAGCCTAGCCTGAGTATCAGGCGTTTCTAGGGTGGGGAAGGCAAAAAGAGCGAGAAAGCGAAGGAAGAAACGCCTGAAACAAACAGCTTCTCAGAAGCCTTCCACCCTTCTTCCACCCCCAGACAGCGCGTGTTATAATTAGCCAATCAAAATCACTTCCGGTAACTGTCATGTGTCATGAGTGTAAACTTCAATATGGCGTTTGTAACCCCTGCGCTGGAGGCTTGACTTCCGGTTGACTCACGTGACGTTTCTTATTGTCTTTTGACCAATTAGCGTAACATCCAGAATCTGGATGTTGGACACAAGCGAATCAATGGCTTTGTGTCAGGCCCTTCTCCTCTTCCTTCACTTCGTCCCCGCTTCCCCGATAGGGCCTGATACTCAGGCTAAACCAAGCCCAGTTTTACGATATGTTTTCGTCCATGTGTCTGTAAAACATTGAGGGTGCAGTTAAACTATTATTTAAAACGAATTTGTTTGAGTTTAATTCCTGTTTTGTTGGCGTAAATTTACTTAAACTGTGTTTCAGCAAAGTCTCCCAAAATTAATTAAACGTCTGGCCCCGGTTGTTCAAAGGCTGGATAGCGCTATCCACCGGATAAATATCTAACCAGTGGATAGTGCAATTAGCTTTCCCATTACTTATCCGCTGGATAGTGATTTATCCGGTGGATAGTGCTATCCAACGTTTGAACAACCGGGGCCAGAACCACAACGTCCGAAATTTTGGCCAAAATGTGTATATCATATGTCTCGAGCCCTGCATAGATACCCTTTATCCCGTATCCCGCATGTTACTACCCGTAACTAGAATCTATCCCGTGTCTCCTGTGTATTACACAAGCCCCTTATCCCGAGCCATGCCTCCTTCGCCTCAAGTCCCGCTTAATTAACCTAATAAGGAACATTATTTGGTTACAGGAAGAGTTGATGCCCGCGGTGGAGTAAGCTACAGGGTTGAACTTATCATTGTGAGCTGTATTCTTGGTATATTATTAGTCGCCATAGTCAGCATGGTGGTTTGCTGTAAAAGAAATGTCGGACATCGAAACAGCACTGGCCTTAAGAACGAAAGAGTAGCTTGAAACTTTCACGACGGGATCAGCCTCGCCTTGGTTGAAACAGTTTAGAAGCTAATGCCAATATAAAGCTTTCAATCCCGAAGATACGTCCGTGGATTGTCATTCTTTTTATGACAGACATCACAAAGTGTCCCCCAGGCCTCGTCCTTACCTGAACACTGACACACGATTCCATGCAAGGGACTGCCCAATTGAAAGGTGATTGGGGCGGTGCGGGGGAGGGGGAGGGGGGAGGTGCGAAGAAAACGTTCACGCTAGGAAAAGGACAAGAAAAAATTCGGGCAAAGGAGAACGCGAATGTCCTGCAAAAGCCATGGATGGGTGAAAAAAAAATTCATGGAAGCTCCCATTAATATTCTAGTAGTCTGTGTATGGAAATTGTAAATAACTCGGTGAAGCACGAGGCACCCAATTTCAGAGTTTAGGTTCATTTCTAGACATAAGTGAAATTCTGTTGAGTAGTTATTTATTCCACGATACATATTTAATTTAATATTAATTTACTATTTCGCCATAGCTTTTGAAATTTTATGAAGTTCGTCTTACGAGTGCCTGCATGGGTCACTTATAACGATTTCTTTTTTTGTGAAATGAGTCCCTAAAGTGAGACATTCCACCAAGTAAAAAGCCAAAAGAATTGTGTACATTGACGGAAAATAACGCCTTTTTTTTGTTTATGACTACCCCGCTTGTACATTCAAACTTTGAATAAGCGCCCTTTGCCTCGAAGGGTCAAAATGAGGATGAAAGCTGATTGCAACTTGGAAAACGTTGGGCTTCTGATTTGCAAGTTTTCCCTCATGTGATGCAAAACTCATTTCAGACCTATGCCTGCTTTACTGTTAAGATATTTTTTGAGGTCTCTCTCTTGCTTTTATAAGGCCATTTTATGTTCTTAGTTATCGCTCTACGTAGGAAGTAAAAATACCTGTACCATAGCCCCGCTATAATTTGATGCCAGCCTCTACCTCGTCGACCTCTTTAATTTATTATAATTGTTGAAAATAGCGTCATTTCCTTATATTAAGGAGGGCATGATACGTTAGAGCAAAGTTCGTAGCCTCTTATAAAGACACATTACCTGTACCATAGCCCCGCTATAATTTGATGTCAGCCTATACCTCGTCGATCTCTTTAATTTATTGTAGTTGCTGAAAAAAGCGGCATACTTTAAAAGAGCAAAGCTTGTTTTTTCTAATAAAGACAAACTCAAACAACAACAAACGACACAATTTTTATTTTGTATCACCTTGCGTGCAGACGTATCTAATGCCTTTCGTTCTGCTAAGCTTTCGTCTCGGGTAGTGATTCGTAGCAGAGAGTGTAGACGGAGGCCATATAGCATCCTGGCCCTGGTCGTTCAAGAGCGGACAACTTCAATAGACAAATACGTTGCTTACCTGTGAATTAAAATATATTACACACAGTACATCGTATCCCTTGAATAACGAATTGTCCGCTGCATACAACTATCTGTTCTCTGGACAAGTTGTACCGGAAGTCCTTTTATTGATCACCTGATCATCGCTGTACGCTCTGAGACTGGTCTTACACGTGCTTGGTATCGAAACCAGTATATATCCTTTTTATTTTCAATTCTGTCACCATCCTCTGGTTCTCTTCTTTGAGGATAGAGAGGGAAGAACACGTTCGAAAGTATACCCTTTAAAAAACAAAATCTGGGCCACAGTTTCAGACTAAAGCGGGCCAAACATCGGGTTATTTCCTGTGGAATGTCGCTGTATAGTGTTTGTGGGGCTCTTTCCCTATTAGTCACCTGTAGCGTTCCGCTCTCATAATTAAAATTAATAATCTTTGATAATGATAGTAATAAAGATCATAGTCAATTAATAAATTTAATGGCAAGCTGTGACGCGAACATCAAATGCGGCGTTTTTTGTGTAAGTCTCTCGTGAGAAAAGTCAATAATCAGAAATATACAAATTGCGATACAGAGTGTGACGGAATTGAAGAGGGAAACGCGCCAATAAACTTCAGAGCGAAACTTCAAACTCTAAACAGGTTTGATCCTGACCATTCTCAGTCCAGTTTAGTTCTTGCCAAATTTCCTCGAGGTTAAAACTAATCCACCTTCCTCCCTACCCCTCCCCCTCAGTGTCAAACATCCAGGTTCTGCCTTAAATACTACATCTATTTCTTACAATCAATCAATTTCAGTCGAAACTACCTACGGTTATCAACAAAGCGACTACTTATAATGCCTCAACTGCTAAAGTGGATCTTTCTCATTTCGGATGTACTCATCCACAATGAACTGTTTTGAAATAGCCATTTATTAATATTCACGATGTCCGCCATCGTTGCGGGCGCTAAAGTATTGACGGGAAAACGGTAAGGTCACGTGGCACTCAGGGTTCAAACAGGGGGAAAAGGTAACCGTTGCCCCGCTCTTTAGACAAGACAACAATGGAAGATATTGGCTCAAGTCAGTGATCCGGCAATTTCTAGTTGCCTCACATTCTTTATTTTATTGAATCAGTACAGGTACAGTTTAATACATGTTGAATATTTTCCTTCAGCTGCCTGTTACAATTAATGGAATATTCAACTACTGTGTTTATAGTTTTTGCAAGCGGTTTTAAACAACGATTCAAGCAAATAGTTAATGGAAGTTTCAATAATTTTTAATAAATTAGGGAGCTTAAGACCCGGTTCAAACGTCGAACTTCACATGTGCCCAATCTAATGCAAATGAGAAACATCTACTGTACGTTTTCCCTCACTGCCTTTAGATTCGGCACATGTGAAGTTCGACGTTTGAACCGGGCCTAAGCAGCGACGACGCCGGCGACGGCGATGAAAACGTGATTTAAAAATGTAACTTCTCCCTTTTGTAACTCTTTCCCGATTATTCCAATTTGTTTAACTTGGAAATAGTTGGCAAATAGGCCATTCTACAGTTGTTCGCTCAGTGACTTGGCCTATGAACGGCATAACCTCCGCACCTGAGCAGTAACATAGCAGAGTTCAATTCTGTCAACAAGCGAGAAACTTTTACTTAAGAGTTAAAGACTGAAATCGCAATTTCTTCCTTCTTTAGCCAGAAAAAAGCTTTTGACTATTTACTATTTACGAAAATTACAATGTTATGCTTTCCAATTTATTATTTCTTTCCTCAATTTCGAAGGAAAAGCGGAATCTCATGTTATTCTCACATCTTGCTACTAAACTTACTTTTTTAGTCGTCCTTAGAAACAGATATAAAACAGATTTTTTTGCTAATGATTACGATTCACACATAATCATGGGAAGATGCACTTTAGTTTTAGTGTTGTTTCTGATCAATAATTCCATTTTGAACTACTTAATAATTGTGGCGAACTTCTTACTCTAGTGCATGGAAGTTGCCATGTGAAAAGCAAGGCCGTCGTTAATATAATGTCCAAAATTCTTAAACACGAAAAGAGTTTTCTAGGAACTGTCTTTCTCAACAGTATTGTCCTGTGGCTCACTGAATATTAATTTCACGTCATCGATTGCAAATATAGCATAACAAATAAACTTCCCTTATCTAATACCATGAATTGCACGAACAAACTTGGTTATTTTCAATGCGTTTTGTTTAGGAATGGGAAAAGATATTTTAACCAATTCCTTTGTCGAGTGAACATTATTCGCGAAATGACTCCTTTTAAATCGGTAAGTTTTTTTTGCTAATAATTATGATTGATGCACAATCACGGGAAGATGCACTTTTCAGTGTTGTTTCTAACTGTTATTGCCATATTATAAGAAGCAAGACCACCGTTGAATAAAACGTCCAAACTTCTTGAACACGCCACAATTCGAGTTAACATAATTAAGCACATGAAAATGTTTCTGGCAAAAACAAGTCCAAAATAGAAACTCAAATAGTTTCACTCAAATGCAACAGTAATGTCACGTGACTTAGATGCACGCCATTGGTTACAAATAGCAAAGCAAATATTAATATCATTAATTGCACAACTTAAAAACAAACTTTGTTAGTCTTTCGGGTGCGTTTTGTTCAGTTGAATGAAGATTTTTCATGAGCTGACTACTTTTGAATCGGTAAGTTATCATTCAAATATGTTTAAACTGTTTAAAAGCTATGACATTCGAAGTTCAAGAAATGACCAGTTTCAGGGACCAGTTTTCACTCCCAGACGTGATTTCCTCAATTTTTAAATTTTGAAGATGAATAATTGTTTTAGTATATATAACACAAGCCGAATATCTAGCGTCTTGTTATTGAAACCATGCTCCAAATTTCACATGATTGTTTACATTGAAATGCACTAGGTTAGTTACCTCTGCGTAATCGCTTGTTAGACCATTTCACAGTCAGTACAGGCAATGTGTGACGGGTTGAGCCTAGATTTCAATGGAATGTCCGAGGAGCTGAAGATATACCGGATTCACGACTAGAGCATCCACAATGCCGTGATGAAATTAAGATAGTTAAGTCCGTATGTTCCACATGCCACCAATCTATCAGACCGGTCGATTAGAAATTGGGGTGCAGTGTGTAAACTTTCGGTTTTGATGGTTTTAAAACGGTTTTGGGTGATTTTCGGTTTTGTGCGAGTTTTTGTTGTTGTTGTTGCTAATAGACTCCACTGCTCTGTTCATTATATAGTGCTCGACGTTTTCGTAAACAAGGTACTGTATTTTGATATTTCGCCTTAAAATATGAGGTTGGAAATACTAAACAACTTACCAGTAGATACTACAAATGGAAGGGTGCGTCATTTCAAAATAATTCCATCGGTTCATTTTCATATTTTAAGCGACGAAAATGGTCTTTCTTGTCGCCACGAATTGAGTTCGGTACATGAAAAGTTCGACGTTTGAATTAAACAGTCGAACTTAATAGTTTGGGTCGACCCAAATAGGGATTTAAGTAATTTCCTCTTCGGATACCCAAGCGAAACGGGAAGCCATTTTGTTTCTCTTCGGCTGCTCGAAGGTGAGACAAAACGGTTCATTAAATTAACATAAATTCATATAATTCACCCTGTTTATGATTTATATAATTTATGTAATTTACCTTGTTTAATTTATGCCCAGTTTGGGTGCGAGATCCTTTTATGCATGGATAGTAACAATATCGCGCTTTTCGAGAACGAATATGTAAATTTTAAGGTACTACATCCGTGAACGTTCGAGGGATTCCCGAACTTCCAGGAAGAGAAA
>OX419344.1:18769724-18797224 GCA_948470475.1 Galaxea fascicularis
TTTCGAGCATTAGCCCTTCGACCGAGGGAATAGAGAAGTTGTATATGGGTGTGTTGTTCACCAAAAGATGGAGCTTTCGTTTTACAACCGTCCGTGTATGAGAAATTTATGGGCGACAAGAGCCATAATTATGACTCTTGTGCGCAATTAATGCGATCCCTCGCATGGGCTCCTGTCCCGCGCTGTAATTGCAATTATTTGTATTTATTTGTTCTACACTATTCTAGATGTAGTTGTAATTATTTGCTAAAAAATTGAAAGCGAACCGCTAACTTCACAGGATTGGATTTCACAGGACTTGAGGAAGTGCAACAGGATCTGGTAAATATTGTTTTCAAATGTTGATACTTTTTACTTCTCGTTTGGGTCGGCACCTCTTAAAGACCCATGACGGACCAATATGCTTTGCGCGCGTCTATTATTGTTTTGACAATCACAAGGAGGAGGCGCCATTGTGTGATGCGGTCGCCGAAGTTTGAATATTTCGCGTGCTTGTCGGTTGATCAGAGCACAATATGAGTTCATCACTGTCTTTATTGGGAAACTCTCTGGAGGAGAGAAATTTTGGCGAAAGATGGCTCAATAGTAGCGGATAACGAGAAGGAGGAAGACGAAGCCGTCGAGATTGAAGGGGTTTGAGAAAAATTTTCGGTAACTGCAAATGTTCCCTGCCTTCCATCTCGTTCACACGGGCTGTTAAAATGAACAAAGCTGTGATACATAAGCATTGTAACAAAGCTATAAGAAATAAACAAACCATCGAATTCTAGCAAGGTCCTAAACTTGATGCTCTGTGGTCTGTTTGATGCAGTAGATACTCAGCAAAGGCAGTTCGTTGCTTCCGAGAACCCAAGAGTAATTTTCCTCTCATGCCATAGTTCAAACACAGATGATCGTACCATGATATAACGGGCACAACCAGATAAACGTGGCCTCCACTTACGCGAAGGTACGGCCATCAAAATGCCAAACGATCAGAGCTTTCTAGCAGTTCATCATATTCACTCTACAGATATTGCAATTCCAAAAAAATCATCAAAATCAACACACAAGTGAAATAGTGAAATCCTTTGGGAAACGAAACGTAAAATCAAGCTCCATAAACGCCGGATGGAAGCGGATTGCTGTGGATTCAACGGTCTTCACTTGACTTTTCGACTCACAAAAAATATGGCGACTTGACTTAAGGCGCGCAAAGCATATTGGTCCGTCATGGGTCTTTAAAAATAGCAAAAACAGCAGTAAATTCAAGTTGTAAAAACTGTAACGTTCAAACATTGATTTATAGGTCATAGATGTAACCAAGGTAATGTGTTATTCATATTTTCTGCAAAAAGTTGTCAGAAGGAATTTGGCAATTTGGGGTTGTTAAGAATAGCCTCAAGAAAAAAATTCGATTTACTGAATGACTGATGATCTTGTACCCAGATCTCTTGTGGACGCAGCTGAAGCCTGATGGACTGACTGACTGACTGACTGACTGACTGACTGACTGACTGACTGACTGACTGACTGACTGACTGACTGCCTGCCTGCCTCCCTGCCTGCCTGCCTGCCTGCCTGCCTGCCTGCCTGCCTGCCTGCCTGCCTGCCTGACTGACTGACTGACTGACTGACTGACTGACCGTGACCGGCTGGCTGGCTGGCTGGCTGGCTGGCTGATGAACCTGGCATAGGTGATTACACTGTAGAAGGTTGAGAAATACGAACATGGGTCATTCCACTCTAAAAGTTTCTTTACGAGAAAAGAAAAATAGAAAGCTTTTTTAAACTTATTAGTTGATTGTAAAAGAGCCACAACCAGTCGCAAAATTGTTGAGACATTCCCATTAAAAACATCTTTTCTTTCTCTAAAACGCCACTGTAAGAAATCTGTGAGATACAATACGCACCCCTTCCCTCTCCCCCTTTCAATGTTGTTTGTCAAAGTTTCGAGCATGGTGTTGCACTGTTAGCAACTTTGATAAGAGGGGGAGGGGGAGGGAAAGCGGAAGATCATGGAAACATCATTAAAGCCCAAATGGCGCACAGTGTCTCAAGTAGTTTTGCAACGCGTTGCAGCAACCTGCTAATCTGGTGTAAATTTAAGGGTACCTTGGTCATAAAGGTAGGTTTTGTATGGTTTAAAATGACTTCGATAAGGCTAGAAGGATATATAACACTTTTCAATACGAGTTTACAAACCGAGAAATATACTGTTGAGTTAAGTTTTAGTTAAAACGATGTAAGAACCATTGAACATCGAGTGTTCAACAAGTATGAAAAAAGGAAGAAAAATTGAAGACTAACCCTCAGTATTAAAATGCCTTTTTTTGTTTTTGTATTTCGAGTTGATTACTTTTAAGTAAGTTAACCACATAGAGGAGAAAGGTGGTTTCGTATATACAGCTTAATTTTTAATGCTCGTTTGTAGGGGGAGAGAGGATGCCTACCAAACTGTTTCCTGCATTTTTCACCTTTATTGCTGCTTTCTGCTACCACTTCTTACCGACATGTGTGTTTGGTGCTAGTGAGCAAAGCCGCTCCTATCAGCCTGGTGACATTACCCTAGGGGGACTCTTTCTTTTACACTACACCACAGAAGATGGTAAATGTGGTGAGCTTTTCCCCTCGGGCCTTGGTCACGTGGAGGCAATGATATTTGCTATCGATAACATCAATAAAGATCCGAAACTGCTGCCAAATCTTACTCTGGGATACGACATTCGCGATTATTGTGAGAGCCCTGCAAAGGCGATGAGACACGCCTACGATTTCGTCCGCCAAAACGATGAGGCTTTGAGCTCCAAAAACAGTACCTGTACGTCTGCCGATGAAAAAATTCGAGCGCATAACGAAAGCAAGACGATTGCGGCAGTGATTGGTCCGACCGATTCCGGAAGTTCTGTGGTAGTGGGCAGTCTGTTGCAAGTCGCAGGCATTCCGGTCATAAGCCACTCGGCAACAAGCAACGAGTTAAGCTCCGCGCAATACAGAAATTTCTTTCGTACGGCACCACCAGATGGCCAACAAGCAAGTGCGATGGCTGATATGATACAGCATTTTAACTGGAGTTTTGTAGCTATAGTAGCCATGGATGATTCCTATGGGCGAAATGGAGTGCAGAAGCTTGAAAGCGAGGCCGATAAGAGAAAAACGTTTTGCATTGCCTTTGCCGAACTTATTCCACGCAAAGAATATGGCGCAAAAATTGTAAGGACTGTGAGCAAAATAAAAAGTTACGCGAACGTTAGGGTAGTTGTGCTTTGGCTTTTCGGTGGTTATGGACGCCATGTCCTAATTGAAGCTGTTAAGCAAAAGCTGGATGATCGAACATGGATTCTAAGTGAAGGCTTGGCGACTCAAAATGATTTATTCGCTGGACTCACAGTCAAGCAACAAGACATCATTCATGGCTCAATTGGTACTCAGTTTCAACTTGTCGAGGTGAAGAATTTTGACAAATTTTTAATTCAAGAAGCAAGTACGCACAAAGTTCCCTGGTGGGATGAATACTTAAGGAACCATAATAAACTGAACTGCTCTTTAGCAGGGCGTAAAAATCTGAGTGCCTGCCAGAAAATGGTACTAAGTTCAATTTACGATACGTACTATCCATACGTAGTAGACGCTGTCTTTGCTGTTGCCCATGCTTTGCACCAGATGGAAAATTGTTCCAAATCTAAGGGTACAAATTCTGGTAATAATGACAAATGTCCTGACATTCGTCGTTCGTTGGATCCGCGGGAGATCGTTAAGTATCTTCGTAAGGTCGACTTTGAAGGTTTGACTGGAAGGATAAGTTTTGATAGTTTTGGAGATCCTGGATCGGCGTCCTATGACATTGTCCATTTTCGGCACAGCGAAAACTGGTCCAGTCAAAGTCGTGTAGCAAAGCTTGTTATAGGCTCCTGGAAAAATGAAAGAAAAACAAAGCTCAGGTTAAATGTTGGAAACATCTCATGGAACATGCACGAAAGTCAAGCAACTGCTCCAAAATCTTTCTGTCACGACGATTGTACTCCAGGAACGTTCCAGTCAAGAACCACTCCTTGTTGCTGGGAGTGCATCAAATGTCCCACTGGAACATTAAGCACCGGGGTAAACAGTATTAACTGTACAGAGTGTCCTCGAGGACAAAAGCCTAATGATGAGAGATCACGATGCTTTGAGATGCCTGAAGTGGAGTTGATGTGGTCAAGTGTCACATCTATTCTCGTCCTTCTGTTTGCAACAGTTGGTATGTCACTCGTTATTATCTGTAGCGCCGTTCTATACAAATATCGAAATACACCCTTCGTGAAAGCCACAAATCGTGAACTGAGCTTTATCCTCCTGATAACAATCTCCCTGTCTTTTTCTGCGGCCATTTTAACCCTCGCCAAACCGACCAAGGTCACCTGCACTCTGGGCGTGTGTTTTCGCTCTATAGTGTTAACAACGTTTATATCCATCTTGATACTTAAAACCATGAGGCTTCTCAGCGCATTCCGAATAAACGTGATCGCAGAACGATTCAAGAAATTTATTTTAGCAGCTAAAAGCCAGTCATTACTTGTTTTGGCCCTTCTCTCTGTGCACATTTTACTTTTTATTCTGTGGATTACTTTGGATCCGCCCCATCAAGAACGAACCATACAACCAGCAGAAGAAACGATTTTGGTATGGTGTTCACTTTACCGATCAGCCATTGGACAAACATTTCAGATCGCAATCACCGTTTACACCTCATTTCTTGCAATAGTTTGCACTTTTTACGCCTTCAAAGCAAGGAAACTACCAGAAAATTTCAACGAGGCAAGGTACATTGCATTTTCCATGTATATTTTGCTTCTTTCTTGTGCAGTGTATTATCCAGTTGACATTGGTTTGACGGGTTCCTATGCAACGAGCTTAACATGTGCAGGAGCTCTTTTGTGCTCCTATGGGGTGCTGGCCTGCATGTTTGGTCCCAAGATTTACGTGATTCTACGTCAACCAGAGCAAAATACTCAACAGGCAATGAGCTCGCAGTTGTCTGAATATTCTTTTGGCGGAAGTCATAAAGATCAACTGGCCACTGAACCAGCGCATTCAAACACTAACAGTAGCCAGTAGTACCCGCATCAGACTTTGTGTGTTGTTGAGTAAGAAGCTCCATATTAAACCGACTTTTATTTTGCTTGGTATATTGAAGGAAAGTGACATATAACCAACAAGCCCATGAACCGAGTTCCGTGGTTAAGGAGAATAGGACTGAATAACACAATAAAAAAACGATAAGGGTAGCGATAATGATAAGGGATCTCGCCTGATGACGAACATCAAGGAAGAGAGAGGCTAAGCGCATGGAAAGAAATATGGATTGTGGGAGGAGACCAATAGCTGGCTAGGCAATACCAAGAAATATTCCTTGGTCAATTCAATTTACCTAGGAAAGTATCTCTTTCAGCACTCGAAGATAAAATTCGTATCCCCAAGCGGCCATGTAATGTTCTGTTTATTATATAGATACTGATGAAATTTCGACATAAAAGACAACTTTTTTTATTCATGTTCGAAACCGCAAAAACTGGTAATCTATTGCGCTCACTCGTGAGAGATACTTTCAGCATTCGAAGATAAAATTCGTATCCCCGCGTGGCCATGTAATATCCTCTATATTTAGAACATCCCATGATATTTAGAAAACAAAATATATCAAATTTAGAATTACGTTAAAGAAAAATTATTTAAATCATGTTTTTTCCTAGGTAAATTGAATTGAGAAAGAAAGCTACTTGGTTGGTTGCTAATTAGGGCATTGACATCACAGTGACAGAAATTCAAACAAATCTCTTCAGATTCTGCAGTAATCAGATTCAGCAGTATTCTTGCCTGTTCAACAAAATGGCGGATACTGATTCTGAAAGGTCAGATGCTGCATAATGCACTTGAGGACTATATGTAGAGGCAGCACTAACGCTCCGAGTAGATCATCGTTGACTCTGCTTGCAACTGCGGCAGTGTCCGAGTCTTCTTGGAGGCTTCTGGGTACTGAAATAAGTCGCACCGTCTCCAACGACAAGTAAAAGAGTGATGTCTACTACACCACGGATAATATGAATGGGATAGTTAATAAACTGAATATCACTTTGAAAAACTTTGGTAATCAGCACCAATTACTAGTCTGAAATATCAGCCGTTTCCTCCCCCAACCATAGGAAGCGGGGGGGCAGAAAACACTTAGATGTCAGCTTTCACTTGACATCTTAAATGTGAATTAATTTCTTTTGACTCGTCTTAGCCAGGCGTGCTACCCCGACATCTGCCATCACTACAGGGACCATTATCCTACATTAAAGGAACTTCTGAAACTATTCACGCTGCTTGTAGGCCAATCGCTATTTTACACAACGTTTTGTTCAGTCTGTACTGGCCCTAGAAAAAAGGCCAGAGATATTAAAAACGAACAACCTTTAGATGTGTCACCGACATTCTTGTCAAGATTTAATTGTTTGAAGTAGTCGGAATGTGGCGTACGTACATAAAGGAGGGTGATAAAGGGGAAGTGATCTAGATCACGTTTTACGGAAAATAAAGCAGATCTTTCAAAATTCACGAAAAACAAAGACATAATCAAAATCGCGGTTCACAGCGAATTAAACATTTATTTCTTTTTTCACGAAAAAAACGAGTTTTCAAAATCACGCCTCACGGCCGATCACGAGTTGCGAAAATCATACTACCCTCTAAAAGTGGCACCGAACTGCCTTGTACATGTAATTACCTCAGCAAACTATGGTGACTAGACTTTTTGAGTTATGTTGGTTCTCGCAAATGGCCTTAAAGAAATAAATAAACACCAAAGACAAGGATATCAAAGAGACGAAATTACGCATGAGTGCTATGGAATAAAGGAGTATTATTACGGATCCACAACACAGTAGTAACCAAACTATAGAGAGCCAATAAGCCTTAGTGATTTTTGTGAGCTTTTCTGTCAGCGAACATGGCTTCTCCATTTCGTCGTTGATTTGGTCAAAATGCGTGTTCAATATAAACGCACCGATCAGCGGGGGCAAGGAGGGACTAGACTGCAGAATACTCTGCCACATCGAGACGTTAACTGAAAGGGGGTGGCTACGCGGAATGCAGTGAGTAATATATAAATGAGAAGAAGCTGTCTTAGTTGCTGGCTTCGCGGTACGCGGTAAGCGGCCGGCTTAACTGCAGAATACCCTAGCTGCCATTCGAATGAAGTTCTTCGTAGCCGGCTACGCGGTACGCAGAAACTAATTAATTCTAGTTGAAGTATGTCATTTATTCGTGAACAATGTTAATACAGCGCCCAGCAAGCAGCAAAAGAATGCGTCTATTCCTCGTTCTTTAAGCGTGAAGATGAAAATTGCGCGCGTTTGAAAAACAGAACATTTGACGAAACGAAACGCCAACGAAATGAAAATCTATAATTTGTGAAATGAACTCAAAATCTGAGCAAACCAACAAGTATTTTAATCCAACAATAAGTATTAAAAACAGATCGGGTTCATGATGGAGCACAGAGCTTACTTGCTGTTTGATCCCACTTTGAAGTATGTAAATGAGATGTGCAGTGTTCCAATTAATTTTCATGCTTCTCGATTTTCTTAAGACAATAAAAGATTAGTCTCTCTATGCCGTAATAAAACGTAATTTGTTCTTGAAATTCGTTTTGTGACATTTTTTAAATGGCGTCAGATAACTCAGACTTTCATGCGGTATCGACTAGTATGTATATGTGATTTTTGGTTTACCACAGTTATGCGATGCCACTGCTATTATGTTAATGTTAAGAAGATCGCGGTAATGAGTTATTCAACGTCCTAATGAAAGCAAATGCAAGACGAACGTTTTGATTGTACGTATCTGCGCAAATATTCTGCTAGTCCTGTAGTTGACAGGTACATTCTAAACAAATCTGACGGATGTCTTAAGGTAAAATGGAAGATAGGTGGTTTTCACGTTACGTCATCGTCGCCATGCTGGTGGACGGTAAACAACAGATCTCTTATTAGCTCGTTTTGTTCGTCCACCAGCATTTGTCCATTTCACCGTTGTTATTTGTGTCTCCAGAGATTGGATGCAAACCATCTATTCAAGGAGGGTCTGAATGGAGGGGTCCACATGTCGGTTGTCGGTTAGAATTTTAGACCTTTGTCGGTTGTTGGTAAATCTCAGTTTATTATGTAATTTTCGCAGTTTTAAGACTTAAAACTCTAGACGATCGCGAAGTGTAAAACTTGTAATAATTCATTATTTGATTGCACTAGTATGCCGCTAAAATCACCAAAGCTTTTATTCTAGATATGAATTTGATGTGAATTTGTTTTCCTATCGATTACAGGGAACCTACTTTAATTAATAAATTAAGTAACATGACATGGAATGTAAAATAGGTTTGTAATTTTGTAAGCTGTATTGTTATAACTTCAGTTCATCTCTGTATCGTTTATATAGCTCTATCTATTCTTTCCCTTTCCTTTTCTTAAAATAAATACTCAAACTAGCTTTATCTAACTGCAATTTTTATTTTATCAATTCGGATCTATTTATTTATTCAAAGTGCATATCGTATTTATTATATCTCTTTACTTACACCATACTCATAATTATATTTACTCTTAAAACAGTCCTTCTCGCTACCCGCCTAGATTAGCTTTAGCTATTTGCGGGTTAGCGCTGTTGTGTATCATGTTGATCAATTTTAATAAACTTGAACTTGAACTTGGGTATCGAGGTAAATCAAGAGTCAGAGTTTAAATTAGACCAAGCGTGAAACGCCCACTCTAATAAAGACACAGACTCAAAATACAACAACAAATTTGTTTTATTTTCTATCACCTTGCGTGCAGACGTATCTAATGCCCTTCGTTCTGCCAAGCTTTCGTCTCGGGTATTGATTGGTATATGACGGATCGGAGGCCATATACCATCCTGGCCGTAGTCGTTCAAAGAGTAGATAACTTCAATAGACGAATACGTTGCTATCCTGTGAATTAAAATATATTACAATCAGTACATTTTATCCCGTGGATAACAAATTGTCCGCTGCATACAATTATCTGTTCTCTGGACAAGTTGCACCGGAAGTCCTTTTATTGATCACCTGATCACCCCTGTACGCTCTGAGACTGGTCTTGCACGTGCCTGGTATCGAAACCAGTATGTAGCCCTTCATTTTCAATTCTGTCACCATCCTCTGGTTCTCTTCTTTGAAGATAGCGGAGAGGAAAGAACACGTTCGAAAGTATACCCACTAAAAAACAAAATCTGGGACACAGTTTCAGACTAAAGCGGGCCAAACATTGGGTTATTTCCGGTGGAATGTCGCTGTATAGTGTTTGTGAGGCCCCTTCCCTGTTAGTCACCTGTAGTGTTTTGCTCTCATAATTAAAATTAATAATCTTTGATAATGATAGTAATAGAGATCATAGTCACAATAAATTTAACGGCAAGCTGTGACGCGAACATCAAATGCGGCGTTTTTTGTGGAAACAGGAAACAGAAACTGAAGCAGTTTGAAAGTAAGTCTCTCGTGAGAAAAGTCAATAATCAGAAATATACAAATTGCGATACGGAGTGTGACGGAATTGAAGAAGGAAACGCGCCAATAAACTTCAGAGCGACATTTCAAACTCTAAACAGGTTTGATCCTGACCATTCTCAGTCCAGTTTAGTTCTTGCCAAATTTCCTCGCGGTTGAAACTAATCCACCTTCCTCCATACCCCTACCCCTCAGTGTCAAACATCCGGGTTCTGCCTTAAATACTACATCTATTTCTTCCAATCAATCAATTTCAGTCGAAACTACCTACGGTTATCAACAAAGCGACTACTTATAATGCCTCAACCGCTAAGGTGGATCTTTTTCATTTCGGATGTACTCATCCACAATGAACTGTTTTGAAATAGCCATTTATTAATATTCATGATGTCCGCCATCGTTGCGGGCGCTAAAGTATTGACGGGAAAACGGTAAGGTCACGTGGTCACCCAGGGTTCAAACAGGGGGAAAAGGTAACCGTTGCCCCGCTTTTTAGACAAGACAACAATGGAAGATATTGGCTCAAGTCAGTGATCCGGCAATTACTGGTTGCCTCACATTCTTTAATTTATTGAATCAGTACAGGTACAGTTTAATAAATGTTGAATATTTTTCTTTGGCAGCCTGTTACAATTAATGGAATATTCAACTACTGTGTTTATAGTTTTTGCAAGTGTTTTAAACAACGATTCAATGTAGCAAATAGTTAATGGAAGTTTCAATAAGTTTCAATAAATTAGGGAGCTTAAGACCCGGTTCAAACGTCGAACTTCGCCTGTGCCTAATCTAATGCAAATGAGAAACATCTACTGTTTTCTCTTTTTTCTTTTAGATTCGGCACATGTGAAGTTCGACGTTTGAACCGGGCCTAAGCAGCGACGACCTCGGCAACGGCGATGAAAACGTGATTTCAAAATGTAACTTCTCCCTTTTGTAACTCTTTCGCGATTATTCCAATTTGTTTAACTTGGAAATGGCAAATTACCCAGGGACTAAATTACGGCAAATATGGTCATTTCACGTGATTGTTTTGCAGAGGACGGCAACGTAATGTACAAATATGTAAACGCAAGTGCAGAGCGATTTTTATTGCTCATTAAATCTATTGTTTTGTGGCGTTCTCGTTGCCGTTGCCGTTAAGATTTACGACGGCGACGGCAACGAAAACGTCATTTCAAAATACAACTTCTCGTTTGTGTAACTCTTTCGCGATTATTCCAATTTGTTTAACATGAAAAATGCTTGCGAGCTGGCCAGGGCCTAAATTACTATGAACGGTGTTAAAGCAAAGAAAGAGAAAGAAAAAACATTTTGGTACATCTCTTTGCCGTCCTCTGCGAAACAACAACGTGAAATGACCAAATTTGGGGTTTTCTCGAGAACGTGAGTGTATGGTGACAAGTTTTTCTTTCTCTTTCTTTGCTTTAACTTCATTCATAGTAATTTAGACCCTGGACAGCTCGCCAGCATTTTTTTCACGTTAAACAAATTGGAATAACCGCGAAAGAGTTACACAAACGAGAAGTTGTATTTTGAAATAACGTTTTCGTTGCCGTCGCCATCGTAGAATCTTAAACTCCCTACTTAAGCAACGACGACGGCAACGGCACCAAGAACGCCACAAAACAATAGGCTTAATGAGCAAAAACAATCTCTCTGCACGTGCCTTTGCCGTCCTCTGCAAAACATCAACGTAAAATGACCAAATTTTGGGTTTTCCGAGAATTTGACCGCACGACTCAAGTTTTTCTTTCTTTTTCTTTGCTTTAACACCGTTTACAGTAATCCAGACCCTGGACAGTCCGCTAGCATTTTTCATGTTAAACAAATTGGAATAATTGTCAAAAAGTTACAGAAACAAGAAGCTATATTTTGGACTGACGTTTTCGTTACCGTCACCGTCGTCGTTGCTTAAGGTCGCTATTACTAGCTCCCAAAATACGTACAGTACAGTTTAAATTTTATCAATTCTCGGAATGTTTGCCCCCCACCCCCCTCCCCCTCCGAAAAACTACGTGCCCCAATCCTTTCTCTACACTCACCATGCGCGAGTAAAGAAAGCTGGCATCGTGGATAAGGGTTGTTCAGAACCTCCACACCTGAGCAGTAACGTAGCAGAGTTCAATTCAGTCAACAAGCGAGAAACATTTTTTTGTTCAGTAAAGCTTAAGAGTTAAAAACTGAAATTCCAATTTCTTCCTTCTTTTCATTGTTTACTATTTACGAAAATTACAATGTTATACTTTCTAATTGGTTAATTCTTTCCTCAATTTCGCAGAAAATGCGGAATCTCATGTTCTTCTCACATCTTGCTACTAAAACTTACTTTTTAATCGTTCTTAGAAACACATATAAAACAGATTTTTTTGCTAATGATTACGATTCACACATAATCATGGGAAGATGCACTTTAGTTTTAGTGTTGTCCATTTTGAACTACTTAATTAATAATTGTGGCGAACTTCTTACTCTAGTGCATGGAAGTTGCCATGTGAAAAGCAAGGCCGTCGTTAATATAATGTCCAAAATTCTTAAACACGAAACGATTTTTCTAGGAACTGTTTTTCTCAACAGTATTGTCCTGTGGCTCACTGAACATTAATTTCACGTCATCGATTGCAAATAGCATAACAAATAAACTTCCCTTATCTAATATCATGAATTGCACGAACAAACTTGGTTATTTTCAATGCGTTTTGTTTAGGAATGGGAAAAGATATTTTAACCAATTCCTTTGTCCAGTGAACATTATTCGCGAGATATATCCTTTTAAATCGGTAAGTTTTTTTGCTAATAATTATGATTGATGCTCAATCACGGGAAGATGCACTTTTCAGTGTTGTTTCTAACCGTTATTGCCATATTGTAAGAAGCAAGACCACCGTTGTATAAAACGTCCAAACTTCTTGAACACGTCACAATTCAAGTTAATATAATTAAGCACATGAAAAAGTTTCTGGCAAAAACAAGTCCAAAATAGAAACCGCTTGACTCAAATGCAACAGTATTGTCACGTGGCTTAGATGCACGCCATTGGTTGCAAATAGCAAAGCAAATATTAACATAATTAATTGCACAAACAAACTTTGTTAGTCTTTCGGGTGCGTTTTGTTCAGTTGAATGAAGATTTTTCATGAGCGGACCACTTTTGAATCGGTAAGTTATCATTCAAATATGTTTAAACTGTTTAAAAGCTATGAAATTCGCAGTTCAAGAAATGACCAGTTTCAGGGACCAGTTTTCACTCCCAGACGTGATTTCCTCAACTTTTTAATTTTGAAGACGTATAATTGTTTTAGTGTATATCACACAAGCCGAATATCTAGCGTCTTGTTATTGAAACCATGCTCCAAATTTGACATGATTGTTTACATTGAAATACACTGGGTTAGTTACCTCTGTGTAATCGCTTGTTAGACCATTTTACAGTCAATGCAGGCAATGTGTGACGGGTTAAGCCTAGATTTCAATGGAATGTCCGAAGAGCTGAAGATATACCGGATTCACGACTAGAGCATCCCACAATGCCGTGATGAAATTAAGATAGTTTAGTCTGTATGCTCCACATGCCACCAATCTATCAGATCGGTCGATTGGAAATTGGGGTGTGTAAACTTTCGGTTTTGATGGTATTATATCGGTTTTGGGTGATTTTTGTTTTGTGCGGCTTTTTTTTGTTGTTGTTGCTGATAGACTCCACTGCTCTGTTCATTATAGTGATCGACGTTTTCGTAAACAAGACACTGTATTTTGATATTTCGATTCGCCTTAAAATATGAGGTTGGAAATACTAAACAACTTACCAGTAGATACTAGAAATGGAAGGGTGTGTCATTTCAAAATAATTCCATCCGTTCATTTTCATATTTTAAGCGACGAAAATGGTCTTTCTTGACGCCACGAATTGAGTTCGGTACATGAAAAGTTCGACGTTTGAATCAAACAGTCGAACTTAATAGTTTGGGTCGACCTACATAGGGATTTAAGTAATTTATCTTGTTTAATTTATGCCCAGTTTGGGTGCGAGATCCTTTTATGCATGGATATTAACAATATCGCGCTTTTCGAGAACGAATATATAAATTTTAAGGTACTACATCCTTGAACGTTCGAGGGATTCCAACCTCCAGGAGGAGAAAGTCTTTTCCCCTGGTTAAATGAGTAGAAGTATGACTTCATTATTCTGCAAGACACCTGTAGTACTGCAGTAGATCTTGAACATGTCTTGAAGACACTGCGGAACGGTAAGGTTTACCTTTAATATGGATCTTATCAAGTGACCATGACTTTAGCCCAAAATCAGTCTTGTAACGATACTGAAACTCGCTATGTTTATTGCTGAGAAGCCGAAATGCAGGGTCATTATGCTGCTAATAAAGTTCAAGAACAATGTCAGTTGTTTGAAACAACTGACATTGTTCTTGAACTTTATAAGCAGCATAAGTGATATATTGAATAAACTAATATCGAAGATTTGGTTATCAACTTAGAGCATAGGGTATATAATTGTCGGGGAAACGGTACTTAAATCTTACGCTTCATTCTTGATCTTCACGCGTATTTTCTTTTCTGGGGCATTATTAAATATAGGATAATATAGTTTTCAATGAAGTACGATAAAGAAAATGTGTGAAAGAAGAAAAAAAAGGTATATGACATTGAGCCCGTTCCTTAACAATTTGTGAGGAGAACTCGGTTCCAAATATCCGTCTGTTGCACGCTGTGAAGTTTTGAAAGGAATATGGTGCTGTTTACGAAGATCTGGTTAGTTGCTGGTAATTCCACCTAAAGCAACTTGGAATGGAAAAAGGAGTAAAAAGCAATAGGTAACTTCCGAATTCTGAAACTCTTAAAAAAAAACCAAACGTTCTGTTCACAATTAAGGTTTTGTGAGAGTAAAGGGGTCTTGGACATTATAAAGCAGACGGATTGATAATTTCTATTTTACCCTCTATTAAAGTAATACTCTCACTTCATCCGAGGATTTTTTTTTTGTTCGTTTTCAAGGCACCCTGAAATGCAGACACGTTTTGCTGTTTTGCTGAGTTTGTTTGCAGCTGTTTGATCGTAACAAGTCTGACCAGGTATTCATAAACTAATAGTTTAATTTTTAACGCTTTTTCGCACATTTTAGGCAGTCTACTAGTTGACAGATAAAATCAGTTATTCGTATGAGAACTAGTCTTCGTTAGCAACGTGGAAAGATTACAGAACTTGTGCTTCCAAATAAGATCTTTTACATCATGCACTGCAATCAGTGTGCTTACGTTAATAAATAAATATTTGATGCTGGCAGAACTGTTGAGGGTGTCATGGACTTCACAAAAAAATACAGTAGCGGAGGAAGTGCACTTTGCATGGGTTTTAAGAAGGTTTTTGAGCCTCTACGTTCATGGTTTCGGACCATCATGCATTTAATTACGCAGTCACGGTATTCACACCTTTCACAAAAACATCTCAAGCTGCGTTTTGAACCAGCTACTCAGCTTTTTGCAGTTCAACGTGGCGTAAGACAGAGAATCCCCTATTTGTTTATTTGTTTACGAGAGCTCTAGAAATGCTATTGTTTGCATACGTGGCAGCAAAGAAATGCAAGGTATTCTGGTAGACAACACATAAGTCATATTAGGACGCTTCAGCAGATGATTTGACTGGTTCTGGGGGACAGTTTCACTGTAACAAAAATCCTTGACCTTGTACAAGGTTTTGGAAGGTCAGAGAATCAACTAGGAAAGCCAGAAATAACATATTACTAGGAAACTCTCTTTCGGTTTCTTAAAAAATAAATACAGAGGGATAGTTTCTAAATATGCCGGGTGTTCCCTCGACGGGGAAGTGATGCACAAATATTTGGTTTAACCAACAGAGTTGATAATGTGAATTGCCCACTGATTTCACATTTCGAGCATTAGCTCTTCGACTGAGGCAATAGAGAAGTTGTATATGGGTGTGTTGTTTACCAAAAGATGGAGCTTTCGTTTTACAACCGTCCGTGTATGAGGAATTTATGCGCGACAAGAGCCATATATAATAGTTCTTGTGCGCAATTAATGTGATCCCTCGCAAGGGCTCCTGTCCCGCGCTATTCCAGATCAAATTGCAATTATTGTTCCACGCTATTCTAGATGTAGTTGTAATTATTTGCTCAAAAATCGGAAGCGAACCGCGAACTTCACAGGATTGGATTTCACAGGACTTGAGGAAGTGCAACAAGATCTGGCAAATATTGTTTTCAAATGTTGATATCTTTTACTTCTCGTTTGGGTCAAAATAAAGTAATCTCTGTAATTCGGCACCTCCGCTAAAATAGCAAAAACAGTAAATTCAAGTTGTAAAAACTGTAACGTTCAAACATTGATTTATACTCATAGATGTAAGCAAGGTAATGTGTTTTTCATATTTTCTGCAAAAAGTTGTCAAAAGGAATTTAGCAGTTTGGGGTTGGTAAGAATAGCCACAAAAAAAATCGATTGACTGAATGACTGATGATCTTGTACCCAGATCTCTTGTGGACGCAGCCGAAGCCAAGAGATCAGGGTACGAAATTAACTGATTGACTGTCTGACTGACCGACAAGGCTGGAAGGATATATAATACTTTTCAATACGAGTTTACAAACCGAAAAATACACTGTTGAGTTACGTTTTAGTTAAAACAATGGAAGAACCATTAAACATCGAATGTTCAACAAGTATGAACAAAGAAAAAAGAAATTAAAGACTAACCCTCAGTATTAAAATGCCTTTTTTGTTTTCGTTTTTCGAGTTGATTACTTTTAAGTAATTTAACCATATAGAAAAGAAAGGTGATTTCGTATATACAGCTTAATTTTCAATGCTCGTTTGTAGGGGGAGAGAGGATGCCTACCAAACTGTTTCCTGCATTTTTCACCTTTATTGCTGCTTTCTGCTACCACTTCTTACCGACATGTGTGTTTGGTGCTAGTCAGCAAAGCCGCACCTATCAGCCTGGCGACATTACCCTAGGGGGACTCTTTCTTTTACACTACACCACAGAAGATGGTAAATGTGGTGAGCTTTACCCCACGGGCCTTGGTCACGTGGAGGCAATGATATTTGCTATCGATAACATCAATAAAGATCCGAAACTGCTGCCAAACCTTACTCTGGGATACGACATTCGCGATTATTGTGAGAGCACTGCAAAGGCGATGAGACACGCCTACGATTTCGTCCAGCAAAACGATGAGGCTTTGAGCTCCAAAAGCAGTACCTGTACGTCTGCCGATGAAATAATTCGAGTGCATAACGAAAGCAAGACGATTGCGGTAGTGATTGGTCCGACCGATTCCGGAAGTTCTGTGGTAGTGGGCAGTCTGTTGCAAGTCGCAGGGATTCCGGTCATAAGCCACTCGGCAACAATCAACGAGTTAAGCTCCGCGCAATACAGAAATTTCTTTCGTACGGCACCACCAGATGGCCAACAAGCAAGTGCGATGGCTGATGTGATACAGCATTTTAACTGGAGTTTTGTAGCTATAGTAGCCATGGATGATTCCTATGGGCGAAATGGAGTTCAGATGCTTGAAAGCGAGGCCGATAAGAGGAAAACGTTTTGCATTGCCTTTGCTGAACTTATTCCACGCAAAGAATATGGCGCAGAAATTGTCAGGACTGTGAGCAAAATAAAAAGTTACCCGAACGTTAGGGTAGTTATACTTTGGCTTTTTGGCAGTTATGGACGCCAGTTCCTAATTGACGCTTCTAAGCAAAAGCTGGATGACCGGACATGGATTTTAAGTGAAGGCTTGGTGACCCAAAATGATTTATTCGCTGGACTCACAGTCAAGCAACAAGACATCATGCATGGCTCAATTGGTACTCAGTTTCAACTTGTCGAGGTGAAGGATTTTGACAAATTTTTAATTCAAGAAGCAAGTACGCACAAAGTTCCCTGGTGGGATGAATACTTAAGGAATCATAATAAAGTTAACTGCTCTTTAGCAGGGCGTAAAAATCTGAGTGCCTGCCAGAAAATGGTACTAAGTTCAATTTACGATACCTACTATCCGTACGTAGTGGACGCTGTCTTTGCTGTTGCCCATGCTTTGCACCAGATGGAAAATTGCTCGAAGTCTAAGGGTACAACTTCTGGTAATAATGACGAATGTCCTGACATTCGTCGTTCGTTGGATCCGCGGGAGATCGATAAGTATCTTCGTAAAGTCGACTTTGAAGGTTTGACTGGAAGGATAAGTTTTAATCGTTTTGGAGATCCTGGATCGGCGTCCTATGACATTGTCCATTTTCGGCACAGCGAAAACTGGTCCAGTCAAAGTCGTGTAGTAAAGCTTGTTATAGGCTCCTGGAAAAATGACAGAGAAACAAAGCTCAGGTTAAATGTTGGAAACATCTCATGGAACATGCACGAAAGTCAAGCAACTGCTCCAAAATCTTTCTGTCACGACGATTGTACGCCAGGAACGTTCCAGTCAAGAACCACTCCTTGTTGCTGGGAGTGCATCAAATGTCCCACTGGAACATTAAGCACCCGGGTAAACAGTATTAACTGTACAGAGTGTCCTCGAGGACAAAAGCCTAATGATGAGAGATCACGATGCTTTGAGATGCCTGAAGTGGAGTTGTCTTGGTCAAGTGTCACATCTATTCTCGTCCTTCTGTTTGCAACAGTTGGTATGTCACTCGTTATTATCTGTAGCGCCGTTTTATGCAAATATCGAAATACACCCTTCGTGAAAGCCACAAATCGTGAATTGAGCTTTATCCTCCTGATAACAATCTCCCTGTCTTTTTCTGTGGCCATTTTAACCCTCGCCAAACCGACCAAGGTCACCTGCACTCTGGGGGTGTGTTTTCGCTCTATAGTGTTAACAACGTTTATATCCATCTTGATACTTAAAACCATGAAGCTAATCAGCGCATTCCGAATAAACGTGATCGCAGAACGATTCAAGAAATTTATTTTAGCAGCTAAAAACCAGTCATTACTTGTTTTGGCCCTTCTCTCTGTGCACATTTTACTTCTTATTCTGTGGATTACTTTGGATCCGCCTCATCAAGAACGAACCATACAACCAGCAGAAGAAACGATTTTGGTATGGTGTTCGCTTCACCGATCAGCCATTGGACAAACATTTCAGATCGCAATCACCGTTTACACCTCATTTCTTGCAATAGTTTGCACTTTTTACGCCTTCAAAGCAAGGAAACTACCAGAAAATTTCAACGAGGCCAGGTACATTGCATTTTCCATGTATATCTTGCTTCTTTCTTGTGCAGTGTATTATCCAGTTGACATTGGTTTGACGGGTTCCTATGCAACGAGCTTAACATGTGCAGGAACTCTTTTGTGCTCCTATGGGGTGCTCGCCTGCATGTTTGGTCCCAAGATTTACGTGATTCTACGTCAACCAGAGCAAAATACTCAACAGGCAATGAGCTCGCAGTTGTCTGAATATTCTTTTGGCGGAAGTCATAAAGATCAACTGGCCACTGAACCAGCGCATTCAAACACCAACAGTAGCCAGTAGTACCCGCATCAGACTTTGTGTGTTGTTGAGTAAGAAGCTCCATATTAAACCAACTTTTATTTTGCTTGATATATTGAAGGAAAGTGACATATAACCAACAAGCCCATGACAACTGTGGTGAACTGAGTTCAGAGGTTAAGGTGAATAGGAGAATAAAAAACGATAAGGGTAGCAGTAATGATAAGGGATCTCGCCTGATGACGAGCATCAAGGAAGAGAGAGACTAAGCACATGGAAAGAAATCTGGATTGTGGGAGGAGACCAATAGCTGGCTAGGCAACACCAAGAAATATTCCTTGGTCGAGAAATGTTTTGTTGAAGATCTTGTCCCAATTCTTGACTGCTACCGCAGAGGGTCAATGCTGAGCCACCAAGTATAAACACTCCCCCTTGTTATTATAATATATAATGGGGAGTGTAGAGTGGAGTATATATACGTCAGTTGACACCTGTGCTTGAATCAATTTTTTTTATTTGTATTTTTTTCATTTTACTTTTGTAATTTTAAACAATATCATTTCGACCCACTCGACTCGATTAGCTTTGCTACCTTCGGGTGGGTTTTGCATTTCATCCCGCTTTATTTGTAAAATGTTTCAATAAATATTTGTCTATTTTGTCTATTAGTTCTCTAATTATCTTACGATTTATTTAATGCGTTTGAAATCTAAGTGATTGTCTTGAGTGGTAAAGTGTTCAATAGAAGACTGACATTTTACCTAATATATTCAACGTGTGCTTTGCAGCTTAAGAGCAGTTTAAGAATGTAGCTCATTATTATTCTTTTCAGTATAATAGAGTGTGAGTGCAACGGCCACTGTGTTGGAAGTTAGCAGCAAGAAACTCCTAACCGTTCTTAGGAAACACGATTGTTCATGTTCAACATAGTTGAGTCCTTTAAATTTCCACGCTTTGATGCTATTCGTTGTGAGAGTCATGACTTGATAAATAAACAGGCAAATGACAAACGGCCTGAGCCTTTGCATCCTCGGAGACCCAGGGGCGGATAGTCGGGATGAGACGAAGATCGAAAGTGAGCGAAAGCTAAACAAACTTTCGCAATCAGTCCCGATGTTCGTCTCATCCCGACTATCTGCCCCTGGATCTCCAAGGATGGAGCCTTTGTAGTGAAGTGTGCATTGTCCTATTGCTGGCGCAGTACACGTGTAGCATTCGAATGTTTAGAAAGGCTCCGAGGAAACCAACAACAAGTAAGAGAAAATTCGGATTCATTATGGAGCACAGAGCTTGCCTACTGCTAGATCCCACGCTGAATTATGTAAATGAGATGTGCAGTGTTCAATAAATTTTATTTTATATGCTACGCGATTTTCTTAAGAATAAAGGATCATCGGTATCTGCCGTAATATCTGCGTAATATATCTGCGGCGTCAGATGATTTAAGGAAAAATTATTTAAATCATGTTTCTTCATAGGTAAATTGAATTGAGAACAAAAAGCTACTTGGTTCACTGCTAATTAGGGCATTGACATCACACTGACAGAAATTCAAACAAAGTCTCGTCAGATTCTGCAGTAATCAGATTCAGCAGTATTCTCAACTATATGCTATGTGTCTGATGTTAGCGTTTGCCTGTTCAACAAAATGGCGGATGATGATTGTGAAAGGTCAGATGCTGTATGATGCACTTGAGGACTATGCAGAGGCAGCACTAACGCTCCGAGTAAATCATCGATGACTCTGCTTGCAACTGCGGCACTGTCCGAGTCTTCTTGGAGGCTTCTGGGTACTTACTGAAATAAGTCGCACCGTCTCCAACGACAAGTAAAAGAGTGATGTCTACTACACCACCTGAATACGTTGGGATAGTTAATAAAATATCACTTTGAAAAACGTTGGTAATCGGCACCAATTACTAGTCTGAAATGTCAGCCGTTTCCTCCCCTAACCCAAGGGGGTGCGCGGGAGAGAGAAAACACTTAGATGCCAGCTTTCACTTGACATCTTAAGTGTGAATCAATTTCTTTTGACTCGTCTCAGCCAGGCGTGCTACCCCGACATCTGCCATCACTACAGGGACCATTATCCTACATTAAAGGAACTTCTGAAACTATTCACGCTGCTTGTAGGCCAATCGCTATTTTACACAACGTTTTGTTCAGTCTTTACTGGCCCTAGAAAAAAGGCCAGAGATATTAAAAACGAACAACCTTTAGATGTGTCACCGACATTCTTGTCAAGATTTAATTGTTTGAAGTAGTCGGAATGTGGCGTACGTACATAAAGGAGGGTGATAAAGGGGAAGTGATCTAGATCACGTTTTAGGGAAAATAAAGCGGATCTTTCAAAATTCACAAAAAACAAAGACATAATCAAAATCGCGGTTCACAGCGAATTAAACATTTATTTCTTTTTTCACGAAAAAAACGAGTTTTCAAAATCACGCCTCACGGCCGACCACGAGTCGCGAAAATCATACTACCCTCTAAAAGTGGCACGGAACTGCCTTGTACATGTATTTACTTCAGCAAACTATGGTGACTAGACTTTTTGATTTATTTTGGTTCTCGCAAATGGCCTTAAAGAAATAAAACCAAAGACAAGGATATCAAAGAAACGAAATTACGCATGAGTGCTATGGAATAAACATTTTTTGATCACACAAGATCTCGCAACACCGTCAGTGAAAGTTTAGGCCCAGTATTATTACGGATCCACAACACAGTAGTAACCAAACTATAGAGAGCCAATAACCTTTAGTGTTTTTTGTCAGCTTTTCTATCAGCGAACATGGCTTCTCTATTTCGTCGTTGATTTGGTCAAAATGCGTGGTTCTGAATATAAACGCACCGATCAGCGGGGGCAAGGAGGGACGAAACTGTAGAATACTCTGCCACATCGAGTCCTTAACTGAAAAAGGGTGGCTACGCGGTATGCAGTGAGTAATATATAAATGAGAAGAAGCTGTCTTAGTTGCTGGCAACGCGATACGCGGTAAGCGGCCGGCTTAAGTGCAGAATACCCTGCCATTCGAACGAAGTTCTTCGTAGCCGGCTACGCGGTACGCAGAAACTAATTAATTCTAGTTGAAGTATGTCATTTATTCGTGAACAATGTTAATACAGCGCCCAGCAAGCAGCAAAAGAGTGCGTCTATTCCTCGTTCTTTAAGCGTGAAGATGAAAATTACGCGCGTTTGAAACACAGAACATTCGGCGAAACGAAACGGTAACGAAATGAAAATCTATAATTTGTGGAATGAACTCAAAATATAATCTGAGCAAACCATGAAGTATTAATCCAACAATAAGTGTTAAAAACAGATCGGGTTCATTATGGAGCAAAGAGCTTGCTTGCTGTTTGATCCCAGTTTGAAGTATGTAAATGAGATGTGCAGTGTTCCAATTAATTTTGTTATGCTTCTCGATTTTCACTTAAGACAATAAAAGATTAGTCTCTCTATGCCGTAATAAAACGAAATTCGTTCTTGAAATTCGTTTTGTGACATTTTTTAAGTCGCGTCAGATAACTCAGACTTTCATGCGGTATCGACTAGTATGTATATGTGATTTTTGGTTTACCACAGTTATGGGATGCTTCTGCTATTATGTTAATGTTAAGAAGATCGAGGTAATGAGGTATTCAGCGTCCTAATGAAAGCAAATGCAAGACGAACGTTTTGATTGTACGTATCTACGCAAAGATTCTGCTAGTCCTGTAGTTGACAGGTACATTCTAAACAAATCCGACGGATGTCTTAAAGTAAAATGGAAGATAGGTGGTTTTCACGTTACGTCATCGTCGCCATGCTGGTGGACGGTAAACAACAGATCTCTCATTCGCTCGTTTTGTTCGTCCACCAGCATTTGTCCATTTCACCGTTGTTATTTGTGTCTCCAGAGATTGGCTGCAAACCATCTATTGAAGGAGGGTCTAAATGGAGTGGTCCACATGTCGGTCACGGTCGGTTAAAATTTTAGACCTTTGTCGGTTGTTGGTAAATCTCAGTTTATTATGTAATTTTCGCAGTTTTAAGACTTCAAACTCTAGACGATCGCGAAGTGTATTGCACTAGTATGCCGATAAAATCACCAAAGCTTTCAATCTAGATGCGAATTTGATGTGAATTTGTTTTCCTATCGATTACAGGGAACCTACTTTAATTAATAAATTAAGTAACATGACATGGAATGTAAAATAGGTTTGTAATTTTGTAAGCTATATTGTTATAACTTCAGTTCATCTCTGTATCGTTTATACAGCTCTATCTATTCTTTCCCTTTTCTATACACAAACTAGCTTTATCTAACTGCAATTTTTATTTTATCTATTGATCTATTTATTTATTCAAAGTGCATATCGTATTTATTATATCTCTTTACTTATCCCATACTCTTAAAACAGTCCTTCTCTCTACCCGCCTAGATTAGCTTTAGCTATTTGCGGGTTAGCGCTGTTGTGTATCATGTTGATCAATTTTAATAAACTTGAACTTGATCTTGAACTTGAACTTGGGTATCGAAGTAAATCAAGAGAGTTTAAATTAGACCAAGCGTGAAACGCCCACTCTAGGCCCTTAGGATACGTAGTTTTGTTAACCACGGAAGTATTTCATTTCCCACGTCCACAAACACCAGCTGCGCTTATTATTCAACAGCTCTCGTGGCTTTACTATGGAAACCGGCTTCGATGGCGTTCGATCGATGACGATGGCTTTAATTTATGGCCGGACTGCATGAACAAACAACACGCAGTGAAATAGAGCTCATCAAAGGATCTGGACATTTCCTGAGCTAGAAATAGATTCAAAATGATGTTCTTTCTGAATACAAACATCCCTATAACGTCGGACCATGTCGGTTGTCGGTTACAATTTATTTGTCGCTAGTCGGTAATTTTTTCCTCGTTTTGTCGGTAGTCAGTAATATTTTTTACCCTTTGTCGCTAGTCGGTTTCTTTACACTAGCAAAATATCGGGATCTAAGGGATCTGTTAAGATCACCGATTGTTTCACATGTACTTCCGCGATGACATTTATTGCATAACCTGTACGTTATGCAACAAGTTACACATTGGCGAGACAGGAAGACGGTCAGAATACGTACCCGGCGACTTATTTCTATGTGAATAGCGTGTATTGCTGTCTGTTTCGTTCTTCAAATGATGCCGCTACAAGAAAACAACAGTGGCGCGAATTGACCGGGTATTCTGCAATTATTCTACGCATGGCTATCTGCGGCCTTTGCCTATATCAAGCCACGACGGAAAGCCGCAAGAATCTAGAACAAAAATTCATCTTCCAAATCGGCACCCTTATCCCCACGGTATTAACGGACGCTTTTCATTTAACCAATATATTCCTATTTTTCACGTTGCCATGTTTCCACAAATAGCGTAGTTCCTCCTCCACTATATAAACTACCGGCACAATCCATAATTCCTCGATTCGCTCTGACGAAGGGCTAACGCTCGAATCGTCAGCTTATAGAATCCTCGTACGGTGGTTAATTCACATTATCAACTCCGTTGATAAAACCAAATTTTGTGTACAACTCCCTCACCGACGCAGCACCACAGTTTCTTTAGAAACTACACCTTTTATTCACTTCGAAAACCCGGGCCCAGTTTTTAAAACGCAATCAAGTCCCGGTAGCCGTTCAACAACATCGCGTTAGTGCTTGCTGGACGGCCGGAAAGGTTTAGGATGCCCGCTATGGTTTTCATATCCATCGCACGTCTGTAGGTTTTAACTAACGTTGATGTAAATAGAAAGGATGCCTTCCACATAGTATTCTTCTTGATTTTTTCTACAGTTTCAATTTCGTTTATTTCCAACTACCATCAAAATTCTCATTAATTTTCATTGTCATAATTATAAGCCCTTAGATTCAGTATTATTACTGATTTCACTTGACATGTTCACTTCATTTACACCCACACCCACACACACTTTATTTACTTCATCGGCATTAGCTAATCTTAGCGGGTATCAGTAATAAATAAATACTAAACATTGTAAGCTAAAAGATTACATTACTACTACAGTATTATTATATATTATAAGCTATGCATTAGACTACTATACGTATAGTTATACAAGTTAAATACGATAAAAGTTACTAGTAAATTAAGCAACACATGATAATTAGAAGCACAGCAAACTGGAGAGTAGAGAGGAAAGAATTGTGAATACAGCTGTAAACGAAGTATTGAATTTCAATACGTCTGTCATCATTACAGAGACAATGGCCGTTTTTATACCAAAGACTGTGATAATGCGTCTGAACGACTTTGGGCAAATTATAGCCTGCAAACAGGCTCTCCGTATGGGTTATTCCGAGATCTGCTTTCTAATGGCGCACGGTCAAAAGCTAGGGGATTGGGGCGGGTGAGAGAGAGGAGAGCCTGCAATGGTCCTTGAGAAAGAAAGCTACTTGCAGTAATCAGACTCAGCAGTATTCTTGCCTGTTCAACTAAATGGCGGATACTGATTCTGAAAGGTCAGATGCTGCATGATGCACTTGAGGACTACGTAGAGGCAGCGCTAACGCTCCGAGCAAATCATCGTTAACTCTGCTTGCAACTGCGGCACTGAAATAAGTCGAAGGCCGACTTTATGTAAAACTCCCTTAGAGTTTTGTTGTATGCCCCTGCTGAACAAGAACATCACTTCCTGACGTGCTGAAATTTGTGTTGCCATTTTAGAAGACAGGCTACTTTTTGATAGTTATGAAAATAAAGCCGGATGTTTTTGAGATATTCAGAACTTTTTCGAGATATTTAGAAATAAATCGGGAATTTCCAGAAACATATTTGGTCGTTTTTACGTGATGTTTGTATCTAGGCCTTCATCAAAGGATCTTCTGAAACTATTTACGGATTCTACAAACTCGTGCTTCTCACATAACTAACATTACTTAACGTAAGAGTCTGTTCTTTCTGTAACCTTAGAAAAAGGCCAGCCATATTAAAAACGAACAACGTTACGATATGTCAAGATTGTAGATGTCTGAAGTACTCAGAATCTGGCGTACCTTCATAACTATCTTATAAGCTAAAAGTGGCAGATGTTATTCTATGTAATTAGTTTTTTTGTGACTGCATGTCTTGTATTTACTTCAGCAAACCATGGTGACTAGAGTTTTCAGTTCATTTTGTTCCTCGCAATTGGCCTTAAAGAAATAAATAAAAACCAAAGGCAAGGATATCCCAGCGATGAAATTATCCATAAATGCTATGGTATAAAACATGTTTTGAGAACCCAAGATCTCGAGACACCGTAAAATATTAAAGCCCATCACAGATCCAAAACAAAGCCAGACAGTAGAAAGCCAACAAGCCCTAGTGTTTATTTTCGGCTTTTCACCCAGCGAAAATGGCTTCTCCATTTCGTCGTTGGTTTGGTCAAAATGCGTGTTGGATACAACCGCGACAACCAGCATTAAAAGACCAAACACCATTACCGCAGGCAGAGCTGCGTCAGTTACAAACTGGTTGCAATTCAACCATACGGCAGCCGTACCAATGCATCCAAAAACTTGAGCTGCGCATAGAAGATGTTTTGTGGATATCTCAATCCGGATTTTGCCTAGACCAGTGCTGTCGGAACACGCTATCAGCAACGCAACGGTTGCTGTGTTGAAAGTTAAGGGTATTAACAAGGAACCCCTTATCGTTGATAGGAAACAAGATCGTTTATGTTCAACATAGTCGAGTCCTTTCCATGCTTCGAAGCTACTTGTTATGAGAATCATGACTTGATAAATAAACAGGCAAATGACAAATGGCCTGATCTTTTGAAGCAAAGTGTGCATGGCCTTGTGGTTGGCGCAGTACACGTGCAGCATTCGAATGTTTAGAAAGGCACCGAGCAAACCAACAAGTATTAAGAACAGTAAACTCGGATTCATTATGGAGCACAGAGCTTGCCTAGCCTATTGCCGTACATCTCACACCGAAGTATGTAAATATAATTTGGAGTGTTGCTATTTTTAAAGAAATTTTATTTTTTTATAATTTTCATAACAATGAAATAACTCGTAATCTATCATACTTTTGATTTACTACTACACTGCAGGATACAGGGCCACTTAATTACGTAGTATTGCATAGCAATGGTGACTATTATAATATGCTTCGTTCCACAAAAGCCTACATGGCATGTATTACCTCACGCGAAGCGTTTTGTTAATGTTTGTAAATTATCACAATTATAAGCCCAAATTGTCTTCATTTCTCGAAAATTTGGAGAAGATCTCAAACATAAAGAAATCAAGCCTGCGTTGATCAACGAACAATCAGTAGTTTACAAATTTGAATGTGGCTGGTGTGATGCCAGCTATGTTGGTTACACGCGTCGGCATCTCTACCAACGAATCGAAGAGCACAAAAGATCTGGATCAAAATTCAATCACAGCCAAAGTACTAGTCAACATCCATCAAGAACAATAACATCTAATATGTTTCACATTCTCAAGAAGTGCTCTAGCAAATTTGATTGTCTTC